>MJMS01000028.1:9055-257482 GCA_002018275.1 Huntiella bhutanensis | reverse complement strand
CAGACCTCAAAGGTACCATTTCGAGGGTATTAAGGAAGAAGGTTGCAAAAAAAAAACCAACTTCCACCGCCCACTCCATATATACCCTCCTCCGCAGACCATCCCAACATTCCCGGGCGGTTGGTTTAGGGGTATAACGTTTGCTTCGCATCTCTGCGAACCTGCGAAAGGTCACGGGTTCGATTCCCGTACTGTCCATCCTTTTTGCCTCCACATCAACTCCATTTTTTGCTTCGCCCTCCAAAAAAGGCAAAAAGAAACATCGTCACCACCATCACCGGCGATGAACAAAAAGAGAGATGGGGTCTTGCCGTGGATCGAACACGGGACCTCTCGCATGCGTTGCATTAGGGTGGACCCTAAGCGAGAATCATACCACTAGACCACAAGACCTGGTATTTGTTGGAGGAAGGCGACGTATCAGAGTAAATGAATGGAATCGATGAGCTGGCCGACTGAAGAAGTTGCATGGTGGTTGTTGTTGAACTGGATGACTGCTTCGCAGACTGTAATAAACAACCGGAACACAGGGACGCAAAAGCCGGCGGTCTCCGTTGAAGTTAAGTACCGGTATCGTAAGCCGTTTGTTAACCTTCCGTATTAGGAAGTTGTTGTTATACGCCAGTGCACTGTAGTCATTAGGAAGCCGGTAGATAAAATCAACTTCCGTTTTAGGGTGTTAATGTGAGTGAAGCATTTAGGTCTAATTTAGCCTCAACCTGAGCCTTAGACAGCCAGTAATGTCTGTTTCCTAAAGCCAAACTAGTACATGTAACATGTCTAGACGGATAGTTTGTCTGGAAAATGTCAACTTGATGTAGGACAGACTACAAACGGTTAAATAGTCAATCATGACAGCAACAGAGAAAGAATTAAAGACATGTAAATATAAACAAAAAATCAATTCGTTTTTTCTCCACATTCTTGATGGTTCAACCACATATAGTTGAAACGACAAGACAGTAAATAATGACAAGTAACGTCAATAAGCAAACACGCAGCAAATAGCTGGTACTATATAAACAAAAAAAACAGAGACATCAACAATCATCAAGACCACGCTGAATAGGCCAAGATGGTTGATGAGATAAAGAGGGGGGATATCAATAGACAAAGACAAAATACAGATGTACAACAGGAAAACAACAGACGAAAACAGCGACAGTGCTATCAACCTAACTCTTTTGGTCGGCATATAAGCCGTGTTCGTAGATGTAATTGATTACACCATCCGGAGTGAGGTATTTCACGCTCATATCGCGCTTGATGTGTAAACGGATCTGAGTGCTACTCATGTTGTTTGTAAAAACTTGCTGGATGATGTGGATGTTCTTGCGCCATTTAGACAGACTGTCAATAGCTTGTTCAATGTCCGTTCCTGAGCGCTCGATAATGAAAGCACCATAGCGACCCAAGATGTGCTCAAGATCTTCGGGGGCCCAGACACCTGGGGTTGACATGGTTTCAACAAGATCAGCACCGGCAAGAAGAGCGATGCGAGGTTGCATGTAAGTCTTTCCGTCGGCGGAGAGGATACCGTTAGGGAGGGCGCAGGCGATTTCTTCGGCGAGATGGTCGAGGACACGGGCGGTTGGCACGTAGTTGGGTTGAAGGGCCTCCCATGGGTCGACTTGAATGCCACAATCATCGTCGGGTACGGCGGCTTCACACATACTCTATCGTCGGGGTATACTAGTTAGTAGAGATGTTCTAAAGTGGGGGTACAGAGTGAAGGAATCTCGAATATGTGGTCTGATATGTTGCGTCATGGCGACAAGGGACAAAATCCGTCTCGGCCCAGTCCGGCTACAAAATACCAACCAGGGGCCGAGTGACGTCATGTATCACCCAATACAACATGGAAGAAGACGGAAAATTCCCGAATCGCCACTCAGAGAAAGAAGACAGTGACAACTTACTATCCGGTCTTGAGAAGGCGCAAGGCCAGCTTTCTTATAGGCGTCGGACACAGGCGACAAGAACCTATGAGGCGATATTAGTTAACAAGCTGTTCGTAATAACATGCACCACACCATAATGCATATTATGGGGCAGAATATGTATGTGAAATGTGAGGCCAGGGTATGATTGGAGGCGCAGTGTCAACCGAAGTGCATCGACGGCAATAGACGGATTTTGCAGGTTCCTAGCTGAGTCTAGACAAACCAAGAGCTAGGATCGACCAGTATTTGCCAACAAGGGAAATCAGACCATCCAATCAGAGATATAGTTTCGGTCGAATCAAATGTGCAGCTTCGGTCATACTAACAATGGCTGGAACTAGGCTCTCGTGCGATGATTTCGAAGGGACCGGCTAGGAATAGTACGGTGAATAGAACTTACCCTCCAATTACTTCAAATTCGGTCTTAGCATGACGAGCATAGTCGACAGCCATAGGAAACATGCGAAGGTGAAGAAAAGTGATAGGTGAAACTATGACGGCAATGTTAGCGATCTGCAATACATGACGATACATGGAAAGTAGATTCGGAGACATACAACTACCACACGCTACCAGTACTAGAGGGGTCTTGTTTGGCTCTGTTAATCTGGTCCGAAGACGGTGTGCGGGAAACTGATATGTCTCAAGCGTCATCTGCGAAGCAGGAATTGGCGGTGGTGGAATAGTCGCATAGGCGGCGTGGTGTGCGGCGGCGGTAGAGGCCATTTTGAAGTTTGAAATTGGATAACAGAAGTGGGGTTGATGAGCAGATTGATATTCAGCAACAAGCAATGTTCGTTGATCGATGATCAAGAGCGATAAGTTGTGCGACAAAGTTAAATTGTAGTATATAAACGTCTGAAGTATAAAACAAAGTTCCAGTAATGAAAAAGATTAAGTTGATTGAATGACAGATGAGAGACGACAGCCAGGTTGAGATGAGGAGCAGATCGTGTTAGATAAGTAATGTCAAGAGCTTTAACAAACAATAATTCCAACAGTGGGAGTTGGTTGAAGCGTTTAGTTTTGAATGTATACAAGAAAAGCAGCAAGACAAGACCGAGTTATAAGTGAAACAGAAGGACCAATTTGGAGAAACAAGTTCAAGCGATTCCAACTTGTCAATGAGAAAGAAGAAGTTGCTGGCGCGGGGAATGACAATCTGAAATCAGAAAATAAGAGAATTTAATGGTGGAATAGAATCATTGAAGAAAAAATCCGTTAAAAATTAGCAAACCCGCCGAAATTGGGTAAAAAATCCTTCTATAATACAGTCCTGCATAGTGCTGTTATGCAACTCGAGTCAATTGTAACCCACTGAACCGCATCTCGGACCAGTAACGCATGGCTATACATCCACACGTGAGAAGCTTCATAGCCTCAGCTTTTTCTTTCCGGTAGTCAAACGGGCGAGAAGTCTCAAGCCGCTGAATCGTTTACGCCCTAATTAACGATGTCTCTCTCCCGGATTTGTCAATTTGGGTGCAATTACACGAAACAACACATCCTGTACATCACCAAACACTTTGTGTTTCTCGCCCCCTTGAGTACATCAAACAATCGCCATGGCCATAGGCTCTGTCGCAAGCTGTCGGATGCCCCCCTGTTATAGCGCCGACTCTATGCTGACGGAAATACCCTTCAATAGGTTCAATTCGTGACGTTGCCTATAATGTATTGCGCATTCCGTCGATAGTTCGGCTATCAACCCTCGGTTTTCGAGCTTTTGCGACTAGTCGAGGTCACTAAATAACGCCCTAGTTGACAGGTCACGGGTCCCTGTGAGACATCGGTTTGTAGCGAGTTTGCCAAGTATCGGTACTTTTTGCCGCTCCGATTTTACTTGTCATTCCAACTTCCTTTGCTCATGACGCCATACCCCAAAGGCTCTAGCCTGTTAAGCTTGCGCAAAGTACATGTGTACAAAGAACGGTGGGGGTTCCATGCCAATATGGATTAGGGTTAAAGTTACCCGGTAAGTGACTCTGATGAGTCCCGTTCACCCCCGGGCCCTGTAATCCCAAGAAATCACAGGCCTCTTTAAAAGTTTGTCAGCCAACATAAAGACCAATGTTATCGGAACCACTTGCTCTTTGTTTCCGCGCTCAGTTCTCTTCACAATCTCTTTGCGTGGGTTGGACCTGGCCGGGGCCGGCGAATCCAAAACCTGCAGCCACCGTTCGCCACGGGCCATCCCGGTACATCAATGCGAAACGGCTGGTCTATCCGGTCACCTGTCATGTTGGCTGTTAGCTGTTGCGAGTCTGGTTGGCGGGTTTCTGTTATGCTTTGTCTTGAAGGGTGTATTGGTGAGTAAGCCCCCTCATTCCTACGCGCTTCTCCGCCCATCTTGCGTGACGAGGACCGGGCTGGATCAATTCGGACTGAGCCCGTCCGGGTACCCGTGATAAGGGTTAGGGCTTGTTCCTTTTGATCCTTGTTCCGTCTGTCCGGTTTTTTTAGTTGGGGCAGGCAGGCAGCTTCGACTGAGACTTTATATGGATTTTCTGATAATTTACGGCCGCTTATTTCCCCGCAGCTGAGTGTTGAACAAGCCAGCTTGTGTACATACAACAGGTTTACACACCGCATATAGGCAGTTGAACCGATATATCATTTAACACACAATGTGCTGGAATGTTGGTTCAAGTCAGGTCGGTCGTCTCCTAATGGTTACATCAACAGGCTTTAGCGGCGAGGTATCGGAGATCATCTGCCAGAGCTAGTCGGGCTACTCCGCACCGGACCCAGTTACCATCTAGACTTGGCTGTCTTGGTTGCACATGTGTGTGTATGTACCTTGGTTTGGATTAGTTCCACACGTTCAACCCTTCCTCGGACAGACCACCAACATACTTCAGACCGCCCCAGCCTCAAATTCTAAAATGTACATACATTGTACATAGAACTCCATTCAAAGAATCGGTCAACAATTTTGTTCTCGGTAGCCCGAAGTGCCATTGGGTTGAACATGTGCATGCACTGCCACTGCCATATTGGCCGTTTTTTCGTGACTGAGCCTCTACTTATATGCAGCCTTCTTTTCTCTTCTTACACATGTCCCTCTGTCTACGCCCCAGGTCCCTCCTTATTACATCACAATGTGCCAAAGGTTCGATGCAAAGAAGATCTCTTGCCCGACATGCCAAGAATATTGCCATTACGGGCTTTCGCTTTCTTGTTTAGGCGTTTGCGTAACTTTTAAGTAACGTTCCGTTTTTCCGAATGACTCTTAAACTCCGTCCCGGAAACTTGTTCACGAGATGGATGACAGATAGGCAAAAAGAGACAAAAATATTCAAAAGAATATGCTCCCCATCTGGGAATCGAACCCAGGTCACCTGCGTGACAAGCAGGTATGATCACCACTACACTAATGAGGATATTGCGATGGTTATAACTCTGGTATCCCGAACTAACGAATCTCGTGATCGGCGATTTTTTTTTTTTTTTTTTTTCAAGAATTCAGTGAAGTCTAGTCAGGCATTAGCGGCATGATGCTCACCTGTGTTGGAGACTTGAGAATCAGGGATCACTGATGTTCAAAGCTAAAAAGAAGTTCCCTTTGCCCCGTAAACCTGATCCTGGAATGTTGGAGACGATGACGGCACTCGTGAGAATCGGCCGAACATAAGGCGAAGATTTGAGGGTTCAAAGACGTTGAAATATGCCACGTGACCAAGTTTGATTGTCGGCACAACTTCATCTTTGACCATTTTACCACAGGCCCTGGCTGGTATTAGTAGGGTTAGATAAGTCTGGGTTGATAACGACCCATGTTATATTCGAAACAATCACAATTTTGACTAGGTAGGCTTATAGTTTAGTTTCGTCTCTACGTTGCTGGGTCAACCATCAGAAACACCTCTGACGAAATTTATCACAGCCAACCAAATGGATATTGATTCGGCGTGGGGTCGTCGTTGACTTGGCTGTGTAGACCAATTTTGGAACAAGAGTAATTTAAACCTAGGACCGTGAGGGAAAAACAACAGCGGGGTCAGATGTCAATGAACTGATAAAGTCCGTTAAACAAAGACAAGTAAATAGATGTCGTTGAAGTCATCCTTAAGTTAAGTCGTGCGTCAAGTTGTACTTGTTCCTACTTCCCCAGGAATCTCACGATTGTCTCCTTCCTCAAATCCAACCTGTTGTGCTCCTTCCTAAACCCGTCGCAGCAAACGGGGCCAGTTAGATTATCTTAGCCTGGCTGATTTTTCAGAATTTCACTCGTTTTTTTCTTCTCTTCTTTACCATCACTTTGTTGACTTCAACATTATCTTCTTTTGCGTCGACTTGGATGTTTCTTCCATCTCTTCATCTCCATTGATTCGATTCCTTTTAAATTCTCCACTTCTTATTTTTTTCCCCTTTGGACGTCTATTTTAACGTACTGACTTATGTGCTTTGTACTATCAATCAATCGACCGCTCACTGAATCACTTGTCGAACCGCTCGACCTCTTCCTTGACACAAACCTGGATCTATGTAAACAAATACATCTCGTCCGCCACAGAACACAAGCTTGTCACACTAAACTCCGCCCTCGTTTCTTCCCTATACCGCACTGCATAGACGCTTCCTTAATTCTCGCTTGTCTGCGTGCTTCATAAAGAACGGCATTCCAATCTGTCCTACGCTTATAGGCACCACTTTACGTCCCTTGCTGTCTGTCGTGGTCCCGGACCACCACATCGTTGACGTCTTGCATCCATTTGTCTGCAGGCACATCGTGAACCCCGCCCGCTCTGGCCAAGTCAAGCTCTAGACGTCGGCAATCTGTAAAACTAGCCATACCGTAGGTAGTTCTTCCGCTCGAGCTCTTCATAACGACGACCACCGACCCGGGTAAGTACGTCCTCTTGCATATTGCACTCTAGCAACAGCCACCCGTTGCTCTATATACTTGGCGGTAGCGTTCCTGCATCGTTGCTTTCGCCCACAAAGATTGAACCGCCACAGGCTTTTGCTGCATGCTGGTGTCGCCGTTTGGCGCCCATTTTAGGCCTGCGTCAGCGGAGTCAGTTCCTAGGGATGGCCGTATGATGCATACAAGCAACCGGATCCTATAGCCAGCTCTCGCTATCTTAGACATGCCCTTTGTTTACTTTCACACAACTATTGGCCAATCCGACACGTTCTAACAGAGTACTTTTTGTGTATTTAGACTTCGTTCAAGTACCTTTCGCAGCCACTGTTGCATTCTTTGTCCTGCGACCTAAAAGGTTCCTTTGTGGAATCCACTTTTCATTCGATTTCAGTATATTTTCCATACCAGACACCTTGCGACGATCTTTAAAAGTTGACTTTGCGATCTGCTTCAATCTACCACACCAACATCCCTAATATTTTTCCAGTCCGCGCGATCCAGTAGCGAGACTTTTAACCCCTGCTACGCACCAGCGAGTTTACATTTGCAACGCTTGACTGCGCATTGCGAGCCCCGCCCAACACCTGATATCCTCTTGTCAGAGTCAAAACTCTTTCACAATGGACGCAAATTATCTATTGAACGAGATCAACTCGATGGTCCAGCAATGGAACTCGGTGTTTGATGACATTGGTTTGGCAGACCACGAGCGCCAAGCGCGCGAGGCCGAGGTATGTTTATGTCTCACGTCTAGATTGTGAGAAACTCAACTGACCATACTATAGCTCTTTACTACAGTTTCAGAAACCCTTAACACACAAATTCGCAAAGTAGACGGCGAGAGAACGCGCCTGTACGAAGAAGCGAAACAAACAATAACGGCCATCCACCAGATGGAGGCTTCTTTAGATGACAACCGGTCACTTGGAAAACAGCCAACCGAAGAGCTTGTGGTCACATATCCCCTCCTACAATGCATACAGTCTCTACGCGAAAGGCACCAGCAAATGATGAGGTTATACCAAGATCGCTTTGAGCAGGTTAAGAGTGAGTTTTTGCGTATTTGGTAATACATGGAATGCGAAGACTAACTTTTTGATAGAACTGGCTGATGCCCTTGAATCATACTCCTCCCATTTGGAATCATCATTTGTCAACATTCCATTACCACCAAGTACACCAAGCGGCGTCGGCGCTCCCATGTTCGACATTTCATCAGGTTACATTAACAAGCTGGATCAGGAGTTCACGCGTGTGTATGATGAGTACAACCGACGTCTTCAAACCGTCCATAATATCTGCGAACAGATTATCAATCTGTGGGCCGAACTTGGTGTTCCTCAAGGACAGACAGATCCCAACATTGTAAAGTATTATCGCGACGCACCGGAACAGCTGGGTCTCCATCAGGACGATATCCATCGTATGGCGCAGACGCATGAAAAATTGAGCAATGAGAAGAGTGCTCGAGAAAAGCATTTGGCCGACCTCCGGGCATCCGTCGAAAACATGTGGAGCATGCTTGGTGTGGATGAGGCGGAACGTAAGGCGTTTCTCAATGCCAACCGCGGGTGTGGCATGCGTCAAATCAATGAATATGAGGATGAGGTGGCCCGTCTTACCGAGCTTAAGCACCAAAATCTGCATATTTTTGTGGAGGATGCCCGGACTAAGCTTCAAGAACTCTGGGATGCGATGTACTTTTCGGAAGATGAGATGCTTGAATTCACACCAGCGTTTTCAGATGTGTACTCTGATGCGCTCCTTGAAGCCCACGAGAGAGAATTGGCTCGTCTCCAGCGCCTGCGCGAACAGCGTGCGCCAACTTTGACAATTGTCGAAAAACACCGCGATTTGACGGGACAGAAGAAGGAGCTCGAACAGTCGAGTCAGGACGCTTCAAGACTCACGATGAAAGGACAGAAGGGTGAACGCCGTGACCCTGGAAAGCTTTTGCGTGAGGAAAAGATGCGCAAACGTATTGCGAAGGAGCTTCCTAAGGTTGTGGTGGAGGTGCGCAAGGCGCTGGAGAAGTACGAAGCCGAGTTTGGAGTGCCATTTACTGTAAACGGAGAGCGGTACCTCGACCTTATGGACGAAGAGGATTCTGGGTCTTCTGGTAGACGTGGTGGCACTGGTAGACCCAAGACCCCTGGTGGGCCGGTTATGCCCAACAATACTGGCAATGCCAGCGCGGCAAAGCCGGCTGGAGGTTTGAACAAGGCTCGTTCGGCGGGAAACCTCAGGAACGCAGCAGCAGCACAGGGTCCGAACAGAGCACTGAACAGATCACCGGTAGCAGGGCAAAAGGCTGTACCGACGCCAAGACCTGCTTCCACAGCGCCGGGGTCCTTGGGGAGATCTAGGCCCGGTAGTCCGACTAGACTTCCAGCTCGGACGCCACTGTCGAACCTCCAGAAGAATGGAAACACTTCTCCTGGCCGCCCACAGTCTCCTCAGAGATCACCAACCAGAGCTGGTGGACCAACTTTGATTCGTGCGCCCCCGCCCAAGATGCGTGAGGCGCCGAAGTTGGAAACGCCGGTTAACATGTACAAGTCGACTGGACTACACGAGCAGTCGAATGCGAGACAAGCCGATAGTGACGATGTCTTTGGGCCGACTCTGTCTACGACGCCTATGATGTCGTCTTCTCAGTTCAACGTGGCACGGTTCAATAGTGTCAACAAGAGCCAGTCGAGTAACACTGTGATTCTGAGCAATGTTGGGCACGGAAGCAACATGAACAACACGTACGTTTCGACTTCATCTGCTGATTCATCACGTCCTGAATCTTTGTTAGGATTCGGAGTTCGTCATGTTTCGGGGGCGTCGACTAATATCTCTAATACCTCGGAGAACTGGGAGACATATGAAGACGGGAACTCTGAGCCTGAGCCTGACGCTTCTGACATGTACTTGGCCAAGTTGCGGGCTGCCCGTGGAAAGAGATTTGGTGAAGAGACAGCAACAATGGCTCAGGACCATGTTATGAGATTGGACGGAAATGGTGCTGTACTATCTAGTTCCTCGGGTACAAGCCACGAAGGCCGCAAATACTCTGACTCTAGCCACTCGTCAAACGGTGGCATGTCCCAGCGGATCCGGGGAGTTGTTGCCCCGATGACTATTGGTCAGGCGACTTTACAAACTGAGAACCACGGGCAGAGACTGCCGACAGATATGGAATGGACTGACGATGATGTGCTTTGAGTGGGGGGAGTTTCGGAGTAGACACTATGATAATGACGGCGTTCTTTTGGTAAAAGTGAGGAGTTTTGTGCTTTTTTTTCGGTACTTTCGGTATGTATTGGGATTAGGATGGGCTTGGTTTGGAATGTGCATTGTCTTGTATTATTAGCATGTTTTGTTCATCTTTTGAGATTGGATATGTTGTTAAAATAAGTGTTAAAAATGAAGTTTGCCGCAAACGTGATTGGATATATAGAAACGGAGAAGGATAACTCAGACATGAACAATCCTCATTAGTGTAGTGGTGATCATACCTGCTTGTCACGCAGGTGACCTGGGTTCGATTCCCAGATGGGGAGCTCTTGAACTTTTGCAGTTCTTTTTGGTTCTTGATGGTGGGTTTTAGGGTATTGCGCGATGAAGGGGTCGTTTTACTATTTTGCGTCTAAATTCAGCTCGATGGAGGGATGATTCCCAAAGCAGCATTTTAGCGTCGCACATGTAATTCAACCCTTGGGTATGACGTCACGGGAATAAGCTAGAGACGAGTGTGAGACTTTTAGGAATTAGAAAGCACGAAATGATTCTTTTCCACATGTTATATTTTTACGGTTTCATTGAATTTCTGGTTGTTACTATAAGTGTTTAATTATCTTGGATCGCGAGAATTTGCGGCTTCAGACCGGAACTCTGTTTTTTTTTTGTTTTATGTTCTCTTTTCTTCGATATAATGGACGCGCTCAAAGCTGCCAAAATGGCGGTTGAAGGACCGGCGTGGAATATGGGGAGGGGCTCCGGGTATTCCTCGCCCGTGAGGATTATTTCACCGGTTCGGACGGCGACGCCGGTGGGGGAAGGCCCAGTTATGAAGAGGACTTTCTTGGGAAGAATGGGAGAGAGAGAACGAGAAAGAGAACGGGAACGTGAGCGAGAAAGGGAAAGAGAACGTGAACGAGAACGAGAAAGAATGGACAGAGGGGAGAGAGTTTCTCTTGTTGGAGAGATGGTTAGAGGCATTAAAGTTACGAAGAAACCCGTGGAGCAGCAAGAGAGTTTTGTGGAAGGAGCAGGGGAGATTGAGATTCGGAGGAACGTTGTGAATGGAGTTGTTGCTGGTGGCAAAGAGAGAGATAGAGAAAAGGAACATCCGGGAGATGCGATGAGTGGGTATGTTAATTCTTTGGCTTATGCTATGTTAGCGGGAGCTTTGGCATCGAGGAAACAGAGTCCTGCTACTGTCCCGATAGAAGGGAAGCCTGTGGGCCGGTCAGGTGCGGCATTGGCGATTGAAAGGGTCATCACACAACGGGCCATCATACCACTAGTCAAGAGAGGGATATTACTAGGTACATTTGCCAGACGACCGAGGTTGTACAGAGTGAACTCTAAACATATACGGGGACAGGTTACACAGCGACTGAGTTTCACGGGAATATCAGGGAGTCAACCCAAGCCGTTCCCGACGACGTTGAGAGATATTGCGAGAGAATTGAGAGATGAGAGTGCAGCGGAACGAAGAAGGAGGAAGAAGAAAGGCATGCTGATTGGACATAAGGGTCGACATATGCATCATGAGGGGTCTAGAATGCGCTGGAGAGAGGAAATTACTGAGAGGGAACGGAAGAGGTATGAGGCGGTTTGGGCGAGTAACAAAGGGAGATATCTAGTTGCAGAAGGCTATTTACATGGGGACGTACACACAGGAGAACACCCCCCTATATCCCGCAACCCCGCCGACCTCATCGCCAACGTCATATGCCGGGAACTTTGGCGACGTTCCCGTCTTCCCGACGACGAACTATCCGAGGTATGGAACCTCGTCGACCGGGAATCTAAGGGTGCCTTGGATAGACAGGAGTTTGTGGTGGGTATGTGGTTGGTTGATCAAAGGTTAAAGGGGAGGAAGATACCGGTTAGGGTTATGGGGAGTGTTTGGGGGTCGGCGAGAGCGGGATGGTGGGGGGGGAAGGTGCGGGTTGGACAGGCGGAGAAGGAGGAACGACAGAGGAAGAGACGGGAGTGGAAGAGGCGGGTTGAGGAGGAGAGGAGTTTGAAGAAGAAGATGGAGAAGGAGGCTAAGAAGCCGAGGAAGGAGAAGCTGAAAAAGGAGAAGAAGGAGAAGCCGAAGAAAGAGAAGAAAGAGAAGAAAAACAAGAAACACAAGAAACATTTGTTAATCAACTTGTAGAATCCTAATACAACGAGTCTGACCATGAGTCTGACCATTCCATATTCTACATACATAAGATGAAATGCCATTGAAACCTCACGTACCACAACACCTTGAACAAACTACCTTCTCCCCGGTAGACCACATGGAAAGTTTGTATTTGCCCCTTCCCCAGCTTCATCCAAAACCACCCCAGATGAATCAACATGCGACGGAACGCCCCACGACATCCTACAAAGTCCACGACGTCGCACATTCCCAACCACGGAGCGCGCCAACCAAGAATCCAACAAAAACGCGTTTCAGTCTACCGAATACCCAACCGACACCATGACCAGCAAAACAACCACCAAACCACCGGCAACCATGCCTCAAGCATTCATTTGTACGATTCTCGGGGCGCTGGTTATCCCGCTTTGTGAGAAGATAGTATGGCTGATTAGAGGGGTGGCGGATCTGATTATTTTTTTGTTTAGGTGGATTATCAACCTTAGTAAAAGTTATATAAACGAGTTGACGGTGTCGAATTCATATGAAGAGTGGGTTCAGCAGGGGCCGGAGAGAGAGAGAATTGCGAGGGAAGAGGCTGAAAAGAGAGATCGACGACGGGAGAGGTTACGGGGGGAGGCGAGAGAGTGGAGAGAACGGGAGAGATTGATTAGGGTATGTATGGGGGGCGAGGGAGTTGCTGGTTATGGGTTACTAACTGGTTATAGGTTGCGAGGGAAGAGAGGGAGGAAGAACTTTCGAGGAGTGAGGGGGAGTCTTCTGGGAATGAGGTGGATGATGACGTGGTTGGGGGTGAGCTGGGTGTGTTGGAGCCGAGTCAGTCTGAGCCAAGTTTGGTGGAACCAACTCCGACGGAGCCTAGCCCGGTAGTTTCTAGCCCGGCAGTTCCTGGACCGACAGTTTCAAATCAGTTAGAGCCAAGCCAACCAGAACCAACCCCGACGGCCCCCAGCCCCGTAGTTTCTACCTCTACCGAGTTAATCCAGTCCGAACCAACTCCCGAGTCCACCGAGTCCACCGAAGCCCCTCTCACAAAAATGGCTCTCTTCCCGGGCCCCTATTGGCAACACGGAATCTCCAAGAGATGGCGGGGTAAAGAAGAGGAGGCCCTTGAAGCTGAGAAAGCTAAAGAACTAGAAGCCAAAAAGGTTAAAGAAGCAGTGACCGAGACAGCTTCCTCATCTGAATCTAACATACCGGACGTTACTATTGCCACCAAGAGTGTCGTACAGATACAAGTCGTACAAGATACCAAGGAAGGAACCGACGGTGTCGCTGTGAAGAAAAAGGAGGAAGGAGCTGATGATGTCCCTGGGACGAAAGAGATGAAACAGACTGACGATGCCTCTACGACGGAAGCCAAGTTGGAGCTACAAGTCCCCGAACTCCGGCTGATTACTCCCTCCGACAGTTCCGACAAAGAGTTGGATATCGATGGGTCGGAGGCGGGAACTATACCCGACGAACCGTCAATGAGTGGTTGGGGTGAAGGTGTGGTAGAATGGGTTAATGATGGATGGGATTATACAGTACGCGAATCTGCAGATGGCGAGAAGTCTTGGGTTGGGGTTGTGGAATTCACGAACGAGGAGGCTGGTGGGGTTGGACCGCAAGTACCTTTGGAGGAGACATCTTCTCCGTCGGACGAATCCACGTCGACAACATCGTCTAAGGGACAAACTGAGCTATATACCGACGATGCTCTTGGCGTCCACACAGGCGAGTCAACCAACTTGCCTGATCGCCACGTCCCTCACACACTCTCAGACGAATCACAGTCTCTCGATGATGTCCAAGAACAGCCAGATGTTGAAGAGCCCAGGATACCCACAAGCTCAAACAAAAGCACTCCACGGGAATCGTCATTCAGACGTCTGAGTATCAACCAAGACGAAACCCTCTCAATGACAACTATAACTCAAGATGATGAGGATAAGAACGAGGCTAACACCGTGGCATCTCGGGTACCTATTGAAAAGGACCATAGTGAGAGTAAAGATAATGACAAAGGTATGTTTATTTGCGAGTGGTTTAGATACCCGAACTAACGATTTGTAGATGATGTTGGTGAAGATCTTCTTGCTTTGGGTGGAGAGTGTACCGGAGAGTCCGCGACCCAGAAAGCAGATGGTAGAACGGATAGTCCTGGGAAGTTAAAAGAGGCCACGACACCTACCGAGAACCCACCCAATTCAAAGTCCACTACTTCCACGTCAAGTGACAAGAAATCCGTCACTGAAAAGTCTACCGCCGAGAAGAACCCTAGTAGGATGTTAACCGTCACCAAGCCTGTCGACAAAAGAACACCTACCACGACGACCGCCGAGCAAAAGGCTATTTCTGCCCCATCAGCTTGGGATAAGCCAATGAATTTTTCAGCCGCGGCTTCTAAGCCAGTCGAAGAGACGTCATCTGGGGTAACGCCCATTTCTAGCAAGTCAGATGGGAAACTAGGTTTTCCAAAAGCAAACCTTGCGAAAGCAGCTGGTGGGAAGAGTACAGTTCGTGGCTTGGGAAGTTTTACGTCAACTACGGTCAAGACACCTATTGATCAGCCTGTTGTTGGAAAATCAGCCATCACAAACTCTGGCTCTGAAAAGCTCGGTGGCGATCAAAAAGATGTCGGAAATTCTGCTGTTGGAAAGACTAGGGACCCGAAGACTGCTCTTCACAAATCTGGCGCTGACAATTCTCTCAGCAAGAAACCTGACGCGGGCCCTGATGCTGGAAAGTCTTCCGTGGGAACGTCACTGAGTGATATCCAAGCTACGGATAAGGATATTGTTGATATGGTGGCTGGTGAGAAAGCAGGCAATAGCAAATCTATCGTTGTCAAGCCCGGTGATGTCACACCAGTTACTTCGGAGTCCGTCCCTCCCAACCCAGTTAGCTCAGTGTCTACTGTTGCAAAGGAAGCTAGTAGCGAGTCTACTACTGCGAACGGCGCCCCTAACAAGAAGGACGGCGAGAAGAGTGATGTTGACCTAGTTTCTAGCAAGTCAGCTACTCCGAAGCCTATCATTGCCAGGGTAGTTGACTCGAAGAACGTTTCAGGAAAGCAACCCGATGCCAAGACTCCTGCTCATAAGGACATTCTTTGCAAGAAAAACGAAAAGGAGGATACCACAAAATCTGTCTGCAATGATCCTATCACCGAGACCTCAAAAACTACAGAGCCTGAAAGTAGCAAGTTGATTGACGACGGTCCATCCACTTCGAAGTATCCTCCTACGAGCCCAGCCGGCTCAAAGAATGCCCTTGACAAGCAGCCTGCCCAGGAGAAGACTGGTGTTCAGCGTTCCTCTGCCGCCCCATGGAGCACCATGGTTGCCCGAGGTAATCAAGTTGACAAGGTGCTTGCCCCCGTGAAAACCCCTCTTAACAAAAAGGATGATAAGATGGCCACTTCAGAATCTGCTCCTGAAAAGCCAGACGATGGTAAACTATCTACTTCTAGTTCTACCTCTGCTGACCCGGGTATCCCAACATCTGTTGTTGACGAGAAGTCTGGTGATGAGAATTCTGATGCGAAGCCCGTCACCAGCAACGCTATTGCCCAGGAGTTAGATACTTTAGAGTCTGAGTCTGTAGAGCCAAGTGCCTCGAAGTCTCCACTTGATAACCCGTCTGACAACAATTATTCCGCTGGAAAAGGCGCTCTTGGAAACAGGGGTGGCAAGAAGAAGACTCGTCTAGAGTCTGCCGTTGATAACGGCGCGGATGACAACCTATCTCATTCAGAGCCTAACCCCGCCAACCAAAGTACCCCAAAGACTGCTTATGGGAAAAAGGGCAACAGTCAGTTTACCGGTAGAAAGGGTGGTTCGGGCAAGGGAAATAACAGGAAGACGTCTGGTACAGAGTCGATCCTTGATAGGTCAGATGCTGAGAGGGCAGATGACGATGAGTTACCCACCCCAAGATCTGTTTCCCCCGAACTAAGTGATTCGCAGGTTCCTCGCGGGAAAAAAGGCAAAAAAAACAAGCAAAAGCAGAAAAATAAGGGAAAACAGAATAACAACAGGGCTCCTGCCGGACAACCACGCCCTGAAAATTTAACTGTTCCCAAGAAAGACGAGAAGAAGGCCCCTGAGAAAAAGGTTGCGGAGGAGGCAACATCCAATGAGCGAGAAGCTGATAAGTCAGTTAGTGAGTCAACCTCTACTGTACTTTCCAAGAAGGACAGGCGGCTGGCAAGAAAGGGACTACAAAACAAGTCTCCGAAGCCCTCTGACAAAGCACCTTCTGGTTGTGAAGGTAGTGAAGATGAAGAAGTGCCTGTTGGGAACTCTGTGAAGAACAAGACTGCCAAGAATCAGGGACGCCCTCAAAGAGGTATGGCGACTGGAAATTCATTTTCGTTCATTGCGCAGGAAGCTTTAGATAATGCTGAGAGCGAGGAGGAGGAGGATGATGATGATGAGGTGTCTGACGATGAGGTTGGGGAAACTGAGTTGAAGAAGAAGAAGGAGAAGGAGAACGGAAGAAACAACGGCCCTTCGAAGAGCCCTGCAAAGAACCCTTTTGACTCGCTTGGTGGTGGTGGCGTAGAAGATAACGACTCAGTCTCCTCAGAAAGCGATGACGACGCGGATAGCCCAATGGACATGCCTACAGGCATCAAGAAGAATGACAAGAGGGATGATGAAGACGGACAGATGGGCGGGGCGCGGAAGGACACATCGGATGATCCTGCTTAGAATCCTGGATCTGATGGTGCCGGTGGGGATGGTGAGAATAACAATGACGATGCTCCGGATAGTTGGGAGGATGGAGACGATGAACAAGATGAGGGGGTGCCTTTGACTGAGGATGGAGCTGTGGATAACTCTAAAGATACCACTAACACGGCGATGACGCAGGGTGAACCACCACTTCCGGTTCTCCCACTGGTTAGACATCATTCCCAGATAGACATGTTTGACAACACTTTCAATGGAGACGACGGAGAAAAGCTCTTGGCACAGGTATCCAAAAAGAAGGATGTGCAGAAGCCCCTTCAATTCAACAAGTCATCCACGATAAAGCCAAAAGATCCTCCACCTCCCAAAAGTAACACATCTCTCCCCTCAACATCTTCTCCCATCGGAATCTCATCCAACACCTCATCCAGCTCAGCCCTTCCCGACCCCGCCACCAAAACAAACTTTCCCAAAACAAACACCACCCAAACTCCATCGCCCACGCCGGCCGCCAGCGCTCCCGAGACAGCCCCACCGGTAGCAAACCGGCCTTTTGTACTCTCTGGGCAAACAAATCCGCCCAAGACAAAACCTTGTGATGCCCCCGGTACGGAAGCTCGTCTAGATACTTCAGCCGCACCGAAATTTCCAGCTACTAGACGCCAAGTACCTTCGTTTATTTCTTTCCAGAGTAAGGGACTTGAGAGTCCGCCTGCTACGAGTTTTGCGCCGGGGGATTATATTTCTTTGGCGGTTCACGTTGCGAAGAGAAATACAGTGAAGAAAGAGGGGGATAGTCTTTTTGCGGTGTCGAGTGAGGGTTTGGCTACGGTGGGAGTGGAGAATAAGGATAAGACGGCAGATACTGCGGAGTTGGCAGATTCGGCGGTGTCAGTTCCGATAGCGTCAGTTCCGGCTACAAAGAGTTCTACGACGAGCGCTCTGTTTTCGAGTTTAGCGGCGAAATCATCTACGAAATCTGTCGGTACAGTACCTGCTTCATCTCCTAAAGTTGATATCTCGAGTTACCCACCCAATTCGGCTCCGTCTTCTCAAGCTGATATCCGGAGTCACTCACCTAGTCTAGCTCTATCTACAAAATCTGTCGGTACAGTACCTGCTTTATCTCCCAAAGTTGATATCTGGAGTCACTCGCCTAATTCAGCTCCATCCAAGTCCACCGATCCTCCCCCGGCTTCTTCACTACAACCTCCCCCAACAACGGTCACAAAAACACCTGTCCAATCTCAAACCATTGGCACCGCTTCCACAGAACGAGGTATCTTAACGAACAGTGCATTACCGTCCCCTGAGACTAAAGCATTCTCCGCGGCAATCTCACAGCAACCAACCGGGACACTCTTCGGCAGTAATCCCGCAGCTCAACCTTCTCTATTCGGGAATTCAAACCAGCGTTTCGGAGCTTCCGACGCTCCAACTTCAAAAGGCACATTCGTCTTCAGCCCTCCTGGCATCAACCAACCCGTTATTTCTCGACAAATTCCTTCCATTTTCGGTGAAGTTGCTGAGATACCTGCCTCATTTAGAAAAAGTGGTGTTACACGGGAGGACCCGGTGACGACAGGTGATCAAGGAAGTGAGAAGGGACTTTTTAATTTTGAGTCTACGGTGGAGACTAACGAGGTTAAAGAGACGAAGACTGTGAAGTTTGGAGAGGAAAAGACTGTAGAGGCTCAAAGAACAGAGACTACGGAGGTTGAAGAGGCAAAGATTGCGAAGGTCCAGGGCAAAAAGACTACGGGGGTCAAAGGAGCAAAGATTGTAGAGGTTCAAGACCCAAAAACCACGGAGATCCAGGAAGCAAAGGCTGTGGAAGTTGAGGAAGTAAAAACTACGGATCCAAACATGTATATGCCCGGGGGAACTGACGCTGTAGCGTCTCCTGCAAAGGGGAGTCTATGGGATGCGAAGAAGGCGGGAGACACGAATATGGCGCGGAAGGACGAGAACTTGGTGTCTGGCATGCGTGGTTTGAAAGTCGATGAGAAAAAGGCGGATGAAAATGTGGACTTACTACATCTTGAAGATGGAAAGAGGAAAGGGGAAAGTAGGAATGAAAGAGACAATGACGCCGATGATGAGGATGGATTCGATGGAGATACTACCATGAACCACGTGAGCACCTCAAGTAAGTTTCTCGTCTCCACATGCCAATAAGTACTAACACAAAAAGGCCTTCTAAACCTCCATCCACCCCAGACAATGACAGCCTGTCCACCATCTCCTGTATCTGTCCACGTCACAACACTCAGTATCCCCACGACTTCTCCAATAACAATCGCCGACTGTCCACCAACTCCAGCACATATTCCCGGACAATTCATAAGTCCGCATGCCCAACCAGAGCCCGAAGACGACGACATCATCGACTATGAGGACCACGAAGACACAGAAGGTGCTAGCAAGTTCGTTACATGTGTAGATGGCTTAACGAGGAAAGACACACGAGACTACCCCGATCCTGGCAATGGTCCTATCTCACCCGTAGAGAAGCCTTCTAGACGTCGAGAACGGTCCGTCTCCCTCGTAGGAAACGTCGGCTTATCTAGTCTCGAGAATGAACGGCATATCCGTCTCCACCGAGACCGTCCAGCATCCTCCTCTTTTGAAAACGATACTCTCCCAGACCATGTCTACACCGTCCCATCCTCATCTGCCCCCATCGAACCCCATCCGGACATTGTCATGTCGGGGGCAAATATAGCCTCAAGTAAGGATGAATCCGCCATAAACGACCCCTCAGACAAGGACATTCCACATCTGGTTCCCTCCGGGTTCGACCCCATGATTTGTTCGCATCGTGCTTACTGTTCTCATCGACCAATGTCGTCGACTTCGTCTGTGCATGGTGTCCCCGACAAAGACAAGGCCAAAGCCGCGAAACATTCCTCATCGGCCGTTGTCAAGAGGACATGTACATCACCCTCTAAGCCGTCTAAATCCAATGCTTTCAACAAGGGAAAGTCCCGTGTCCCTGTCAATTTCACTCATGATACCATGCCGCATAGCCGTCACAAGAAACGTGGCTCGTCCACAGAGGACATCTTGGCCCGGCATCAACACGAATGGCACGACAAACATCTACACCTCGCGCCGTCTACAAGCCAGTCTCGCAACCCGGTAACAACCACGTACACCAAGTGTGAACAGGAGGTAGTCAACGGGTTAGTCAGGGAAGTTTTCGACGAAGTAAAAGTCAGTACCCGATACCTCGGCACCATCAACGTTCCCGACGACGACGCCCTTTCGGATATATACACACTCTTTCGGCACCGCGAGAAACGTGCAAAGTCTATTGACCGTGGCTATGACGATCGATCCCACGTGCATTTCACCAGTCCCAGACGCAGCGGGTCCTGTTCTAACCGACGTCACGCAAACAGGGTGGTTGGCGAGGTATCCGACAACGTCCGCTTCTTCCGCGATAGAGACCACTTCCGTGACGCCCTTCGCCAACGAATAGTCCAAGACCGGGTAGAAAGCGAAAGGCAAGAACGAGCGCACATGGAAAAACTCCAAGAACAGGAACGTCTCCAGCGGGTCCGTCGGGAAATGAAACGGTCTGAGGAAATTCGTCGGGGGAAGATGCCCGAGCCTCAACGTGGTCGACCACCTTTAAATGAGGCGGACAGAAGGGTTTTTGAACAGTTGGGAAGAATGGATGGTCAACGGGAGGTTCGCGAGCGGAAGGAACGAGAGCGTGAGGGGGATAGGTCCCAAGCTCGAGATGAGATGCTTTTGGTGTTATTACGAGAGGGTATCCAAAAGAAGCGCACAGAACGGGAGAAACGAGAACGAGAAAAGGATCGAGAAAAGGAACGGGAGTGTACCAGCCGCCGACACAGAAAGAAGGCAAGATCCACATCAAGCGTCTCCTCCGATCGAAGCTTCAAAGTCCCCGCAAGCAAATCCACCCCAGATATGTCCAGCACCTCCTCATCATCAAGTTCCTGCTCATCATGCTCATCATCCTCCTCGTCATCAAGTTCGTCCGCCTCCTCTTCTCGCCGGGCAGGAAACACTCACGCCATAAGAACCCGCGGGAAATCCCACCTGAAGGCCCAAGAACGCAAAGACAAGAATTCCGAACGTCGACGGATCCGCCGTCTTAAGAAATTTAATCGCGAGCTTTCGGAGGAGGAGGAAGAGTTGGTGAGAAAGGAGAAAAAGATGAAGAAGAAGATGAAGACGAAGAAAAGTAAAAGTCATGGTACACGGTGATGGTTGGTAGTTGGAGGTGACGTCATGTAAGGGTTCGTTGGGGTTTTTGTTAGACAAGGATAATCGGGTCGGATGGACCGGTGACTAGGTAGATTAGACTGACTAACTTAGTTGATAAAGGGATACCTGTGAAAGAATGGTGGCGAAGTATACACATGTGACTTATTCACGAGACATGTTATGTAAGAATGTCAAAAGATGTATTATTAACAAGACGCACAATGTAAATGCCATGAAACTCCGGTCCCGAGACCACTATATACCCAAACAGAAAAAAAAAAGAACAAAACGCTATGCAGTCATAAATCATCATAAAGTAGGAACCCATCTCTCCGGCACGCCATCAATGCAAACCTCACAAACTCTCACCGGTTTCCTAGCCGGCAAAGCCCATCTCGCACGCCCAGGAACTCCATCCTCAAACTTCCCATTCCTACGCATCGCCATCTCCAAAACAGCAATCCTGATAAACGCCGGATTCTCCCGCATCTCCCGTGGCCGCATCGGTGGTGGCGATGGTTGTCTAGACGGCTGTGCCACGGGTGACGGCGGTGCTTGAACCATAGGGAGTGCGGCAGGTTTAGCGCCCAGACGGGACTTGCAGATTTTATATGTCTGCATTTGGATAGAGGCCGTGTATGTTCGTGTAGGAAGCACTGGGGTGAGTGCGTCAACAGTTGATAAGCGTGCGGTTGAAGTAGGGTTTAGATAACGGCGAAGAGCTGGGTCGGGAGTAGTTGATAATGGTGGAGGACGACGTTCATCGGTGAAAGGAACGTTGGGGTCGATAGAAAGGATAGACCGGGTTATTAAATCGTCGGGCGGGATGCTAGTAAAGTTGATTGTGCCTAGTGATTTTGCGGCGTTTTTAAGAAGGCGGAAGGATGACGTGAGGTTACTTTTTAAAGCATATTTCAAAGTCTTCGGGAAGAGTGTCTGTGCTGGTGTTGCTGGTGGTTGTTCGGTAGTCTCCTCGATGTCAAGAGGATACTCTTCTGGTTCCGTAGAAGGCGACGAAACAGGCGACTTCTCCAATGGATGTCTCTCAACTACATCCTCTCCAGCCTTCACTACTTCCAAAGAAGGCCGACGTACTCTTTGTCTCGACCGACTCATTCCCACACCCGGAGACCCATCACCGTCCTCCCAACTTCCAGATCCGACAGAACTAGGTGTTCCATAGACAAATGAGTCTGCTACCGACGGCATACTCTCCAACGAAACAGTCCGACTACCTAGTCCCTCATTGTCCTCCCGACATAACTCCTCCGGTGGCAATAATAACATATCCAAAGGACTCTTCGCCAACGCCATACTCAGTTCCCGCTCATTAACCTCCTGCATGATTTGTGCAGCCATCAAGACAGCCGGCTTCTCCTGTTCAAACGGGATATTTCTCGACACTGGCGCAGAAGCTTGAGAAACGGATCGGCTTCGTCGAAGTGGAATGTCTGTCGAAGCCAATAAACTTTTAAGGGAGGTAGGAATTTGATTTGAGGGACAAATATCCCGTGGGCGAGTCTTCCTCTTCATCTGGCGAGAATGTGACTGTGAGTTATAAGGGATTTCCCTTGGTTTGGAAGGGGAATCTACCAAAAAAGACATTGTAAAAGAATAGAAAGAACAGTCAAACAACAGCAAGAAAAAAAACGTACAAAATGAAACTCATCCAAAAGTCAACAAAATACCCAAATGACCGGCGTCACCTACTACTATATAGCCTCCTTCTGGTCTACAGTGGCCAATAAGCACACGCAAATATGAACCCCTGTCACCGGACATGGGCAGTCCTGTGGCCTTCTAAATGGGGCTAATCTGAGGCACGCGAGCATGGGTGTATATTTTGTAGGATTAGCGGGCTGGTTTGACTGGCTTGGCTTGGCTGGCGGGCAGATGCAGGTGATGGACAATGATAGATAGAGGACAGCAGGTCAGGCTAGGCAGGTCAGGGATTTTGATTTTGGGCAGGTTGGTTGGTTCTTTTTTGCCTGGCGATAACAGATAGGAAGGGAATGTACATACAGTGTCTACCCAAACAAAGTACAAAAAGGAACAGTTACTCCCGACACCACCACAATTCACGATAAGAAATCGCTTGTCCTACATGCATATCTCTCTCTCTCTCCGTACCTTCCCCATTTCATTCCAACCCAACCAATGAGGCCTTCACCCCTTCTTCCTACCCAACATTAAGCACCCTAACCCTGACGTCATAATCCCTCTCCACCTTCTCTATTAACGCTTTCCTCCCCCATCCTGTAGTTCCTCCCCCATCCGAGTCACAATCCTTTGTTAGATAAGCAGCGACGAGAAGAAAAAAAAAAAAGTCGGAAGGGCCAGGAATGAAGGGCACGGACCAGGGATGTAACAGAGGTAAAACCTCGGCCGACGGCCGCCGTCAGGTAGACAGAGGACAAACAACGGACAGTTATGTAAGTATGTATGTACGGGAGGGCCCGGGGTGGTGTTGTTGGGGTAGAACTTGTTCAGTTTAGTTTCTTGTATTTCATGATATTCGTGGAAAAATGCTAAGCCGTGGATACCTTACGTATGTGATATACCTTGTCACGTGAGCAGGTTTGTTGGTGCCGTGTTAGTCCATAGCCAGCCAGCCAGCCACGTAACCACTACCCTACCCAGCCTAATCTACACTATAATGTACAACATGTACTGAGAATCCGACCATCGTAGATTCTAAATGTCACCACAATCTATGTACAGTAGTGCCGGCCGAATAACCCCCAGCCAACAAATTCTCACCATCGTCATACCTAAACAATCCCCTCAACGTCCATCCGTGCCCCTCTGCGCTCCGGCCCGTCCATCCATTTCCATATCCTAGAATAGCAGGTTCGTCGTCTTATCTACCCGCCTCACATAGACCCAGCTGCCTATATCGGCGAGGGACATGGTTCATGTCACTTTGACTGGGAGCTATGGCTTTGGATGTACATACGGACACACATGCAGACCAGTATAAACAGCGAGAAAGGAAAAAAAAAAATAGAGATATCTCCGATGGAATCCGAGAGCGTCGGGGTTACCTATTTTACACACTGATGACCTGTTACTTGATGGAAAAAGAATTCTCCGATGGGAATCCTGGGACCTTCTCCATTCATATCCTTGATGCCCCACAAAGAATATTCGTTACTAGGATGAGAGAATTGGAGGGAGGAAAGTGTCTATTTCAGACGGACATTCTCTACGTCATCACAATGTATGAGGAAGTACTCCATCAAGGTATCCCTAGAACCCCCCCCCCCCCCCAAATATAAGAACATCATCAAGTGTAACTATCCCAAAATGATTTCAAACACTCCAAACCAACCAATTCCAATCGTGTCTAGATCCCAGATCATAATCATTCACCGCATATATCAGGCTCTCTATACATGAATCCCTCCATCCAGCCCAATCTGCAGAACAATCCTATCCGTGTCTCCCCGCTTCCAATCCGCAAACAGACAAGAAAAAGCATCTCCACTGCATCGCTACCTCACTCTTCAATAGATAAGGCTGAACCAAAGCGTGCGATCGTGGTCGGTTATCTTCAGACCCACCATCATGTGATTCCTCATCCATCTCCGTTGTCCCGTTCCCGTTCACCCCGCTTTCCTATCACTGCGGGGTTGTCCAGGTTAATGTGCTTTGAACAATGAACAATAGCTCATGGGGACAGACATAGTAATCCTTCTACCGGATATCCCGGAGGAACCTAGATAACCCTTCGTCCTCCCGTTGGTCCACCACTGTATGTACATTCACTGTCATTGTCACTGTCATTGCCAACGTCACTGTCGCGCCATAGTAACCCTCAAATTCAAACAAAACAAATCCATAACAAAATAAAACTACCCATATCTAATCTTCAACCAAATACATCTCTTCCTGTCCATTATCAACTCTCGTAACTCTCGTAACTCCCTCCGCCTCTCCAAAAACAGACTCATCCGCATTCTCTCCTTCTCTATTTTCCGCGTCCTCCGTAGCTGCCCGTCCTCCCATCTTGAAAGCCGTCAAAGCCCCCAATTTCTCTCTAAATCCCCTCTTCTTTAGTCCTCCTTCTGCCGTAATTTTCGTAAAACTCGCGCCTCCAGAAACAAATGGGTTGCCATTATTAAACCCTCCCGCAAAGTCTGGCATCGGTGGAATCTCTTCGTCCCGTGTGACCATGCCTGACCGTAACGATGCGCTTGTCACAGGTCTTTTAGGTGTGCTATCCGTATCTCCACGATCGGGAGTTCCGCCGCCAGACGCTTTATGAAAGCCGCCAAAGAGGGACATGGCCCCGCGCGAGGTAGGTCGCATTTCATGTGCTGAATGTAAATTACGGGCCGTATCCCTTGACGGAGTCAACGTCGCTCCAAACTGTGCCTGTTGAGCTGTGCCTGGCGACCTCTCTTCAGCCAATGACGACGCTCTAGATCCCGTTCTTGGCCGACGATTTGATCGGATTGACCGAGGAGGACTCCGTGAGAAATCTACCGCAGCAGGAGTACCCCCATAGATAGAGGCCGAATCGTCAATTTCCAAATCTGTGAATCCCCGAATCGAACCTGCACCATAAGGTAACCCAGATCCACCTGTAGCAGCACCGGCAGCAGCCGCATGGCGACTCTCCGCAGCTTTCTGTCCCAGAATGATTGAACTAGAAATAGCGTTGCCGCCCTTCCCGGAAACTAATTCGCGAGGCCGATGTTTCAACTTGTTTCCAATAATCTTGCCCGTATGACCAATCAATGCTCTAATGACAGACTTCTTCAACGCCTCCACAAGGTCAAGGTTCGACCAGGTTTTGTTATGCCATTCAATTTGCGGCATTCTGAAAACAAGATCGTGAACATCCTCCAGATTCCGAGAGTCCTTTCCTTTGTATGACAAGCATAACAGCACCGAGGGCACATTAATGTGTGCAAACGCCATAAACTTGTTAGCTCTGCCCAACATCTTTGTGACATCATCCGAGTGTGAAGCCCGTCTTCTCCGTCTTGAAGGCCTAGAAGCATTAGACTCCCGACGACGAAGCCCAAAGCGTGAAGAAGCCCCGTCAGTTGCCGGAGGCATGCCCTGCGAAGCAGGAACAACAGGTCTCATAGTCGCCGTACGAATGAGACCCGGTCGAAGAGACCCGGAAACAGAAGGCGCCGTACTACGTAGAGACTCGTTGGAGGACTTCTTGGACGGAATCCTCAAAGTATTCGAACGCATAAGGAGAGAACGTCCACCAGTGTTTGAATTCGTCGTAGGTTGAGCGGCTCCAAGACCGGAGGCACCAAGAACAGCAGGTCTCGAACTGGATCCCGTCCTGATACTGACTGACTTCTGCCCCCGGCGGTGACCAATACAAGGCTTACTTGAATGGGTAGCCTTCTTATCGTGTGGTGCATGTAGTACCTCGGTAGCCGAAGTCAGCGTAGGCCGAAGTCTAAGCTCCAATGATGCCGCACTGGCGTGAGCATCCCCAGTGGTAACAAACGAAGTCGGTCTAGTTTCCAACACCCCATCATCTTCCTCCTCTGCTTCCGTCTCCGTATCACTTTCACTATCCGCTCTTTCTCTATCGTCATCCTCATCGCTCTCCGTACTTCCGTGGCTACTCGCCCCGTCCGTCCCACCAACTCTTTCGCCGCTCTCTTTGCCTTCGGTCTCATCATGCATCCCCGGGAAAATATACTCCAACAACTTCTTTCCCACATGTTTCTCCAGTTGAATCCGCATCGGATACAAATTGACCTCAAAGTCCTCCATAACCACAATTCCCGCAATAGCCTCCAACATGTACCAATAAACCTGAATCATCTTCTGACCCTGCCACAAAGGCGCATGCTTAGCATCATAATACGGCGAGATAATCTCCGGATACAACGCATTCGGCAACAAATTCAACCCCAAAATCTTCCCCACCTGAATCAAATTGTTATGACTCCCATCACTCTTATCAGTCCGATGGTACTCAACATCACGCAACTGCAACTCCACCAAAGGCTCATTCGAATCCTGTACCAAATGCCAAACAATATCCCGAGCCGCAATACTCCACCGCAACAACGGCGTACTCCCCTTCCCAACCAAATCATGCTTCCGCTGAGACGATGTAATAGCCTTCATCATGAAGAATAACTCCTCCTCACAAGCTGCCAAATCCTTAGCCAACGCAAACCGATCCTTTCTCAAATTGGCTGCTGCTGAAGCTCCATTGCGTAGACCACCAACAATACCCCGAGGGTACGTCTGGAATTGTTCTCTGATGAGTTCCAACTGCCGAATCCGATGTTGCATACGAGAAATCGTCTCCGGAATACCCGTCAAATCAGAAAAGTCCGAAGCCAACATAATCTTCTCCAACCGCTCATTACGAATCTTCTCTGTAGGCTCATTGTAAAGTAACAAGTCCAGCACAATAACGTACATGGCGTAGTACTGTGAACTGTTACACAACGCTCTCGCCTGAGGAAAGTCGACCCAAAGATGATCCATCCTGCTATCCGTCTCCTCCTTCTTCCCTTCCCCTTCTTCGTCATTGTTCTCGCCGCCTTTTTCACTTGCCTCAACTCCACCTTCTCCTTCCGTGTTGATCTCGTCGTTATACTTCAACCGCAGCGTATTGAACTTGTCGTACCGCAACAACCCCGACGTCTTCTGCACCACCCTCTTAAATCCAAACGGATCCGTCTCAAAATCAAACATCACTTCCATTGGCACCCACGGTGGCCACATCGACCCAAGAGGCGCCCCATAAGACGATCCTCCATATGCTCCCATAGCAACAAGATGGCTCCCCTGGAACCACTTGCGATGCGTCACAAAGAACTGCGTCGAGTCCATGTTGACCGAGAAACGTCTCTGCACCAATCCTGAAACTTCATCCGTCAACCGTGCCAAATCCATCACCTCAACAATCTTCAACTCCATCCCCTTAGACGTAACCAACACCACATTCTTCTGGTTCTGATCAGACTGTAACTGAATCTGTGGCGCAATCAACCGAACATGGTAACTCTTCTTGGGGAAGAAACCCGCTGAAATACCTGCCGTCAAATCCGCAGTAGCCCGGCCATTCTCCTCGCCTCCTCCAAAGAACACATTGGTACCTGTCCCCGCTTCAATTGCCGCATCCAAGTTCGGCGCCGATGCACTACTCGATAACCCAACAGGCGGAACAGCCAACCCCTCATCCTGTGCCTCCTTATGCCCCAAAACCTCATTCATGACCAAATCCCTCAAACTTCCAATGCTCGTAGAATGACCATGTCCAAAGCCTCTCTTCACCTCCTCATCCCCAACAGGCGACACTCCAGCTTCCCCGATAAAACGCCGACCATCCTCCATAAGTCTTCGCAACGCCTCATCAGCCTCTCCTGGCACCTGCAAAGTGTTTGAACTTCCATTGATGGAAGCCCCATCACTATCACCACCATTATCCCGATACACAGAGCTAGCCTTGCCCGTGGCAACATAAGCCGGGGCTGTCGCTGTTCTCTTGGGCATCTGAAGTTTAGACCGCTCTTGCTCATCCACAATGTCCAAAATAAACTTCACAGCCGGACGTGAAAGATAGTACACCAAACCCCGTCTCAACGAAACTTGATCAAAGTACCGCAACACGATATTCCGAAGCTCATTGTTCCACTTCAAATGGAGATTATGAATCACGAACCGGTTGTAAAAGTCGCTTTCAAACTCGGCGCCTGTTGGCAACTTGATCGACGCGCTTCCACTTCCTCCCGTACTGCCCTCCTCTTCACTTCCCGCGCCGAAAGAAACAGCCTTAACAGCCAAACCACCTAGCATATGCTCCAAGAAAGCCCTCTTATGCTCCAAAATTCCACCCTGTCTCTCGAGCATGTCCAAAATTCCATCGCCACCAGTCTGGCCCGATCTCATCGTTGCCTCATGGACCGCCACCTCGTGATTCTCCATTTGCATTCTCAACTGACCTAACCGATCAGCCACAAGTCTCTGCTGCACACGTCTCGGGTCGTCGTCATAGCTCATGATACAGAAGTGAGTTGGCTCGTTGCCGAATGGACTGCTTCTCTCAGGGTCACCAGAGATACAGCCCCCAATGTCTGTCTGTCTGAAATACGTCAACCGCGGGCTAAAGGCCAATGGCAAGATCTTCGTATCCAGATTTCTCTCCGACGGCAACATCCAATCCAACTCAACGAAATCGTCCATATCAATCCAGGTCATGTCGTTATCCGGAATCGTGAACTGCGAGTTATCTGGCCCATCATCCTCCAGGTGTTCACTCTGCTTCAACGATGACACCTCATCATCCGCTAAAGACATAGTGTCATCCCCAGTGCTTCCCGCATTACCATGTCCGACACTGCCGGGTCTATCTGTGCCCCGCATCTGTGCCGACACCGCCCGGATATCAGTACTAACAAGATCCAACTGCGCCGCATGAATCTTGATTCCGCTGGTGCGAGACTCACTCCCATCACTGGTGCCTCTCTTGCCATGATCCTGCGTGTTGAATTCCTCTCTCCGTTGATGCAAATCCAACATGAAAGAATCAAATCTCACCTTAATACCCGTGGCCATACTTCCCTCGTCCAACTCAGCATCTGGATCCTTATGCTTGTAGATGTGCGTGAGGAACAAAGGCGCCAACAAGAGATTGTACTTGAGCGTCGCCAGATGCCGGCCAAACTTCTTACTCCCCTTCTCACGTCCAGGCCACAAGTTACCTTGGCGAACTGGTAAAGACATGGCACCTCCAAACAGCGAAACCCACTGGTAAAAGTGGGTAAACACCTTAGGAGTCATGTGCACAGTATTGTAACTTCTGGATGGTTGTGGGCTGGCCGCCATCCAGTCACGGTCAACTGGTGCTCTCACCGCAATTGACAAATGGATATGCGACGACCGGAAGCCGCGGAATGCATCGTAAGGTAAGCCGGTCGTTGGATCAGGGTGGGCTTTACCAGGCTCTCGAAGAATAACATTGTAATGAGGAGTAAAGTCGAAGCTGCGAGTTCCATCGACAATGGCCTGTTCAAAGACCAATCCAATAAGGAACTGCACTTTGCCACCAAGCTTCATCACGACCTTGTGGAAATCCTGGCTCTCTCTGAACTCGCTCTCTCTTGGTCCAAGGCCACCTTCGTCCTCTCCTTGTTCCCGCATCATGGCTCTCTGCAAGGAAGAGTAATCTGGAATAGCGATAACATGCTCCCCACTGTTCACAGTCATAAACCGCTTGGGGTCATCCTCGGCATTCAGATTCAACCGGACATCATTCCGCCAACACATGATGAAGCCAGCACCTGGCCCCAATAACTCATACGGATCACGGGAGCCCGGCAACGCTAAGTGAACATCTCCGTCACCTCTCCACGCAATGTGAATCCGTGAATGGAAACTCAGTCTGATCTTATCCCAGAAACCTACTCGCTCAGAAGGATCTAACTGTGGCTTTGTGAAAGTTTCGACAACAGTCATCATATCTTGAATTGCAGGCTGGTAGCACGGGCCCCATGTAATACGGGTAGGCAAAGCCGTGTTGACGTCAACCTTCATGTTGGAATAAGTCTTGACAGCACCAACTGTGCGACGAACGGTAAGTTGGTATCCAGCTAACCTAACACCATCAAAGTCGGGTTCCGAAGGCTTGATAACATCAACAATGACAGACCGGGAAGACTCGGCTCCACGGTACTCCTCAGCAATGATGAAATCAGTGGTGAGAGAAAATGCAGCTTGCTTGGTAGATTGCCCAGGCTTCATAGGAGGCACATGAATGAAAGGCAGCGGGTAATCTCTCAGTGAAATTCTCGCTTCACTCGTCTCAATCGATATATGCAACGGGATCAACATTGTATACTCGGTATCATGCGGTACGCCCTTTCCGAGCTTATGCAAGAACCCGGGCAACTCGGCCAACGGGAAAGAAGGCTTGTCAACCGTAAACTGTAGATCTGTGAAAAGCGCAGACGCAAGGGCAGCACGATCAGGCACCTGGAGAATCGGCTCTGAGTCCCCAGCAACTTCAGGACTAAGTTCCCCACCACCCCAAAAGGCGCTACGGAACTCTCTAGTGTGGTTCTGTGAGATTACACAGGCACGGTCGATCCGTCTCTTCCAAGACGTAGCATGCAGAGCATCGAGTCTCGCTCTCGCCTCGGCAAGTTTCAACCTCGCGGCAACATTAGGAGTTAAGCACGGTGTGTTAGCCTCCGGGTCATAAGACGGGCCACGACCAAAGTGGCCGCCCATGTGGTGATGAGAGTCAGCGCGTTTCCGAGAGAAACCTGCCTCGTGTGTGCTTCCACCCTTGGATGCCTGGCCTCTGCGGTGACGGCCTCCGGATTTATTCCTGCGGGCTTCCTCTTCGTGAACTAACTTGGCTTTCAACTCAAAGGCTTCTTCCCTGGCCATCCGCTGATCTTGTTCAATCTTACCAGCACGGTAAATCACACCCAACTTCCACTCAAACGCACCGTCCTCAATCTCGAAGAGGAAGGCCCGCGTTTTAATAGAAATTCGTGGTAGAACTTTAGCAGCTTCAGGGCCTTTGTCAATGGGGTACTCCCCATGACCACCCGTCTTATACCGGTAATGCAATTGCTGCAAAGATTTGACTGTATTCGCAATGTTCTCCGTAATGCGGCTCAAAAGAACCTCATAAGGAATCGCAAATCGAATAGCCTCAGAAGAAACCTCGATCGTCTTGTCATTTGGCAGCGAAGGCGTAGCAATAGTCTTCCGACGAGCTTCCCGATAGTCAACCCGGACACTTTTCACACTAAGAACACGCGTCCAAACGGCATCCATTCGAGGCGCATCGACGCAAACACGAATAAGCTGGGCGGCCAAATACGGCGCAGACCACCGATGACGACCGACTTCGATACCATAGACTTGGAAAAGCATGCATGGATCCTCAGGAAGTTCAGCCTTGACCTGGAAGAGGGCAACCGTAGCGTCGAAAGTGACAAGCTCAGGCGCATTACCGCCGTTAGTGAGGGCAAATAGAGAACCACGGCGCATAGCAAGACTAGGCGGCGATTGTGCGGGTGATAGATAATCCACATCGGGACTCAACTGATCAGCAAGTACGTGGTTGACATCTCCACCGGGCGTAGTAACAGAAACCTCGCCCTCATCGTCACCCTCCATTTCCGGTCCATGTTCCTCTGGCATTGGCGTGAAGGCCTTCTTGAGTACAATCACCGCAATACCAAGTGCATAATGGCGATACAGTGACCAATTCACCATAACAGCCAACAAATTTGCCTGTGCATGTAGTACTGGGCCATGTGTGTCACTCGTAGAAGACAACGTGATCTCAGCCCTAGGACACTTGACAAATGGTTGTACCTCGGTACGATCCACCGACTCAATGATAAACGCCTCAAGGCCCTTGATGTTAAAGCTTAACCTTCTGCCATCACCAGGAATTCCTCCCAATTTCCTTCTAGGGGAAGATGAAGAGGGCGGTGCTGCACGTAAAAAGTCTGTATCGGGGGTCATTGACCGGGACCGAGTGCGTCTCCGTGAATTCCTCCGCTGTAAACTGTCAAGTCTTTGTGCTCTATACTCGGTCGTCAGACAGTCCAATTGGACGGAAATACCTCTTGTTTCCTCTGAGACCGCGAGATCGGTACCAGCAACTTCCATGCTGATGTCGGTGAGTTGCACCTGGAAATGGAGCATCCATGAGGGTAACTTTCGGAGGGCATTCTGTTTTGTTGGGCGCCTCCTTGGTTTTTGTCCATGGCCTTCTTGTGCTTGTACGTCTTGGCGGAGTTGATGGATGATTTGTCGTAAACCCTCGATGATCTCGGGTCGTACCATCTTGATAGTACATGTTTGAACATTTCCAGAGGCAACAACATACACATCTGGCGCGGCAGAGAGTTGCATCTTGAGGTCGAATGCCTCCGTCTGGGTCAAATCTAGTCTCTCACCAGCAACAGTCTGGTAGTACAATTTGTGCGACTGCAACCTCATAGTTCCGGAAAGCGAATAATGTAATTCCTGCACTGCCGAGTGGAACGACTCAATCTCCAACGAAATTGACGAAATTGATGAAATAATCAAATCGCTCTCGTCGCTGTCACCACCCTCTGTTTTATTTAACGGCGTCAACGAAATCCGCATGACAGGCTCATGCATGGAGAATTTAATATTCGCCTTTGGCAACAATCTCGAAATCAACACATGATGCTGTCTCGTCGCCTCAGACATCGCCATAGAAGGCCGACTAACGTGGCCCTTGGTCTTTCTATCTTTCCGCGGCTTCAACAACCGAATCAATAGTGGAATATGATGAGGACTCAAATCGACTGAAGGCGACGTGATCACCGAGTTGGCGAACAGAATATTCGTATTCCGCTCCGCTGGGCTCCCCTTCTTGACAAGCTCCACCGTCTTAGATGGCAGCGTCGTCTTCATCGTCGTGGTGGCCATAGGCACATACACTAGTCTCTCATGCTTCCCCTTTCCGTCGTGAAGACCGACTGATATAGAGAGTGCTGCGCCAAGCGCCTCATGTGCTATGTCGCCACTAGCGAAGTACATTCTGTGTGCGGGACTCTTGGAGTCAAGTCTGTGGAGGTCGATGCCGACTTCCTTCATTGACACGGTAAGAGTGAGTGGTGGGGGTCTTGAAGAGACCTTCTCTTCCTTGTCAGAGCCACTCTTGGGCGTGACAGCAACAGTTTCGCGTTCGTCCTCTGCTGCTTTCTTAGACAGCGCGACGTAGCTAACAGCCAACTGCACCTCCTTGATACCCCTCAAAATAGACGTAACGAACTGCTTTGAATCAGCAATAGTCTGCATCACGTCCTTGTCTACGGATGAATTGAATGTCGGTATTCTAGTCGGCATCTTAGGGAAGAACCCATCAGGGAACGCTTCATCCAAGCCAGCACCGTCGGGGCCGGGAGTAGCAGCCTCTTTGGTAACCAGCGGGATCATTCCAACACCCCTAAATGGAGTCACATCCGATGACTCTACCTCCTGTACCTTGGTTGTCTTCTTCAAATTGGCCATAGCAACAGCGATATCATCCCAGGGGACATGTACACGGCCCAACTTGAGCGCAATCGAAGCATCTCTCAACCCATCCAAAGTCTCAAACAAGAACCCGTGAATATTCAAAGTCGCATTATCCACGATATCAATGCTTTCCTTTCCCTCGGGAGTGAAAAGCACACTTCTCAACGCCATGCTCCACTCCGCCTGTCTCTTCTTTGCAGCACTATCGGCTTTAGAGCTGAAGAAGCGAGTACGGTCGACAAGTTTACTCCGCGTATCAACAGCGATACAGAAACTTCCAAACTGTACGTTACCAACGCCAACAAGAGTAACAGAAGAGTTCGTAGCGACCATATCGACCAAGCGAAGCCATTTTACGTTACGGTGGAGTTTCTTGACGCGTTCTTTCATGACCATTAACTTATCCCAGGTTTTAGAGCGACCTGAGGAAGGTTCAACGGGTGGTGGTTTCGGCGGGGTAGAAGCCCGGACTGGTTGTGGCGGGATGCTGAAAGGGTCGGTGGGATCAATGGGAGATGTGATACTATCTCCATTACGAAGAATCCCCGGGGGCGGCGGCTTTAAAGTTGGCGTAGGTTTTTCCGAAAGCAAAGGCGTCTTTTCAGTAGTCTTCTTGGTAGTTTCTTCAGGGCTCGGTGTCACTAAACTTGGGATCTTCTCCCCCTCTGCTTGTGTTTCGCTCTCGGCGACCTCCTTCGCTTTCGCCCTGCTCCGTTCCAACTCTCCCTGGTCAACCGTGACCGCAAACTCATCGATAACCAAGCTGACCCAAGTGGGCTGCGCAAATGTGGGCCGGTGGATGGTAATACCCAATCCTCTAATATCAATTCTTAGTCCATCGCGGGGACTCCATGAGATGCGCCGAAGAGACAGATATCCTAATCGCTGAATAGAAACGCCAGTGAGGACTCGTAAAGCAGCGAATAAGACAAATGTTGAAAGATATAAAAGGACTAGTAGGCCAAGTAGAAAGGTGGGGTTGAAGAGGGCCATTCTGTGTAGTGTATTTTGGTAGATAGTGGATGTCGTGTGTATACGTGAAAAGCCGGGCTATCAAAAAGGTTAGTAAACGTTTCTCTACATATTCCCAGCGGAGCGGAATGGCGCGGAGACATGCGCGGCGCAGCGGAACGGAACATCTGCGTCTATCTGTCGTACTCGCCACCAGCGCATGCGACCCGGCCTTCACCATACTTCCTCCGGAAGTCATCAGGAAACCCACCTAAAGTTGCGCTCAAATCTATAATCCCGTCGCAACAGCCCCTCTCATGGCGTAAGTGGGTATAATGGCAAAAAAAAAATGTATCGTCGGTATGTAGCCGGGTATGTAGTTCGATATGTAGTAGGTACGGGCGTACGTCGGTCGGTCCTTCGAAATGGTAATTCAAGACAAGAAAAAAGTGATTATACAGAGCAATTGACCAGCTCTCCCGTTCTATAAAAAGGCACGTCTCTAAGAAAATGACAAAAACCGACCGTGAAAAGGAAACGTCTCTATATGACTAAAAAGAAATCAAAATCTAGAGGCAAAACTATTCTAATGCGACAGGAAAAAGCCAAATCGCATCCATCAAATCATACATAATCATCATCTACACACAAATTAACTGACCCCGTCCCTTCCCGTCTGGTCAACGCCTCTTTCCCTCTCTAGCGCCCTCTCCACAGTACACACTCTATAGCTCCCGCTATCGATAAACTCCCTAATAGAAGCTCGGACCACATAAGCTCCTTCCTTTTTATTGTCCTTGGATCGTTAATTCCGTACCGGTGATATTTCCATTACCACTGAGTCAAGCTGCCATTTACAAAGGTGCATGACATGGCAGACAGCCCCTTGGTCTGTGTACCTGATGTGCGTGTTGTACGGATCTCAGCTTGATCGTTTTTCTCTTGTCTCCTCCTATTATGCTATTATTTAGAAATCAGTCACCATATGTATCCGTCCCAAACTTGATATCTTGCCTCCGTGTCTATCACATACACAGGCCTCATCGAACCCTCCGTAACCGCCTGGGACCCTCCGGGTCATCATTATCGTTAGACTCCCCGCTTGTATGCAGGAGAACCTCGCTTAAACTGTACATCCGCACCAAAATCGTTAATTCCATGCTCATCAGGGGCCAAAATCTTTTATGTTAACCCTATAACCCTACTCTTTGATCTGTACCACTTTTATGTTTAACGCTTCAAGGTCTTCTGCTTCTCAGCATCTGTAGCAACATTACGACCCTCAACAAGTAATCCCTTTCTCCGTCTTACGCCATCCATGTATCTCTTGGCCACATTATCCTTATCCGCAAGTTCACCCAAATCTTCCAACTCATCTTCAGTGAATGGTACCCAGAATGGATCCTCATCAAGTACCTCATATCCAGCGAAAATCAACTGTGGCTGGGCTGCACCCGAAGTTCTCTTACGGATTTCATCAGCAAAGCCAAAAGATTCCGCAACAGGCAAGGCAGCTTGGATAGTGAAGAAGGGAGTTCCCTCGTTCATACTTTCAGAAATGACGTTTCCACGACGCCGAGTGAGTACATCGTAGACACGACCGAGAACCTCAGTAGCAGCCTGGATTTCGACCGTGTACATGGCCAACATGACACGAGGCGACCAATCCAAGAAACCAGCCTTGAAAGCAGCTTGAAATGTCTTGATGACCTCACCTGTCAACCGTCCCAATTTGTCTCTAGCGGAACTGCTCTCACCTTCAGGTAGGCAGATAGAAATTTCCTCAATAAAGATGGCGACACCTTCGACGGGCTCGTTGCAAAGAGGACCCTGGTTAGTAGCCAGTTGGAAACCATAGGGGATCTTGTCGCGGAAGTGCGCCGCAGAAAGGTCATCGCCAAGGACAGGGGCGGTATTGTTGCCAAAGATGTGAGGAAGAACTTGACCAGAGGTGGCATCGATAAGGATGTTAGGGCCGACTCTGCGAGGACCAAAAGAGGCAATACGCTCAACAACACCTTTGAAGGCATCTCTTCCCTTCCCTTGCTCAAGAACCTTCAACAGACCCTCTTGTAACTCAGAAGCGGTCAAGCACTTAGAACCAATGAACTCACCCTCCTCATCATCGTCTTCCTCAGTAGCTTCCTTCTTGTCCGAGTAATGCTTCTTGATTGAGTCAGCGTTCTTTTTCAAAAACGCAGTGACCTCGGCAGGCAAAGGAACGACTCTAGTCGTCAGCTCAACCTGCTTGGAACTCGTTGGCAGAATGACCTTTCCACGGCCAAGTTCCTTGTTAACTGGCGGCCGCATCTCCTTATCACGAACAATAGTTTCGCGGTAGGGAACAATGGGGGCACCAGCCTGGATTTCACAACGGGAGAAACGCTCTTGGAGATCAGTCAAGCAGCGCTCAAGGTGAAGTTCACCGGCGGTCAATAAGACGTGCTCACCAGTTTCGAAATGTTCGTACTCAGCGCAAGGGTCACTGCGGACTAACATCTGCAGACCCTCTACCATCTTGTCAAGGTCCATGGGGTTGACAGGTTCCAAGGCGACACGGACGATGGGCTGACCAATCATGCTGACACCAGCGAGGTTGGGAGCCCCGTCACGAATACTGCACAAAGTTCCAGACTTGAGAATCTTGTCGTCTAGGCCACCAATACCAAAGACGCAACCGGCAGGAACAGATTCAAGAGCCTCAAGTTGACGGCCCATGAGCATGTACAAAGCCTTAACCTCAATCTCTTGCAACTTCTCTGCCGCGCCAGATTGAGCGGGTGACCACTTGGGAGGAATAACGTAAAGCTTGTCACCCACGGTAACAGTACCAGAGTAAATGCGAGCAAACCCAATAAGTTGCTCAGGCTCAACCTCCTTCTCCTCAAGCTCAGGCGCAAAGTTGTCGAGGTTAACATCATCCAATGCTTCCGTAATCAAGATTATCTCATTATCACCACTGTTCTCCGCAGCTTGCTGTTTCGCAAACTCCGCTCTCTTCTTGCGCGCAATTTCACGAGCTTCTTCACTCGACATGATACCGGGCTTCCTTCTGTTTTCAGGCAGTTCACTCTCAGGAACAGAAACAACCTTACTCACGTAGACCACAGCCGGAGCATCATTACCAACGTTAAAGTTGATCATGGACTCCTTGACAGAAGACGCAATACTCTCGTAACCGGGTGAATCCTCAAGTAGAGCGGGGATACGTTCCGCCTGAGCGGCTTTGGGAGAGGGAAGAGCCTCGACAACGGAAACGAGCATGGCAACAGAGATGGGGAGCCAGGCGGCAAAAACGGAAGTTAAAAGGACGCGAGGGTCGCGCGAGCGGAGTACATGGTTAGGGAGAGAGATGTTGAGAGACTTGGTGACTTTCTCAAGAAGAACGGGATCACCCTTACCATTGTCACCACCAGTAGTGGCACTATAGACAGTCCAGATAGGTTCCAAAACTAACTGGACGAAGAGCGGCTTAAGAGCACGACCCTTGAGATGCTTCTGTCCAAGAAGCTTCTTGGTCTTGGGATCCAGGTAAAAGTTACCCCAAAGAACCTTCTCTAAAATATCCCTCTTGATACCCAACTTCTTCTGATAGATGGTGGCAAACTGCCGAACAGTGAACGCCCATCCATCAATAGCACTGCTAAAAATGACATTGTTCTTTTCCGGGGCAAAGTAAATATCGGCGTCATCCTTTTCCTGAAACTCATCGGCATCGGCATCAACAGTTTTGGCAGCTACTTTAGCATCGATTTTTTCTCTCCAGTTCATATCCTCCTCCATACGTTCACCTTGGAAGAAACTTCCCAGCACGGCGTTCACCTGCTCCAGAATTTTGGAAAGATGAGCATAAGCCTCTGCAGGTGACATCTTGAGTTCCGTTACCAAGCGATCAATCTTGTTGATGACCAACAATGGCTTAATCTTCTCAGTCCATGACTGACGAAGAACAGTGACAGTCTGACTGCACACACCCTCTACCGCATCGACCAATACACAGGCACCGTCACACAAGCGAGAAGCCGTGGATACTTCACTGCTGAAGTCAATGTGTCCAGGTGAGTCAATAAGGTTGATAAGATACTCTTTAGCTTCAGGCTCTGCATCTGGGGCTGACCGGCGAAGCATAGAGAAGTAAAGGGAAATGGCGGAAGACTCCATTGTGATACCACGCTGCTGCTCATCTGGCCGGGAGTCTAGGTACCGGATTTTGCCGGCAAGTTTGGCTGAGATGATACCGTTCGTGGCCAGGAGAGCATCAGTCAAGGAGGTCTTTCCATGGTCAACGTGGGCAAGAATGCAAATCTGAATACGTGTTAAAGGCTATGATTTAAAAGTTCATATTAAATCACTCACGTTACGAATATCATCAGGGTGCCTTTGCAGGGCCGCCAGTTTTTCAGCTGAGACGACGGGCATGATGGATGAATAAAAAAACAAGACTTTTGGGGTATAAATGTATGTATGTAGTGAAAAAAGTAGATTAGGTCAAGAAATACGACGTTTAAATGAAAGTAAGTTTGTATAACACGATTGGTAATGCACAGGTTATGGGATAAAACGCCCTCTTTAAGTTCCCACAAGATATAACTTTCACCTGCAATCTGAAATCATCGTCATTATGACCCACTCCTCTATACCTGCCATTTTAGCGCTAATCCAACTTTTCGAACATGCATTTATACATTTACCGTCATTCTGACTAAGTGCATGCCAGAAACCCTATAATGCATACCCTTATACAGAGATGTAACCCCGCTATACCGCTTAACTGGGTCCCTCCAGAACCTGTAACCACTATAAACATAAAGAACACTATATCACAACCATAAAGCCCTAACGCTCCTACTGTGCTGAAAAAATCAATTCACAGCCATGTAGGACAACAGGCTAATAGAGGGGCACCCCACCTGCGTAACAGTCAGCCTCGTGAAATCCCGAAAGCAAACGCATTGTGAAGTCACGACAATATAAACCTCTTTGATGAGTCCCCCGTAGAAAAACACCATCTTGAAGCCCGTTTAAATAACCGTTGTCGATTGTACCGCCTACAACATACGGCTGTTCCAGTAAATCCCACATTTCTCCCCTTCCCACGCCGCCCCTCACCCATCCACCCCTCCCGGCCGAATTTTTCACTAGCCCCACGCACCGCTTTGCAACTCAGGATCAGGACAGTTTTTCCCAGAACCCCGGCCAACGCAGTCAGTCAGTCCGTTCTCTCGCCTCGCCCTTTGCCATCTCGAGCCATCTGCATAACCCGCTGACCCGTGGTGCCCCCGAAAAAAAGAGAGAAAAAAACCGACCCCGATTCTCCCCTTCTTATCCCGTTTTTTCCGCACCCATCATGGCCACTTTCACTCCCGCCCAGGCCCTCCGTGCCATGGACGTTGATTCCGACGTCGAGGAGGAGGCCCTTGTTGCCGATTACCACCAGCAGGTCCAGTACGAGGAGGCTGAAGAAGATGAGGACCAGGGCGATCTGGACGATATCAACGCCCAGCCCGACGACATCCAGGCCCGTCTTGCTGCTGCCGCTCAGCCCCTTGACTTTTCGGCTCCCCTCGAGGCCAAGTTCCAGAGCTACGACCAGTACTGTGCTCTCTTCCACTTTATCCTCAACTCGGACGGCCCCGTCGACCTTGAGCCCCCTTCGGTACGTGTATACTCCGGTCCGGCCTTGATATATCGGAGCCCCTACTAGACTACGGCCAATGCTAACACCCTTTCCCTATAACAGTACTACTGGGCTTGGGATGTCATCGACGAGTTCATCTACCAGTTCAACTCCTTCTCCACCTACCGTATGCGTATTGCGCGCCAGGGTAACAATGATGAGGAGCTTCAGGCCCTCCGCGAGAACCACAACACCTGGGGCTGCTACTCGGTCCTGAACGTCCTCTACTCTCTCATCCAGCGCTCCAACATCACCGAGCAGCTGGCCGCTCAGCGTCGCGGTGAGGACCCCGCCGAGGTTGCTGGCGAATACGGCTCGCGCAACCTTTACCACCGCCTGGGTTACTTTGCCATCATTGGTCTTCTCCGTGTTCACTGCCTTCTCGGTGACTTCAGCCTGGCCCTGAAGACCCTCGATGACATTGAGCTTAACAAGAAGGCCATGTTCGCCCGTGTCATGGCTGCCCACTTCACCACCTACTACTATGTCGGTTTCTCGTACATGATGATGCACCGCTACGCCGATGCCATCCGCATGTTCTCGCACATCCTGGTCTTCGTCCAGCGCACCAGCAAGCTCCAGAAGAACGCCCAGAACGACAGCATCACCAAGAAGAACGACCAAATGTACGCCCTCATTGCCATTTGCATTGCTCTTCACCCCACTCGTCTGGATGACTCCATCCACTTGGCTATCCGTGAGAAGTACGGTGACCAGCTTCTCAAGCTTCAGCGTGGCGGTCCTGAGTCCCTCCCCATCTTCGAGGAGCTCTTCCGTGCTGCTTGCCCCAAGTTCATCTCTCCTTGCCCTCCTGACTTTGAGAACCCCACCGTCAACATTGACCCCGTTGAGCACCACCTCAGCGTCTTCATGGACGAGGTTAAGACTAACATGTTCTCGCCTACCGTCCGCTCGTACCTCCGCCTGTACACCACCATGGACCTGCCCAAGCTGGCTGGTTTCCTTGATGTCAAGCCCGGTGAGCTCCGCTCGTGGCTTTTGGTTAACAAGCAGCGCACCAAGCAGCTGCGCTGGAATGAGAGCCTCCGCAGTCTCCTTGACGGCGAGACTGTCAACGTCAGCGACCTTGACTACGCCATGCAGGGTGTAAGTTTTCCTTGTATAACATGAACTAAGACAACCACTAACTCCATTCATAGGAACTTATTCACATCTCTGAGGCCAAGGTTGGCCGCAAGCTGGTTGATTGGTACCTGCGTAACCTGTCCCGCACCTACTAAATGGTTGCGGTATGTTTCGACTTGAATTGGCTCCTGGGACATTAGAAAGCCTAGTCAATAACGACGTGCACGGGAAAAAGAAGACGATGTTTTCATGATGTCGACAAACGGGACGGCAACACGGAACCAGACGGGTGACGACATGTTATTTGTTTCTTCTTTTTTTCTTTTCTTCTGTCTCGTGGTGGTTCTTCTGGTTGATGTTGTATTTCCTTCTTCCTTCTTTTTTCTCTTTCTCTTTTCACGTACATCCCCTCATATATATTCAGGGAGTGAAAAAGGGAAGTAATAAAACCGATGGGGTGTTGTGTGTGTTGCCGGCTATCCATTGTTTTCTGTTTGGGGCAGGTAATGGTGGGGTTGGATGGATACGAGACTCTGTAGTTAGACTACGGTGTGGTACGGGTCATTGTGACCTAGCCGACTGGGCGTTTGTCACTGAGACTGTTTGTCCAACCTCTACTATTACCTACCATTGTTCTTTCCGTGGTATTGGTTTTCATGTCATTATGGTCGTTTCCTTTTTCTCTGGTGGTTTTTCTCTTTTCACGGGTGGCGGCGATTTCACATCTGTAGTCATCCGACGGCAAAGAAAAAGTGGGAAAAGTTTGGGTTTGCTTTTTTTTTTTCGTTTTTTTGCTCTTTTTGGTACTTCTTGCTTTGTTCATTCTAGCATACACACACAACTACTGCTCAAGGCGTCGAGGAGTCTGTTTCGTTTTCTTGTTAGTTGGGTGTTCTCAATATAGAGACGTTGTTTTCCGATGAGCTTTTTTGGTGTATCGAACTGTCTTATTTTGTGACCTGTGATACCGTTTGTGACTGGTGAGATTTCCTTTTATTCATGATGTGGCGGGTGAGTCGTTTGGGGATTGTTGTGTCACGTGTGGTTAGTTGATGTCGCGGTGAAAAGTTCATGATGTGGGGTTGTAAATTGTATGGTGATGGTGGGGGAAAGATCCCAAAGGACCTATGCAGGAAACCATAGGACAAGGAAGCATGCAATGATATCAAATCTGGTCTTGCTAGTTTACCAGTTTCTACATGTATGTATGTACATATGTGCATAGATACGATCCCGAACCAAATATTGTTGGGGTGACGGGAAAATCCGCTTTCTTTAGATAAAGAGTTCTCACGATGGTGATATTGGTGAAAAGCTGAGTTATGATTTATGTATGTTAATCTCGTATCCCCACACCTGTGGCCCCCGTTTAATCGTAGATTTGCATGTTTTTTTGACAAATTCATGATAGATAGGATGGTGGGTATGTACATTTATTGACGGTGTAGCAAGCAAGCGAGTTTGTGGTGAGTGAACGATGAGAAGACAGAGACCAGCCCAAATCGCGACGAAGTACCTGTTGCGGGGTGATCGTCAAACAAGGGTTCATTGTGTATCTACAATGTATATATGTATGCACATAAAAAAATGTCTTAACACGAAATGTTCTGTACATATGTACATATGTATGTACCTACACACAGAATAACGGTCGTTATCAACCGTTATCTCCGACTTGCCAAGAAATCTGCGGGCGGTTCGAGTCGCTGTGTTGCTGCGCCCTATAGGAGTCTTTTTGTCAACTTAAACAGGGCCTACCAAAAACAAAAACAAAACAAAAAAAAAAAGAAGCCAAGAGGTCGTATGAAGAGAAGAGAGGGAGCCGACCGGAGACGGGAAGTTTCCAGACAGATGGGCGCGGTGTTCACGGAAATGGACAGAAACGAGAAAAGAGGGGAAAGAACTCGCGGTTGTTTGGTTTGTTCAGTGAAGTGGCGAGTTTGACTTGCCATGTGTAGTAGTACGTCATTCGGAAAATGATTGATTTACACGCCTTATTAGTGAGGAAACCAACGAGTAATCACGCCTGTAATTTTCTGGCGTAAGTGTGTAGGACAAGAACGCCGTTTCGTGGGATGGAATGCAGAAATGGACGGTGAATGGATTGGAGGCCGCCGTTCCATTTGGTGCATGTCCCGGCATATCTAGCCATGCCAAGACTTGTTGTATTTGTTGGCTTTGGTTTGTTAACTGGCGGGCGTTTATTTCTTGGGGCTGGAGTATAGATGCCAAGGATTAATGAGAGAAGAGGATGGATCTGTGAACGAGGGTTCTTCTTTGGTGATTTGGTTTGGTGTAGTAGACTAGAATCATGTGGACAAAAGGCCAAAAAGGCCAAAAGGGTGTGTTATGAACTGTATTTGTGTATAGTAGGAGACCTTGTTTAACTAGCATGACTATGCGTGAAGATGGTTCCATATAATCCCGTCTGTTGTGGCATATCGTGTATCGTGGGACAAAAGTGTCTTGACTTTGAAAGAAAATTGATCGGTATACATACATGTTCGACTTCCTCACAACATGGTGGACTGATATAGCTGCACAGTTAACATGTTCCATGTGTTAGGGTTAGAGAGACAAAGCTAGATTGAAATAGATCCCATGACCCAATGACATGGTTTTGGCCATGTCATGACAGCAAGCACTTTGGACGACACGACCTCCCGTGTTAAGGAAGGAGGGGAAAAGAAACATGGGATGGGCCCTAGCTTGTTAGTTGAGGGCGAAAAGAGTTTGTGTGTCTATTGACGGGTCATATTGGTGATGGTAGACGTCGTCGTCATGGTTGTTACAGGATGTATCATCAAGTTTGGTGTGTTTTGAAGAGAACAAAAAGAGAAGGATGAGACCCCGTGTGGCGGTGGGTGGGTTCCTTGCATTTTAGATAACCTTGGTTATGTATTGCGTATGTGTGCTTTAGATACATGTCCATACATTACATATGTACAAGAACGCGGGTATAACGGAAAGACCACCCCACTAACGTATCTACCTTCCGTCCGTATCGTTCCACCCGTAATTTGTGAAAAAAATCCTCACTGCAAGTTTTCCACATGGCTAGTTTGTTGGTTTAACCTTCTCTCGTCCGACACACGCATCAATCTATAATCTCTATACGCAGCATTATTTGTCTCATCCGTCTTGGCTATCATCCCCGAAACCTACTTTCACCTCACCTAAGAAGCTCAGCCTCCTCTTCGTCCGCCTCCCTGCGATTCAAAAAAAGTTGCCAAGACTAGCTGTTGGAAATCATCATTACACACCTACCACTTCCTTCTTGACTTCGTCTCATCCTGTTGTGCTGCACACCTATTGTCGAGGCATGTGCATATGTACTGTAGTCTTTTGTTGAGGTATGTATGTATGTATGAACCCGAATATCGAGTATGTTCACATGTCACGACAACTTTAGCTTGTTCGGGACCTAGGAATCCTTGGTTTATAAACTAACCCCAAATCTACATCTCTCCAACCTCATAGTTAGTTGATCTTCAGCGTTCCCTATTTGTAAAGATCCTACGATACCACTCAGACGAGAGCCCCCCACGTTCACTTACAGCATACATACACACACACACACACACACAACATTTATCACAGCCCGTTTCAATTAACTACACACCCCCGACCGACCCGACCGACTGAACCCCTTTGCCGTCAAAAGCATCGACTTGTTGTGCGGAAGTTTGTTGTTTCTTACCAGCATCTCCCTTGTTCAAATACCGCTACTATTATCCTGTTTCGGAAGATTTATACACCACAGTCAACCTTCGCACCGCCTCTATAAGCCATCCTTATGCTAGTTGGCAAAAATACTCGCCGTACCTGTAAGTTTAATTGTAAATAGACATGCACTTTATCCTCCGAGGCTCTGGAAATCTATAAAACCCATGGCTTTATGCACCGTAATCTGACTACCGACATGGCTATGGCAAGCGCACAGAGTAAGCTATGATCAGATTCTCTTTTCTGTTGTCCGGAAACCCACATCCATTGATATCCGCCCGGTACGGCTTGTCCTCCGGGCTCTTATAAGCCAGTAGCTCCGCAATATTACATTTGCCAAGACTTTGCAATAGCCTGGTGTAGCCTAACCGGTCATTTTCTCTTTGCTCCTTGGAGAGCCATGCATATGTACAAACCACAAATTCTTTCCTTCCTCTCTCTCTTTCTCTGCAAGAAGAAAAAAAACTTGCTCCTTAACGTATAGGAGCTTGGCCGCCTGCCCAGTACTGCTAAACACCCCCTACCCACCCCCTCCGTGACGTGAGATCAAGTCTTGGCGTTTCTCGCCTGTCTGGTGGCAGGCGACCCGGGTTGGATTGGATTGGATTGGATGGGATGGAGAAAGCTTGCGCTTGCGGCGAGGAAACAAAGGGCAAGAGAAGGGGATTGAGAGAAACGGAGAAAAGGAAAAAGGAAGCTTTGCTTGGTTTTGTGTTTCTTTGAGAAGCCGCTGGATTTCGTACATATTTGATGGCTGTTCCTGTTTCTGTGACTTTGGTGTTTTGTGTGTCTAGTTGACTTTTTTGCATGTCATTTTTTCCATAGTGCCTATTTTCTTACTCCATTACACATCTCATAACGTATCCTATTTGCTGATTATTCTCCCTACAGTTGGACATCATTGTCTTTGCTAGCCCTACCAGACAGTTGTCTCTGTCTCTATCTCTCACCAAGTTGCTTTAGTACGTGACTCCAAGTCTTGGCTTCTGCCGGTTATCCTCGATTCGGGTTACTTTTTCACAGCCCCTTCATTCCTCTGGAAGCCAAGTGAATCGGCAAGTCTTTTAGGCTTTTAGATTCCCTTGGTCTAGCCCAGGTCATTGCCACTAATCCGTCAAGGGAAGCAGAGCGTGACTGAAGGTGCTCGAGCTTGTAATCGTGTTGTGTGATTCGACACTGATATATGAAGACCTCTTGCCCATCTATCTTGTCTGAGATTTGAGTTTGGGATATCTCTCGATTTTCATCTTGTTGTCTTTGGTGCCTAGACTTTTGTTTGTCACAATTCGATTTAATTTTCCTTTTTTGATTTACCGTACCTGTTCACACGGGCTCTACATTACACCGGCTGTCAACTTCTTTTTTCAAGTCCAAGCAACTACACCTTGGATCCGCCCCGAGAATTTTGATATCTGTGGATCTACAGCTACAGCTACATTTATACGCATATACACCTCTTTTTACGCTATGTTCCTAAAAAGAATGTCGACGGGGAATAAGCCCTCAAGCGGTTCAAACAAGTCCCACGGTGTCACCGCCAGCACATCGACACCTAAACAGCGAACTCCTGTGATCGCTTTCACCGATCCATTCCACAATAACGAAGCTCTCGCCTCGCAACCCAGACAGATTGCCGACCTTCCAGTAATACGGACCGACTCTGGCTCAGCACACTCCGGGTCATATATTAGCCATACGCGCGAAGATTCTACAGCTAGTACCTCTGACGATAGTTTCGCCAACTACGACGCAAGCAATGAAAGACGGGTATCAAAACTATTCGACATTGAGGCCTTCCGGAATCCGGATTATCGGTTGGCCCACCCTAGTCCGCAGAATCATCATCGTAAGAGGAGTAGCGTGAGTATCAAGAGTCCGGCTTTCCCAATACACAGAACAAGAAGTTCAGCTTCGGAGAATGGGTATTCCAATAGGGGAATCCGTGAACGGTCCCCGAGTCCAAATGCGTAAGTGGTTTCCCTTTTTGATTTTTTTTTTTTCTTCACGATGTTGGTTTTTGCTCCCTTGGAGATTTTTTTTCGTCTGGTGTTCCTGGCAGGATGGTCGAGTCTGTTTTCAGATGGAGCCTACGTGCGGAAGGAACTTCATGATGGTTTAGATGTTGGCGTTTGTCCTGATGATCCTTCCAGCTTGGATCCAAGGGGGTGGTGCGACGGACGGCTGGGAACTGTCGATTAAATGGTGACCCATTTGAGGTGACATTTCACGATGGGGCTCCAGTTTAGTTGGCAGGTAGTGGGTCAGTGCTCGCAAGCTACAGACGTTTTGGCGGTTTACACAGTGAAACGAAGATTCTGGGCAAGACGAATGAAACTGGTTGAATTCCTTGGCTACTCTAGTGAAGCCGAGGTGACAGAGCCAAGAACAAGGAGGGTTGTTTTCCGTGCACCAGAACCGTGGCGCTTGTCGGCTATTGGCCGAAGGTGGTGTCATGGTGAATAACGACTGGTAGACACAAAGGTTCGGCTCTTCCTAAACCAACAAGCGACATCTGGGGGAATCCGCAGTCTGGGTTTTTCTTCTTTGTCTAGGTCTAAGCAATTAAAGTTACTGCAAGACACGTTGGATAATCAACGACACGGCCAGAACGAACATTATTTTTATTTTTTCTAATGTTTTGTCCGGGACTTGAATCCCTACGGTCGGAAACTGCCGAGGATTGAAGTTTACGATGGCTTCATTTTGAGCATCGATCTTTGGGCGGCCTCACAAACTTGGCTGGCTTTTGCTCGTCAGGTCACGAGGTCAACTAACAGCAAGCAAACCTTGCGCTTGCCGGTTTGGGGGCTCCTTGACATGTTGAAATGGAAGATGCTAGTGGCCTGTAGCGCAGGCTAGTATGGTATTTGACAGCGGCCAAGACCTAGCCAGCCGGCCAAGCGGGTGAGAAAAAAGCACTGTTGGATTTTTTTCTCGTGCAGAGCCAAGACTTTGTGGATTGAGGCTGGCTACCAACAAGTGTTGACGTTTCTTGCCAACTACATCTACACATTACTTGGAGTACTTGAGGACAGTGATTCCTTTTGACCTGTTCATTTGTTTTTATATTCTTCCCATCTGTTTTTTGCCACGTTTTTCACATTTTGAGATTCATTTATCTTGTTTTACTGGCTGTTACATTCCCCACCCACCGATTTTACCACCTATTCCCCCACTCGCAGCCCCTCAAAATAACGTGTGGAGCGTTTGACGAGCAATAGTCACCCCGCCTTTTCCCTTTGCGCCGGAAAGCTTGCACTCTATTCGGCAGTGTCGCATACCAATTACCTGCACATTTACGCCCTTGAATTCACGAAATGGCCGTCGCTACCGCTACTATGACGCAACTAACACCTTTGGATGCCGCGGCCAATAGATTCCAACCGCGGGTTGCCTTTAGAAATCTCGATGCAGCGGATACTCTTAGACACAATATTGTCGGCGTGACGCTCCGCGAGCAACACGGTGGCTTTCGGGCTGAGAAGCTCTCGCGAACTTTCCTTGTCGGTTTAGATGACCAGGAATATTCGCAAGATGCGCTTAAATGGTTGTTGGAGTCAATGGTTGATGATGGAGACTCGGTTGTGTGTTTTTGGGTACACGAAAAGGAAGCCAAGCAGTCGAATGCGCCACAGTACTACCAAGAGGCGAAGAAAGTGATGGCAGCCATTCAGAAGGAGAACAAGAAGAATAAGGCGATTCAGATTACGTTAGAGTACGTGTTTGGTAAACTCCAAACAATCTTTAGGAAACTGGTAAGTCGCTAGCGTTGAAAGTTTATGTAACAGTTACTAACATTAATCTTTGATATAGATCGCAGTTTACCAACCAGGAATGGTTATTGTCGGCACCAAGGGCAAGAACAGTCAGGGAATTCAAGCAGTATGGACAGCTCGGAACAGCTTCAGCAAGTATTGCCTTCAATACTCTCCTGTGCCAGTAGTGGTGGTTCGACCAAAGATGCGCCGTAATAAGAAAAAGGAAAAGCGGTCAGCGGATCCCGGTAGACACGAATATCGCGGCATGCTTGACGGTATAGAACATGAGCATGAGCTGGACATGAACTTAGATGACATGGAGAAGCAAATGAAGGGCATGTTCACAGCCGACGAAGAGGCACATCACGTGGCCCGGGCTATCGGTCTTCCAGCATCCTTCGACCCTCTAATCAAGGGTATCGACCCATCGATCGTCGGCGCTCGGCCGTCTGCCCCCAATAGTAGAGCGGGTAGTCGGACTGGCTCACCCTCGGGAATGGGCCGGAGTCACCGGAACAGAACGAGTGGGTTGGCGGCACAAGTCACACAGTCCCTGGAGCGTAATGGCACAGGTCCTAAGAGACTTAGCCCATTGTCGCCAGGATCGGCACCGAACTCGGCACCAGGTAGTGACGAGGAGTCAGATGGATCAGAGGGTGAAGGCGAGGATGCAGTTAAGCCGGCAACGGAGAAGTTGGAGAGATTGCACCAGATGGAGAGACAAGAAGCCAAGGTTTTGGGTCAACAGTGGGATGATAGTGACGACGAAGATGGCGATGGCAAGGCTTGAGTTGCGAGTTGATTTGGTGTTGGTGTTAGATTTGTAGCCTTTCGGCTAATTGACTTTGATGGTAAGCGTGGGGGTTTCGGTATGAAACGGAACGGAACGGACGGTGGGATATTTCGTCTGTTGCCGGGATCAGCTGTTGTTTTTTGCTTTTTTTTCTTTATTTTCTTGGGTTGGCTTGGTGATTTACACTCTACTCTTTTGGTTTTTGTCTGGGAATTTTATGGGTTTAGCATTGGCGACCTATTGATGGATGATAACATGATTTTTTACAGCCTATTTGTTTCCACAGTGAGAAGGTTTATTGCATGCATGTATGTATGTATGTATGTCTATGTGGCGGTGACGAGGCAATGACAGTGTGTTTGTCAGACAGAGGTCGGTGCGGGTGATGAACATTACCATCCAACGAACAGACAGCAGATTAAAGAGACAGATTGCATGATGTCGGCACTCACTTGCCATTCACGGGGGATTTTCACGAGGGGCCAAGTATCCCTCTATTCCATATCCAGCAATACGAGAATGCAACACTAAGACACTGCGGGGTCCCTTCAAATCCATCACCGCACTTGGAAATATCAAGCGACGACATATCTGAATAGTCGACCCTAAAACGGATATCAGGGTTCATTATCGACTCAGTGGAAATTGATTTCATTGATAATGGAATGGAATGTCTGGTATATTTGTAGAACTCTGAAACATACCCTGGACCACTTTAACCTTTTTATAAGCCCTTGTTCTGGGTTCCAAGTATCGCGTCACGGCCGCGCGTTTCGGGGCTTTGGCGGGGAATGAGGCTTTGTTTGGTGAGCAGGTGGTGGCTTTTTGGGGTTCATATGTAGTGAATAAAGGAAGTTTGAGATATATTACAGACGTGTCTACTTGTCTTGGTAGATGAGAATATTTTGGATGATTTTGTTTCTTCGTTTTTGGGTTTCACTTTGCTTTTTGATGTCGGGTGCTTGATTGAGGTTTCTGATCTTCATCTGTTGTATTATCTACCCCACAGCTAAATCCTATTTATTCCTTCCTAGCTTGAACCCTGGTAGGTTCCCACGCACGCAGCATTCACGCACGAGGTCGATCAGTGGCACAACCCGACCTAATAACCCGTCGGGTCGATTCTTCTTCCTTTCTTCTTTCCCAATGTCTTCATTCCAAAACATAACTCGTACTTCTCCACGACCACCGGCATCCCATCAAAACACACCACCCTACGCCGCCCCAGGCTCCTCCCTGCCCTCCGGACCCTTCACCAAAATGTTCACCTGGCTCGCCTCCTGCGGCGCATCATCATGTTCCGCGCCCTCATCTGTTCCGAAATCCTCAATCTTATTACTCTCCGCTATATTTCTCACCCTCTTCATCCTTCTCCACACACGTATTCTCCCGATTCTCGAATCTCGACTCGTTCCACAGGGGAACGTCTCCCTTCTCGATGGCGCAGACCATGTTCTTCCTGCTTCTGCCCCCGCCGGACTCCGCGCTATCCATGCTGACCATGCTAAGAGATCAACTGCCCGGAAAGTGTCGAGAGTCGCCTGCTCGCTCATGACCAGTTTATCCGTTTTTGTCGCCGGGCTGGTCCTCTGTGAGGTAGCCGATATTTTTGTCCCCGCCGCGAGGACCGCCGCTATGGGTGTTGCTGTGCCGGCCCTCGTTACCATGCTCATCGTTATTGCCCCGCTTATCCAGGCGCGGTCGTTCGTTGTCGCCGTCACCAAACGCTCCTTCTATACCACCGAAGGGCGTCTCCGCAAAGTCAACGTCTTCCTTCTAGCTGCTTGCATGGGCATCTGGGGACTTGCATTCTACAGTGTCGGCGCCGTTGTTCCCCGTGTTGAACCCAGTTTAATAAGAAAAGGCTGGCTGTACGCTACCCACAGTTCCACCACTGTTAAAACCTCCAACGGGCTCGTCCTCGCCTCCCTGGCTCGCATTGGCGTTATTGGCGTCGCCTTAACTGCCCTGTTATCCGGCTTTGCCGCTGTTTCCGCTCCCTGGACAAACCTTATTCAATCCGCCAATTCACCTTTCCGCCGCTCAACAACTCGGGTCACCGCCGCGTCTACCGAAATTGCCGTATCGCGGAAACAAGCTGCCCTCGATTCCACCTCTGAACTTCTCGCTACTAAACGCCACCGCATCGCCATTCTCCAAAGACGTCCCCAGGAGGCGCCGTCTTCGGCTAGTATTGTCGGGAGTGTCATGGGGTCTTTTCGTGGTGTTTCTGCTGAAGAGGCCGAGATACGGACTTTGAGAAGTGAAGTCTCGGGACTTGAACGGATGGCGCAGGGGTTAGCTGCTGATTTAACAAGCCTACTTGAGAAGAGAGCTAGTATCGTTCGGTCCAAGACGTTGTTGGGACGGGTCCTTACCGTGTCGGACTTCATCTTTGCGGTATACTGCGTCTACCGCCTCCTAACCACCACTACCACCTTCCTAACCCGCCACTTCTCTCAAACCCGCTCACCTACCACCGATCCCATCTCCCGCGCTCTTTCCCTCCTCGTAACTCACTGGGACCCCACCCTAGACACGACAAGTCTCTCCCGCCAAATCTCCTTCCTCCTCTCCGGCTGTCTCCTCCTCCTATCCCTCTCCAGCGCCCTTCAAACCGCCCACCTACTCTCCCGGTGGTGTCCCCGTGCCATTCTCATGCACGCCCGGTCAAACCTCCCCCTCCTTCTCTCCCAAATGCTTGCTGTCTACGTTGTCGCCGCAGCCATGATGCTTCGAAGCTCACTACCCGGTGACGCACGCGGAAAGGTCGCTGATGCCCTAGGCGGAGATGTACTACAGTTGAGTTTTGTGGATTGGTGGTTTGAAGTGTGGTTTTTGATCGCTGGAGCTACTACGGCCGTTGGTATCTGGATCGGAGGCAAATTGGAGGGCGAAGAGGAAGATGAGTTTGATGGTGAAGAAAAGGGAAGTGTTAAGTTGTCTTGAGCTTGAGGGCTTTGTCTTTTGTTTTGATATCCAGTGTTTTGTTCCCTTCTTCTTTTTCCTTTTCCTTTGTCTAGCACCTGTTTCCTAGATTTGCTGCGCATTTCATACCTGTATTTACTTAGAACCACGTCGTTATGTCTACGACCCATGAATAAATCATCATCAACTAACCTCTTGTGCAACTCCATAAATCCGTGTAACATGACATACACACATATGTACATCCAACTTCACATCACGAAACCAGCTTTGTTTTTTATTTTTTATTCATTTTTACCAACTCACTACAAAGAGAAACAGTACGATACGGTATCCTCACTTTTAAACACCCACCCCACGCCTGCCTCCCTCCCACCAAAGAAAAGAAGAAGACAAAAAAAGAAAAAGACGTAATCAATCATCCGGGGTAACCCAAAACAAGCAAAAGAAAACAAAGACCAACTAAGAAACCCGCAAAAATGAAAAAAAGAAAGGACAAAATAAATGCTAAGAACATAAACGGTGCCAACGAAAACAACTTCGTCAAGAAAAGAAAAAGAAAAAGCAAACACGAGAATGCATGGGCGGTTCGTCGTTTCCGCCGCCTTTGTCATCCCCAGAAGAGAAAATGATGAAATGAAATGAGAACCACATGCATGTGGCTTGAATCAAGACAAAGGTTTTTCCGTCCCAGCATTCTCAACTTTTGAGGTCCCTTTTTTTCTAGTTTTCGAGGAGGCCGAGAGGATGTGTTGTTTCGCGCCCGCAAGAGCCGACAACATGTCGATAGGAACTAAAAGAAGTCTCAATCCCATGTCGACAAGTATCCAGACAAACTCAAGTGCAAACATCATCCTCCATCAAGCCAAACTCATCTAAGCCCGACCGCGCTTGCCACGGGGGACAGAAGGGACGGTAGTCCAGCCATCGTCATCAGCCTTGGGCTTCTCGGCCTTGTCGGCCTTCTCGGCCCGGGCCTCGCTGGAGGTCTCGGCAATGGGCGTGGATGGGACAGAGCCCTGGTCACGGTCACCGCGGTAGTTGCGGCGAGGACCGTCACCACGGCCACCACGGCCACGAGCGCCATCACCACGGCGGGGGCCGTTGTGAGAGGGGCCACGAGGACCCGACCGCCAGTCACCGGACTCAGCGGCACGCGAGGGCTTAGTTTCGCGGGGCTCACGGGGCTCACGGGACTCACGGGACTCACGGGGCTCACGGGGCTCACGGCCACCACGGCGGCCGCCTCTGGTACCACCGGGGGTGACCTCACCCTCAGTGTTGGGGGCAGTCTGGGTGGTAGGAGTGGCAGGGACGGAGGGAGCGGCGGCGGCAGCAGCAGCAGCAGCAGCATCGGCCTCGGCCTTAGCGGCAGCAGCCTTGGCGTCAGCCTCGGCCTTCTCAGCGGCAGCCTTAGCATCAGCCTCGGCCTTCTCGGCAGCGGCCTTCTCCTCGGCCTCCTTAGCAATGCGAGCATCTTCGCGGGCCTTCTCCTCAGCGGCCTTCTTCTCAATGGCAACCTGGGCGATCTTCTCCTCGATGGCACGCTCACGGGCAGCAGTGTCAATGGGGCGGGCGGCACCGAAGGGGCTGGCCTTGGACGAACCAGCAGTGGGAGAAGCAACCTCGGCATCGCTAGTGACGGTGCGCTTGGCGAGGTTCAGGACACGGCGGCCAGTGGGGGCAGCAGCAGTGGAAGGGGAGGCAGGGGCGGCGTCACCGGCAGCAGACTCGGGGCGCATGTGGCTGCGCCACTGGTTGTCGCGCTCCGAAGCGGTGGGGGCACGCTCCGGTCTAGGGGGGCGAGAACCTTCCTCGCCATCACGGCGACCCTCACCCCAGGCAGCGCCATCACGACGACCACCGGGGCGGAATGACTCCTGGCGGGCAGGGCGGCCCTCACCACCAGTTGGGGCAGGGGCATCCTCACGGGGAGGAAGAGGACCCTTGCGCTCCCAGTTGTTGAGCTGGTCGATTCCACGATCCTCAGTGGGCTCACGAGGGGGGCGGCGGTCGTTGAACTCGCGGCGAGGACCGTTGCTGCTGTTGGGAAGATCGGCAAGGGGGCCTCTGCGGGTCCAGTCAAGGTCGCGACCAGAGCTGAAAGAGGACTGGCCCTCACGGGCTGTTGAATTGGGTTAGCTTTCAGTCCGTATACATCTCCAAGAAACAAAACTTACGAGGCTCGGCGACTCTGACACGGATGTTGCGACCCTCAAGCTGGCTGCCTTCAGCCAGAAGAGCCTTCTCGAGACCCTCGCGGGTCTCGAACTCGGCGTAGGCAAAACCCTTGGGGCGCTGGGTGTCGCGGTCCTCGGGGATGCGGATGTTGATGATAACCTCGGGAGCAAAGTGCTCCTCAATAGCCTCCTTGGTGATATCGTAGGCAAGGTTGCCAAGGTGGGCGGTGTAGGGGGGCTTGTCGGGGAGGTCCTGGGAAACGGTCTGGCGGGAGTAGCCGGCGTAGCGGTCCTGGCCACCATCGCCGCCACGGTCGCCACGGTCACCGCGGTCACCACCGTAGGAGTTGTAACCACGGTCACCACGGTCACCACCACGGTAGCCACTGTTGTAGCTGTTTCCACCGCGGCTCTCCATGACGGGAAGGGCCTGAGTGCCGGAGATGATATCATCTTCGACCTCGTCAGCCCAGGAACCACCGAACGCTACAGCAGGTTAGTGTTTGAACGGTTATGTACCGGGTACGTATTATACTAACAGCGGTCGTTCATGAAGTCGCCAAGCGACATCTTGAGCTGTTCCTTCTTCTTGGGCGCTAAATAGAAAGTCCATGGTCAGTATAAAGGGTCCAGATGGATTTTTAAGTCGCCTCCGGTTTTGTCTCGGTCTGGCGCAGTTTTGGTTTTGTAAACATGTAGGAAGGTTCAACGGCGGTTGGCGGCGTGCATGCAAGCACTTTCCATCGTGTTGTTGTGTCATCTTGGTTCGGTACCGTGTAGCCATGTTGGAGCATGTGATTGGTGGTACGGCAAAGCTCGGGTTTCAGGATATCCTCGTCATTGTCTGATGACTTGTCGTCAAAGAGATGTCGTCGCAAGGCAGTTGATGCTTCATTCCTGCAATGCAATATCAAGCACATGCAGCGGTCGGGCATTTTCCCAAGCCAGGGTTTTTAAGCAGTTGTTCTGGATTGGATGGCAGACCAGGGCACATGAAAAAAAAAATGGGTTGGGCGGTGACGAATTGATAGGTGGGGTGACGGAATAGGACGAGAACTTGAAGGGCAAACAGGATGTCGGAAAGGCGGTTGATAGGCCGAAATGAAATATCTGAAGACCAATTGTACGATAGAACGAGACGATGTCGACAATGAGGGGGTCGTTAACCTAATGAGGGGCCAATGGCAGCGACAAGGACGACCGACAATAACAACATCCACCACCCAGTAGAACTCTGATGTTACAACCCATGTGACAACCAAGATATATCAAAAGACCCGGAGTAAAATTAACGGACAGACTCCGGCGGCCAAGACGTTGATGAAGTCGGTGGGGCGGAAGCAGAAGCCGGTAATCGGTGATGGTGGGCCGGCCATCGGACGGAGACCCGTGACAAACGGACGGCTTTTGTAGATTTTTCGAGCGGACAACGGACGGAAGACGAGGAGACGATAGAGACGATAAGGAAGGGGAGTACATACCCATGATTTCGGTTGATAATTTCGAATTGCAAAAAGATTTGCTGGTTCGACCGGAGGGAATCGAGAAGTAGAACGAAGGGGAAATTTTGTCCAAAGTCCTGGCTTCAGTTTTAGTGTATGTCCAGCAGATATGCAGTAGCCCTTAGGCCCCTCGCCACCTCACCGAAACCCATCTAGTCAGCGCTAACTTTTAGGGAACCCAGGCCCTAACAGCGTCGCTGAGGCTTGATTTGGAACAGTTTTACTGGGTGTGACCACAGCTATAGGTTTGGGTTTTAATGACAAGGGTTAGACATATGTGCGTAAATAGCGAAGCGGGGAGGCGGGGGAGGGGCACGTCGGTGACGAGATGGCGGGTTTGCTTCAGACAGAGGACTATGGTTAGGGCAAAGCTCTCATTGTTTGGTGGCTGATGTTTAAAGGTTCACTCCCTACACAAATATCATCAACTTCAAACACCAACGACACACCCCTTAACAAGCGACGTCATCCATCATCAAAAGCTACGCTCTAATGGCAAATCTCCAACGTCAGAAAAAAAAAAAGTCCCAAAAGCCGCTTCCCAAAAGAGTCAAATGAGTTATTATGTGTCCGCATGAGTGGAACTCGTAGGAATACCTGGAAAAATCAAGAATTTTCTGCTTGTGTCAAAACCGCCACCCACGTTCATCCACAAAATATAGTTGTGGCGTTTTCAATTTAACTTGCTAGTAGACGTGAAGATTGTGGCGCCCGGTGAAGCGTTTTGGAGATACCCGTTTCGTTCCTGATTTCGTTGATAGATGACCGGTAGGGTATTAGGGTTGCCCGGTTCTAGACTTGAGGTTCAAGTATGACGTGAGCACACCCATTTACGGCTATCCGAATTGTCTTACCCTCGACTGAGTGTTTATTCGCAGTCAAACATGTCTGCCGCCACGCCCAATGATCGGCCTACCTCTCGGCTAGAGGCCCCTCGATTTTTCCCACCCGCCGTTCAAGAAAACCTGTTCCCATCTCTTAAATATGGCTTCTACGCTGGTAAGTCCCCATTCCCGCATGAGCCCTAGCTTCCCCATCTACCCGAACCCGCGCTAACTTGCACTAGGCCTCGGTGGTTTCTGTACTGGTTTTCCATATGCTATTCTGAAAGATCTTCCCCCAATTGTCTCTGGTATCTCCCTCGGTACGCAATGGTTCTACCTAACTGCAACATTTGCCTTCACCAGAAATACGACTATCACCCTTTGGGGCGGTCCTGAATCTTGCAGTGACCGAGAGAAGCTCGTAGCAACGACGCTTGCAGGATTATCAACGGGTGCCGTAAATTCATTGGGACGGGGTCCGAGAGCTATTATCCCCAGTGTGCTCTGGTGCACCGGTGGTTCGGCGGCTCTCCAACAAGGCATTAACATGTACTACCGGGACTACAAGTATGCGGATAGACCAGTGGTGGAGGACGAAAAGCCATTGATGAAGAAGGTCATGGAAAGCAAGTGGAGTCCGGTCAAGTTATACTCAGATGATGAGTTTACCGAATACCTGGAGGAGAAGATTATTCGTGTGGACGTGGATATGGAGTTACTCCAGGAAAGAATCGACGATATTAACCAGAGAATCGTGCTTCGAGATGGGCGAAGAGAAGCAAGAAAGCTTGAAGCCCAACAGAAGGCCCTTGAAGAAGGCAAGCCTAACAAACAGTAAAGTTGGCATTCTCGTTACAGAGATACGGCTTGTGATACAGAAGTATATAGTTGTCATCCAGTACAACGACACACACAGACAATAACGCTAACAGAGCTATTAATTTCAACAACATTAACAATTCTCCCGAGATTCTATGTACTGTAAACCTAGAAATCTCAAATTCTGCCTTTGTCTATCTACATCCCCTTCTTAATCTTTCCCAAACTCAACCCTCCAAACAAGGTCTTCTTTGTCTCAGTCGCAAGTTCCGTCTCCCGCATCAAATCCAACAGTTGATTGTTCTTACCCTTCAGAGTCGTCAAGCCCGTAGCCACAGCCTTCTGTGAATGAATCCGGGTATTTCTACCCGACCCAAGAGCAATAGACTCAGCCATTTGACAAATTTCATTTTCCACTTTCAATTTCTCCGCTGCATGGGTGTCATTACCTATCAACGTGGGAATCCAATAGTCCTTCCACAGTTCTTCGAGAATCTTGTCGTCAACCGTGGACTTGAAGTAGGACACATCCAGCTCATAGTACTTATGGGCATGGGCACCATAAATTTGTGCCTTCTCGTCGGACATGTCGTTTGTAGGGGGTTTTGAAGGATTGACAACCTGTGCGTTGGGTGGAACAGCAGACTCAGGGAACGTCCGGAAAGCTCCAATCTCTACCTTATTTTTCCCGCGGGACCGCAACGGGTCAATAACCACCGCAACAAACGGATCGGTGAATTGCTGCAACTTCTGGGTATCCACGTCGATACCCGACAACCAACAACCATACCCCGGATGCGAGTGATACCACCCCACAATGTTCTCCGCGCGTCCACCCTTCTGCGACGCCGTGAGATACTGAACCATGTACTCGTTCGCCTCCTCATGGGCATTCACGCGTGTCTCTGTGCCTTGAACGGGTAGCGGGAAGGCATCTGTGATGACAAGCGATGACTTGGTGATGTATCCCGTCATCATGCCCATCACCTCGAGTTCTCCACCGGACTCAGCGTGCTCGCACATCTTCAACAGGGCAATGGCGCTGACGTGTACATTTTGGAAATATCTGGGGTTGGCGGCCCAATAGCGACTGGAGATGGTTTCCTTGTGTTCTTCGGCGTCGTAGGCTAGTTTGGTGTTCTTAGCAGGATCGAGCACCTCGATCTTGTATTGAGCCTCTATGTTATGATTAGTATATGATTTACTAGACTTGGCATTATGAACGTACCCCATTCTTGAAGCGACTTTGGTTGATCTGTCATTTTGAAGCGGTGATTATTGACAACTGATATGTTGTGTTGTTGACTCTCACAAAGTGACGTCGCCGACTCGCTGACATCATCACCATCAGCTACCCTGGTAGCCTTTATCGATACACCCCACCATGGACCCTACATCACTAAACCCTACGCACTCAAGAGTTCACGTGATGTCCAAACCGCGCGGGACTTCAGCCCTGTTCTTAAATCCCAACCCCCATGATCCTCCCGCGCGGGCGATGCCCAGCAAGCCACCAAAAGTATCACTAACACTAGCCGCAACCTGACAAACAAACATGTAATTTAGACACTCCACTAGACTACCATACTTTTGAAATACACGCTTCCAACATGAAGAAGGTGGTAGAGCTCTGTGTGACATTACTGTATGGTGTAATTGTGGAGCTATGCTGACGGATCCGCGCGGGGCGGGGGAACTATGTAAGGGAATTGGCAGTTCGGCAGGGACCGAGCTGCACGGCACCAATGATGGGTACGTTTTTCTAGTGGATGTGTGGGGATCACTTGTCAACTTCCGCTTCTGGCCTGCAATATATAAAGAGGCATTAGTGCCGTCATTTAGCAACATGATAACATCTTCTTCATTCTATTATGACTTCAAAAGATCCTTTGACTTCAACTCCTCATAAGAACCCTTCTATTTCCCTCTTTGTTAAACGTGCAGCTATTGGTCTTTTTGTAGCTCAAGCCGCATATCTCACTTACAATCATATAACCGCTTCACCTTTCACTACTACCGCCAAGATGCCAAGAGCTCCTGTCATTGTTCTGTCCCACGGTGGCGGTAAGTTTCCTGTTTCCACTCTTATATTGAACCCAAACTAACTATTCACAGGTCCGTTGCCCATCCTCAATGAGCCTGGCCACGTCGATATCATCCGCTCTCTCAAAGAGCGTGTCCCCAAAGTCCTCTCCCTCGGTACCCCCCAGCAACCCGCAGCAATTGCCCTCGTTACAGCCCATTGGCAAACGGATGTTCCCACCATCTCGTCATCTAAGAAGCACTCTCTTCTATACGACTACTATGGATTCCCTGCTGAGTCATACAACCTTAGCTACCCGGCACCTGGATCCCCAGAGATTGCCAACCAGATTGCTACGGCGCTGACGGCGGAAGGCCTGAAGCACAAGCTTGATGACGCTCGTGGGTGGGATCATGGTGTGTTTGTTCCTATGCTCCTCATTGACCCCAAGGCCAACGTCCCGATTATTCAAGTCTCTATTCTCCAGTCAGAAGATCCCGACCAACACATTCGCCTTGGCAAAGCCCTTTCGACTCTCCGCGACCAAAACATCGCCATTCTAGGCTCAGGATTTGCCTCTATGCACAACTTCAGCCACATGAGATCTCTCATGGGCTCGGGTTCTTTCACCATGAACGATGTTCGGGACATGAACACCAAGTTCAACAAGGCTCTCCATGAGACGTTAGCAATTGAGAAGAGGGAGGACAGAGTCAAGGCTATTGCCAAGTGGAGAGACTTACCACATGCTTATGACATGCACCCAAAGAATGGCGGTGACCACTTTATGCCGCTGCTTGTTGGTGCTGGTGCTGCCGGGGATGAGAAGGTTGAGACTTATATTGACAAGTGGTTGGGTCTTGACATCTACACTTTTTTCTGGGGTGCGGACCCCGTGGCGTAGAGCTTCATGTTTGGTGATTGAGATGGTTAGCTAGAGTAGTTTGACACATTTTAATAAGGTTGTACTACGTATTTTTTTATAGAATAGCAGTGCTAGTGGTGTTAGTTCAGTAACTCAGAAGTTATACCAGTTGACCAAGCCCATTGATATAACAATACAAGACAACAGACGATAACTAACAATCATCAACTTTTGTTCTTGACAAACACGCACAATATAGGGCCGTCCATTACTTAGTCGGTTGTTTATTGTGAAGATACACAATTCTTGTTTGACTTTTTGATAGTCCAAGTACACACCGTACACTACGATCGACCATGGCGGAGTACATCTAAACACAGAAGACAAACTTCAGAATCACCAAGCATACCCATATTTCACTCGATAAACATGCTAAATAAGCCACGTCTCTCTGGTCATCGCCAAACAACCCAGTTCCCACGCTCTACCTCTTCCCGGCCCACCTCCGGAGCCCCGGCGGCAAATCGGAGCGAATTTATACCCAAATAACACGCTAAATCCCCGACAACCTGAAGGGCGGTTGGTTTAGGGGTATAACGTTTGCTTCGCACCTTCTGCGAACCTGCGAAAGGTCACGGGTTCGATTCCCGTACTGTCCACGGTTGTTTCTTTTTGGTTCTTTATGGTATGTGTGTATGTACGACACCACAAAAACTATTGAACATGTCCACAAAGCCAATCAATCACATAACAGTGCATAATGTGTACTACATTTTTTATATTGTACAGAATAAAACCCCAAATCTACAAATAAAATGAACTAAAGAATGAAAACTAAGAAAAGAAAACGTCGTAATGGTGGTATCTCAACAGTCGCAAAGGACAAAAACTCAAAGAAACGAGAATAGAGACAAAGGGAAACAACAAACAATAGACTAGAGAATAATGAAAACCGAGAAAACAAAAAAAAGAAACACAAACTCGATCTGAAATATAAGAAAACAACTGGCAACGAACTTGGCGTTGCCCATCGTTATAACAAAAGACAAACAAAGCTCAACAACAAAATGACTCAAATATGTGCAAAAAGAACCCTTAACAAGACAAAGAAAAAAACAATCCGTCCTTTTGTACAACCTCAACAACCACTTCTACTCATTAGTCCATCTACTGACGGCGGTCCTGTTGGCGCTCGACATCGTAGTGCTCAAGGTCGAAAGCTGAGGACTGCGTAGACCCGCGGTAGCTCTCAAAGTAGTCCGAGCCATATCCCGATCCGGTGTATCCCTGGCCATTCATTGGCGCCGTGTTGTTCCGTTGCGGCGCTGGTGGGTTGGGGCTAAGGGTGCTAGAGGGGATAGCAGTCGCTGATCTGGTAGGAGCAAAAGGCTTGAAAGCGCCGTTGGCGACAGGAGCGGGGGCGGTAACTGTGCTGGAACCGTTGTCAAGCTCGGCAATCTGGGGGGCTCCGGTGCCGGTGGATCTCACGGAGGGGGCGGGGCTATTACGGCCATCGCCGTTGGCGAAGACGTCGTAGGCGTTGGTGTTGGAGCGGGTGGGACGGGGAGGAGAGTTGCTTCCGAGTTCGGCGACGCCGGCGGGGGCCGCGTTGGGATTGAAGGGGGTGAAGTTCCGGGAAACGGGGTTCGGTGAGACGGAACGGTCGGGGGCACCCATGAAGGAGGAGTCACCGGGGGAAAACAGGGCGCTAGTATCCATCTCGGCGACGGAGGCAACGGGTGCTAACTGGGGGAGAGTCGGCTCCCGGGTGGGTTGGTTGAAGGTAGCAGGAGACTGCGAACGAGTCATGTCACCTAGCTGAGGAAGAGTTGGTTGGCGCATGGCTTGGTTGAAGACAGCGGGGGACTGCGACCGAGACATGTCCATGCCGCTGATTTGAGGGAGAGTAGGTTGGCGCATAGGCTGGTTGAAAGTGGCGGGGGACTGCGAGCGAGTCATGTCACCCAGCTGCGGCAGAGTGGGCTGACGGGAAGGAGCCTGGTCACCGTAGCTCTGCATAGTAGGTTGACGAGAAGGAGCTTGGTCGCCGTAGTTCTGCATGGTAGGCTGGCGCATAGGTTGACCGAAGGGAGCGGGAGACTGAGTACGAGACATATCACCAAGGGCTGGAAGAGTAGGCTGTCTGTTCGGGATGGGGCCGTTGTTATAAGTCTGTTGACGGCCAGGGTACTGAGAGCCAGCCATGCTGGGAGCTGGAGACTGCGAACGGTTATAATCCATAGTAGCGCCAGGAACGATGGGGCGACGGGGAGGACCGTTGTTGTAAGGCGAGGGCGACTGGGTCTGGTTACGGCCAAAGCCGGAGGCAGCGGTGTTCTGGCGGCCCATGTTAAAGGTGGCGGCAGAGGGCATAGGCTGGGACATACCCTCGCCAATGCTGTAGTCAGTGTCAGAGCGACCGCGGTTGCTAATGGGAGAAATGGCACCCATATCCTGGGCGTTGCCGAGAAGCGATGAGTTGGCGGCAAAGTTGCCTGTGGTGTTGAGAGTCGGTGCGCGCGAGGGAGTGGGCTTCTGGTTGCCGAAGCGGTCGAGTTCGATTCCGTTGTTTCTGCCGGGGTATACGGGGAGAGTCTGGTTGGTGTTTTGGCGTTCCAGGTTAGGAAGAGTCGGCTTGGCATCAAGATTAGGGAGGGTAGGCATCTGGGCGAGACCATCGGCCATCTTTCCGGAACCAACATTGGGGATGGTAGGCAGAGTAGCCTTGCGATCAATGGGCTGGATAATACCAGCTTGCTGTTTACGGGCCACTTTAGAGCGCTTCTCCTCTTCGTCCTGAAGAGCCTTGTTGACCTTCTTGGTGACGATGCGCATGAGGGTTTTGTTGACCTTGCGTTCACAGTAGCCGGCAAGACCACCGTCGGCACGGGGGATCCAGTGCCACAGGAAGAAGACGTAGGCGAAAACGGCGAGAATGAAGAAAAGGAAGGCGAAGATCCAGACGATCAGGGTGAAAATCATACCAGCCAAGACAAGAGCCTTCTGGTAGTCCTCGGTAGCCAAAGTCTTTAGGTTTTCGAAAAAGCCGGAGAGAGAACCCTCAACAGTAACAGAGTTGGGGTTCAAATCGGCGACGTACAGAGCCTTGATGGTGAAAGCGTTGATAACCTGACGGGGACCAGAGCAAATCAAGACACGGAACCATGATTTCAACCCGAAGTAAGTGAATAGAGCAATGTACTCGGTTCCCTTCTTACTCTTAGTGAGCTCAGCGAATACGAGGAAACGACGGTAACCCTGTTTCTTGCCAACACTGATACTTTCAAGACGGACAGCCAAACTGTCAAGATAACATTCGGCGATATTTCCACGGCCCATGACTCTCCAGGCGCGGATATGCTCGTAGCATACGTTGATGAAGGAGAGAATGATACAGATACTGAAGACCCATTTTGAGATGTTGATGTCGATATCGGGCTTAATCCTTGAAGTCCAACTGTTAAAAGCGAGTAAGTTGACGGCGGTAAAAGTGTCGACAGCGTAGACAGTGGTAGACAGTAAAAGTGAAAACCAAAGATAACCGTAAGCCAGGTGGGTAACACAACCCTTGGACTTGAAATCGTTGAGGTTCTAAGGGAATAAGGTTAGTGTTTAGTGCCACAGGATGGGACGTACCATGATACAAGTACTTACAATGTATTCCCATCTTTGTTCCGAACGGAACTGGGGCGCTCTACGCGAACGGCCAAGACAACCCATTTTGGAGATTCTTTAACTAAAGATTTTGAGGAATAAAGGAAGTTGTAGGTAGATTCGGAGAAAGCGTGTAAATGGCGTAAAATAAAAGGTGTAAATGAAGAATAATCAAGAAGGTATAGAATAGAATTGTGTATGATCGAACGGCACCAAAGCAAATGAATGAGTGTGTAGGTGTGCAAGATGTCGGTCCGGCCGGTAGAACTTGCTGTTACTCGCCTGCGAAGTAAACTGCAAATTCCAATGGGTTGTTGGTGATAAAGGAGTGTAAGTAGGTCAAAGATTAGTTGAAGAGAGTGAATTCGAGATAGTTGATTAGGCCCATGAGTGTGGCCAAGTAGTGGTTACTGACAACTCTTGACGTCTGTCAAACGACTCTTGTCAAAGTATGGTGGTGGTAATAATAAAAAAAGAAGAGAGAAAAAAAAAGAAGAAAATGGTAAATGCAGAGAAATCAAAAGAGAAACTCGCCAACACAGATGGGTACGACACGATGGTCCGAGTGTAAGTGCAATTATTAGATGTAATAACTTAACTAGCTTGCTCTTCTGACTTCCAGAATCATCAGCAACAACCAGCGGCCAAAGAGGAAACGAAAAAATAAGAAAAAAAGAAAAAAAGAAAGTAAGCCAAGGGCCGATGTCGAGAGAAAAGAAAAGTGCAGATGACGTTGAGAAAAGTGGTAGAGAGACCCAGGACATTTACCATGAAGGATTCACCAAAAGTGCAGATCAAAAAAGATATGTACATACAAAAAGCGTGTATGGGAGTTCAAAAAAAAAAAAAAAGCTTGTCTGGATAAAACAGGAGAGGGCGCCAGCGTAGCGGCAACTAAGCCGCCCGTTCAAGTGGTTGCAGATGCAGAAAAGGACCAGTGTAGGAGAACAGAGGGTCGAGCGGCGAACGGCGGTTTGACAGGCTGGCGCTAGCATGGGGGATAAGAGGACAATGAGGCGATTGCGAGACAGTACGAGACAGACTTGGACGATCTAGGTTGTATGGCTGGCTGGAAAGAGACTTTTCTGGTGGTGAAGAAGTCGAATATGACTGAGTGTGGGTGGTTTGTTACAAGGAATACTGTATTATCAAGTGAAGACGAGACAGTCAAGACAAGACAGTCAAGACAGTCAAGATGTGACGTTAAAGTATGTGCTATATGAAGTCCGATGGCGTTCTATAAGTGGAGTTCTTGTAAAAGACATAAGGGGTTGGATATATCGGTTATTACGGCAAGTTCCAAGCTTCACGAACTCCTCTACATTGATCAGTAACTTGAACTCTCCAACCAACAACAACAGATGACTCTATTCAACCGGTAATCACAACGACTCACAAACCAACATGGCGCCCCTCTAAAATCCCCAATCAAAGTCGCAGAAACGCACAGGGAAAATTCCTGTAGGTGTGGTAGCAATATATGCAACACTTAGGCTAGGGTCCCCTGATACCAACTAGGGTGATTCCAGCGATTAAGTATCCAAGGGAAGTTCTTTGCCGGCCAAGATCTCACCCGGATTGGTCCAACGTGGAAGATATGTCGTCAGCCAGCCGCTGAGGCTTCACTATAGCGCATATAACTGGGTGAAGAGAGTCTTTTGATGTTTGAGAGGCTGTGATGTATGGCTTTGGATTTGGATTTACAACCGGTTTTCTGGGCTATGATGCGGATTTTCTGTGGTATTGGTTATTATGTTACAATGATGCGCAATCTTCACAATGTACAGATAAGGTAACCTCCAAAGTATCCGTTTCTACATCTCAAAGGCATTGGTGAACAATTGTCATGTCAAGTTTGCTTCTTTCCTGCGTATGCAAAGTGGGTTATTTGTCTGATATTGAGCTAAATATATTGTTCAGTATGGTCTGGTTATGTCAATTAGTATGATACGTACTGGGAACATGCTGTTGTCTCGAATCACCGAAAGTGCAACTTTGCTAGGACATGAACCGTATTCTTCTGGAAACAAGCGGGTCGTGCATTCTACCGTGCCATTGAAAGATCAAAAGAACGTTTCCATGGCCAATGGTACATACATAGTAGTCTCTTCTTCTCCTAAACATGACTTCATAGCCGTTTATCCGTCTACATCAAAGTCATCCGTACCTGCATATAAACCATTCTATATTCTATAACAATGTTGCATCAGTCAACAATCCAGATCACTCATTGGCTATATCCGCCAAAAGTTCCCCACTCAGGGGCCCAAAAATACCTAAATAGGATACTGAGACCGCCCAATGCAGTTTCGGCCTCCTGTATAAAGACACTGATTGGTTCATTGACAGTTCAGGGGCGTTTCAATTTACTACAAGAGGAAGGCCGAGGATTAAGGAATAAAATGCACAATACTTTTTGAAGGAATCTTGTATTCTATAAATTGGTCGGGTTGTTCCTGATTACTGGGAATTTGATTTGGTTGTTGGTGACGGTACTTAGAAGATTGGAAGGAATACAGTCAAGATTACCTTTCAGGTGAACATTTGATCATGAATACTATCAGTGGGGTTCATATGCACTTGATGAGCCACAGCGCTTATGTATATGTATGCACCCACAGAATACCTCCGAATGCTCAGATTATCCCCTCCATAGCCGCCGCAGCCCCATATTCTGGCGTCTACATACATTTTCTAATCCCAACAAGTAAAAGTGCCGACCAAAATCGAGAAAGGAGAAATTCCCATCGACTCCGCCTGCGTCAATTTCATCTCATCAATGACAACTGCACAGTGCACCAGTTCCATGATTTTCCAAACGTAACCGGTTTCTCAACATGACATGACTATGTAGTATCTTGAAGGATGAATGCCAATCCGGCTTATTATCTACACATGTGTATTCCTGGTAGTGTTCTCCCACAACCCATCATCGCGCCAATCACCGTCCGTAATCCTAGCTCATGTGCTGCTCGAGACTCTCGTAGACTCTTTATCTATCCAGGTATCCTGTCTTTTTCCCCATCTTACAATGGAAAGATACTGGGAAGATCACGACCCAGGCTCGCCCTTTCCTAAAATACCCATACGATCTGCGCGCTCCACCGCCGCCCACAAGCCGTCAACATCGGATATTTAGCTAGGAACGTCATAAGGTCTACACATAGCTTCCAGGTTACCGTGAAAATTCCAGAAGACAAATCAATCTTGGAAATATACACATTCTCTAGTTGCACAACCGTTCAAACACCTGTGGCTGGAAACTCGCCAGTCCAATGCATGCAAGTAAGACAACCAGACGCGCTCCGTTTTCTGCAAGGCCGACTCGTGTTAACCGATGGGTTGTGGGATCGGAGCAAACAATTTACTTTGCTTGTCATGGCCAATGAATACGTCAATGCTTTGATATAGCCTATTATATCCTTGCATAGCCAAAGAGAAACAAGGCCGCGCCATCACCGTCTAATGCGTGAAGCTTGGACTTTAACATTCAAGCATATTGGGGAATGTTAGTGGTCAATATAAGGGTTAATATATACTATCATACACACATATATAGGGTTATATGTTTGCTGGAATGGGTCATCATACAATCATGTAACAGACGTTGAGTATACTCGTGTGATGGTGGACTTGAAAGCGAAAGACCGAAAGAGTATTGAAGATGAACTGACGTATGCCAAACCGTCGATCCGGAGCCATGTTGATCGGACACCGGAAATTAGACTATGGTGTCGGGTATAGTTTGTATGGGGAACCACCGGTTCCGTCGTATACCCGATGACGTTTGTTTTGAATTTAGAGGGTAGGTGAATAAAATCATAAAGAACTGAACGAACAAGAGTATAGTGTAATAGTGTAATAGTGCGTCTCTATGAAGTCATCTTCATGTCGTGTAATATTTCTACAAGACTGCATGATGGGGCTGAGAGGAGAGAACTCCGACACTGCCTCGAGTTAGTAGTGGGCAATTTACGAATTATAAAAGATTAAGACGACTACAATATGAAACGAAATCTAATTACAGTAATCATAACAACGGCCCCATATTTCAAAAATGCATCTTTGTACCATGCGAAATCAAAGTTACCGTTCATAACCATCTCGTGTGACATGAGATTATCAAGATCATGATGTAGATATCTCACGTAGTGAGGTTTAGTTAAGTCGGAGTTTATATTGACAGTGTGAAGTATAATGACAAGTCTGTGTATCTCTCTGGAAAGTTGATGTTGCCATTTGGATTTCACTGTGGTTACTATTTCAAGGGTCATGGTGATGAACCAAGATTCCTATGGGAAGTGCAGCGCACATAACTATTAACTGGACTCTATATTTGACCACAGAGAGGTTTTTATTGTCCCGTTACACTTACATTTGCTCTCCTTTTGAGGCTGACCCAAAAGACGACACCTTTGTGACTATGCATCGCTGGGTGAGACTATGTTGATAGTTCACAATGTTAGAACAGACGTTAAATACAACAGAACCAGCAACAACAGCAATAAATTATTGATAACATTGATCTTTAAGAGACTACCCAAGACTTGTGTACTGTCAGTTATATTGTCCAGTGTCAAACATATGGATACACCGATATCTACATCTGGGGACCGCCGTGATCCATCCTCAAGTCGGCATGAGCGTAGCTATAGAGACATCAACGCTACCATGATTGACAATGTACGTTGAATGTGTCCCATCACTTTAGTAGAATGGGGTTGTGCATTCTACGGATACCACATTACATAACAACAGAGGACTTCTGTGATCGATCAAGCTTATATCACCTCGACACAATGACACCGATTAGAAACAACATCCAAGTACAGATGATTGTTAGTATTATATCCGGCCCCTCAACTAAAAATATCACTACCATGTCACGAGGCACAACGTGGGAGTTTGAATACGACTACCAGTCGAACATAACTATACCATGGTCGACTCCGAGCTTATAATATCGATTCTCTACCTTACTGGATACGATACTCACTTCATGTAACCCCAAGACCAATCTATAACTCAAGGTGATAGCACCGATCTTAGAAAGAGTAAGAATAAAGAGCAAGTAGAGAGCTACCCCCACAAAGAAGTAATGTTAATGACAGCGTAATTTCTTCTTGTCATCTCTTATATAGAGATTACTTGTAATCACAGACTATCTAAATCAATCACAACACAACAAAAATACACCCATTGAAAGAACCACCATTGACAAAGCCTAACGTGACAACCCCCATTCATCCCCGCCAAGCCCTCTTGGCAATGCCTCCGCAATTGTATCAATTTACCCGGACACCCGGCACATGCCCAACTAACTCCAACTCCCCACCCCGCAAACTTCCTAGTCTCGCCTCCCCCACAACAAAGATGACGACAGCTCCAAAATGACATCACCCCATCCACAATCTCGTTCATATCATATCCTCACCCGACACCACTACCCCGCATCATCCATAATCCCCAGAACCCAGTTTAACATGTCTATGATACCCCGCACCAAGCTAACCAACCCGATCATCCGTCCTATAATCATCTCATCTGCCAATTCCATCTCGCCGGCGTCATCATGCCCCGTGAGACTTCCCGCTCCGATACCGACACACCCTTTCCATACTAGTGAAGTGCTACCCGATTTGGAAACATAAGCAGCCTTGTTGGGCTCGACTAGATGGAGGATGAATCCCGATGAACTACATACCGTGTTTGTCATTACTTATCAGCCGTTAGCTTGTTAGCTTAGTTTGAGCTAGAGGCAAGGTTGAGTTCCAGATGCCTACTGCGTTTGTGTAGTCCCGTGTGAGCTATGATGTAAGGACGTCGCAGATGATATAAGACAAAGATACATCCACATGAAAATGACATCACCACAATATACACACTATGTACACACTATGTACACACAGTCTATTACATCACGAGTCATTCACAAACACAACTAACTCCTAATACATTGCCCCATAATCTCCAAAATCAACCAACCAACGACACTGAAATCCGGCCACAACCGCCAAAACTTCAAAGACACATTGCCACCAGCTCGGAAAACCCAATCTCCCCGTAAAATAATATTAGCCTATCAATGGTTGTTAGTGCCAATGGAAAAAAGTCGGCATCTCCAAAACGTATCATACGGTGGCAAGCTGAGCTATCAAAGACGGAACTAGGGTTATATACCCTATTAAGATAATGTGGAGGCAAAAGGTATGACCCCAACCCGATTTGAACGGATAACCTTTTGATCTGGAGTCAAACGCGCTACCGTTGCGCCATGAGGCCTTTAGAATTGTTGATGATTAAAGATATATCACGATATATAAAGATGGCCGATTATGCGGCTGAAGCGGTGATGTTGTCCCGAAAGTACTTTATATTCACAATGAACAAACCGGATCCTGTTACCCTCACAAGCGATATATTTGTATCCCTGCAATGGCACATGCAGTTAGTTTTCTATGGAAGCCTGCATGTAAGTAAGCTGCAACGCTCCATCAAGAGTTAAAAAAAAAAAAAAAACCTTTCACAGTCATGTGTCGACGCGGTCTGGACCTAGAGGAGAACCAACCAACGGTATTGGTCATATGGTATCCGATGCGACTCCGATGAGCCGGTGACCTTGTTAGGGAAAACTAGGCGTTGAGGTGTTACAATGGTAAGCTTGAGTTTTCTCGAATATGTATGTATGTAGGCTATCAAGTCTAGACTATGAGAAAAGAGGCGTTTACAACGTTGACACGGCGGTAAACTACACAATAGTGACGATCTAGACTCAGAGGGTTGCCTTTCTAATGAAGAAACGGTTGTGTAATGTCAATACTTTTCTCTTATCTCTTACTTTGTCAGGAAAGATAGTACATACGACATGCATTCCATACGGATATAGATTATTGTTGAGAGATGGAGATCAATGGGGGTGGGGTGTCGGTTATTTAGGTGGTACCGAGCACGACAGAAAGTTGGGATTGTTCAAGTTTATAAGTGTGGTGGCGTCGAGTAGCGAGACACGGAATGCCCATGTGACCAGCTACAGATTGTTTTTTCACAGATCAACGGATGAAATGCCTGTATGTACTGTGAAATACTGGATAAAGAAGTTGGGGCTCAAGTATCGTGAGTTTTTGGTTCTGTGTCTGGCCTCAAAGTCGATGTTTTTACGGGTTCGTTGTTTGTATATGCGTTTCTATAGACAGGCTATACAGTGACTTTGAGAGCCTCTGTTCTCTCATTAATCCACGATTATCAAATAGTTTGCACAATTTTCTCTATTCTCCTCATTATAAAAAGGTTTACTGCACGCATTGATTCCCGTCCTCGTTGCGTCCCGACACCAGCCAAGAAGGCCATATCCACGACTCTTTAGAAATGTCACGATACTCTCTGAAAAAGAAGAAGGAGAATGAAAGAACAAGTGAGTGGCGACGGGTTGAGCCGCTTTTTTTTGGTGGAAAAGATTAGCTTGCTGTGTGCGAGGTCGGGCGGTGAGGGATTTGACGGGGTGTGCCAGAGTAGAGCGTAATGCAGGCGTCTGTGGAAGGAGGTATGAATATTGAATTATAACATGGGCCGCATTAGGTTATTAAGCTGGTTTAATCCAAATATGGAAGAAACGTGTCGGTCGGTTGGAAGCGTAGCTGTGACCGCCCTTGGACACATACAACAACAACAACACACACACACACAGAGAGAGATATCAAAGTCAGGATTTGGCCGCATATGGGTCGAAAATCAGGTATCCACCACAACACGGGTCTCGACATGTCTAGAGCGCCATGATAGCCAGACATTCCTCAAATCACACAGAAGGATCCTTTCGGTGACACACGTCGATCTCCAAGTTACATGCAAGACCCTCGAACTGGGGAAATCATTCAGCCAAAAGGATTCCAGTGCACCCCACCCCCATGGGGAAAAAGTATATGTTGTATCAACATACATACACAGCCAGAGCACTGGGCTTTCTATTTAACTAGGGTCACGATGGCTTGTGGCTTTTTTTTTTTTGTCTTTTTTTTGAGGCCCGGTGCGACTGATATCCCTTTTCGAAGCCATGGAGATTCAGCCGCAAGATGGAGATGGTGGAGGGTGGTAGTTTGGGTAAATTCAGACGTGGTGGATATGCATATGTGGCTCGATAATAGGTCTAGAGCTGGCCGAATATGGTGTAGACAGGTTTTAACAGGGTCCGGATATCTATGTACTGGTGGATCGAGATGGTATATCACGAAAGTCGGTTCAATGGAGTAAAGGCTTATGTGGGAACAAAACAAACTTGAGTGGTCACATGGTAGTACAAGGGGCACCATACATGCCGAGAAATTCTCCTAGACAGTCAAGTTGGTGATGTACATACATAGAAGACATAATCTATTCGGGTGTAAACGGGAAGGTTAAGCGTCAAAGCATTCGTTTGGTACGGCCGTTGGAGATTACACTTGGAGGTTGGGCGTGGTAAGCAGAGAAAGAGGGAAGGGGGTGCATTCAGCCAGCCAGTTTAAACCAAAGCAAGCAAAGAAAACCAACACGGCTGATGTGAACGATCTGTGATCGAATATGTACACGTAATAGATGGTCAACCCGTGATAAGAAGTCATGTTAGACGGGAAAGTCACGATAGTTGGAATCTATGCATGTATGTAGGTTTGATCTAGAACTAGTATTCTCTCCTTCGCATTGATAAATGAGAAAACATGTCAACTACAAAGACAATAGATGAAAAGAAGAAAAGGATGGCCCTGCTAGAAACTCATTAGCACGACAAAAGAGAAAAGAAGAAATCTACCAACAAGATAATTCAACGCTACGACATTCACGATCCTGTTCGTCCCCCACTCAGTGTATAGCCTGAAGCGACTTAAAAAGAACAACAAAGAAAGGAATTGAAAATTCAACTTGGTCATGTGGTCACCACCCTCCTATAGATAACCCACCAACGACAACCCAACGAACCAGGGTTCTGAAGGTTTCTATTGGCGGGTATGGACGGTAGGTTTGATCACATTTGGCAAGTCGTTGACTTTTCAAGAATCATCACGGTTAAAGGGAGATAACGAGGGAATAGAGAAGAGAATATGAGGAAATAGAGGGGACTTTGATTTCTTGAAGCGTTTGTTCTATCTTCTATCTTCTATCTTATATCTTAGCTTGGCGACTTTCATGACCCTTGACGGCTATGGGTTTGGGGTTGTCCGTTCCGTTATCGTGACATGTGAAAGAATGACCCAATACAATACCGTTGAATTCAGGCTAAGCTGTGTAATGACATTTGTAATTCAGCTTATTGTGTCATCACGCCCTACTTTTCCCATCATTTTGTTGAGTGCATGAAAAAAAACCAAAGGAGTCAAAGCCAAGCCCCTATTCGTTTCCTATAAACTATACTAACTCACTGCCTACTCAAAAACTTATCCGTTTAGTCACTACCATCAAGCGGCCAATTCTCACGATCCTCGTCTTGGTGTTTTCTTCCCTCTATCCTTCCTTTTTTGATACTTCATCCACACCCTACCCCGGTAAATATTATTTTCTTTCGGCAGCCACGAGAATGGTCTGGCCTTCTATCTAAAGCCCCTTTGTAACCCCAAAAAAAGAAAAAGGAAAAAAAGGCCCGTGTGTCTGGGGAGAAATCTACCCGATTTACTCACTATCTTTCTGATAAAGACACTCCCCCTTTTCTGCATTCATGTTTTTTTTTTTTTGGTTGGAAAAGTTCGCCTAATTGTAGACTTTGTCGAACGCCCTTGTGGGAGATCTGTTTTATCCGGTATGCTGGACGGGCTCGAGACGAAGGAGATTTGCATGGTCGACTTGGTCACGAGGACTCTTGTGAAATTTTGAAAGAAGGGGGGGTTGAGATTGTCTTTGAGTGTGGTTACTTTTAAGAGTGAGTGTGTCTATGACTGAGATAAGGATTGTAATTATCGTGACTTTTTGATAATTAACCAGTGAGCCAATGACCATTCTCTCATTCTCCACTATTATACCGCTTATCCTCAAATCTCAAAATCGTGAAAACGATCGTCTGTAGTCTCCAGTTTTTGTTTACTCTTTCTCGGCATCCCCACAAACTCACCCCGCAAAACTAGGATAGACGAGTTTCCTTGAACAATGCTGTGATGACTTCTTCTGTCATCTATTTCCAGTATATCCTCAACTGCAACGGTATAGAAAAGAGAAAGTGACATGGGTTCTATTGGATAGTTCATTCCTCCAATTGAGAAACGTTCTTTGGTCTTGATGATGGTGGCACAGTCTAGGGGGTATGGCTTGTAAGAAGTCATTTACGGAGATGTCCCGAGTGTTTACAAAGTTGACTTCGTCAGCGAGTTTGTTTGTGTTGAAGATGGTTAGAAAGTAGAGCCGAGTTGTAGACTTTCTAAAGCATAGAACAGTTGAAAAACAACACAGCCTACCTTGAGCATAACCTAGTCACTACAACAATCAATCTTCGCTCAGCCCGAACAACTACGCCAAAGACTTACAGACTCTCTCACTACTCTCTCACTACTCATTCAAAATCCGGAACAAACTTTCCCCTTACCCCACGTTTGACATGATACAATAAGTCTGGGGAAGTTTATGCAAAGCATCCAAACCATGTTCATCATCATCTACACTATACAAAGGGGAAACCCCCAAATACCATCATTGTCACCTCTTCTCTCACTACTGAGACGACAACAAGTTTGGAGGAGACACTACAACTCATTGGCACGTCCAATCCACCGTCCACAATTTTCACAATTGAGGCTCCGGGGGGCACAGAGACTGGCACAGAACATGGCACACACACACACACACACAAGAACTCAAAGAAAAGGAGAAAAGGCACTGCATGTGCGCTGGCACAGAGGCTCAGCCGTCTTGAGGCCCTGAGCTGCAGATTGCATAATGGGGGTGGTGGAAGCTTTTGCTTCCCTTGGGCTTCTGTATTTTTCTCTTTTCACTAATTACATGCAGGTCGGTGGCCAAATCTGCGGGTCATGGAGAAAAGAAGATAGCGATACATCTAAGTATACACACATTCTCTGCATTCATGTGTGTATCCACCGCCTAAAAATAACTCGCCTCAACAGAGCCTCATGATATCGTGGAATCTATCAAGATGGACGGGGTCATCGGCAACTCATCAACGACGTGATTCCCCACAGTGAAGCTTGTCAGGATATCTCTAGCGGCCAGCTTGTGTATTCTTTACAGTGACCGGACAGGTCTAGACCCAGGCTCTCTCTAGGATAACCGCTGGGCCTAAGAGCCGCGCTACGGGGGGCTCACGATAGAGTATTTTTCATGGCGTATTATTCCTGGAGTATCTGTTTGTTGTGGAGGTTCGGCTTTGAGCGCTCGGTGGGGAAAATTACTGTGACTGGCTTTTCTGGTTCACATGACCATGGTAGTGTCAGAAGTACAAAACTAAACATACCTCGGTCAAAATCAGTGAAAACCCAAGACGGGACAAACTATCGTGAGTTGCGTCATCGGCATCCGTAGTCCCGAATAAATCATATTAGATAATAAGACTTAATCTTTTTAATCGTTTTCGTTCAATTCACATCAGTTTCACCGGTCCAAATTCATACTTTCCCCATAAACCAAACATAGGGTTACTAAAACCCTGTGCCTCACACACAGAAAGTCTGTCTGTCTCAATCCCTGCCGTGTGTTTCCTAAACAAGGACCCGATTGACAAAGCGAAGCACCGGGAGCTAGAGCTTTGGGCGAGGTCATGTGGACAACATTTTTGAGACTGCGCCTAGCTACATACATAACATGTGAGAAAGGGAGAGGGCGTGTAAAAAAAACAAAAACTTAAGAATGAGATAACAAAGTGCAGGGACTATGAAAAAAAGGAGAAAACTTGCGAGGATACGAGTTGCAAGGAGAAATCTGGGGAAGTTTAGAATTCCGTCCGCGATATCTCTTTGGATTGTTTTATGGTTCATCATAAACTGCAACTGCACTTTGTATCTATCTTCACTCATCACCATAAGCTTGTCAAAAAAGTTTCCCGAGGTATATAGGAATAAGGCTTGAGATGACGAGCTATTTCCAAATACGACTAGTTTTTTTTTTTCTCCATCTTTCTTACAACCCTTCTCTTTCCGTCGCAACTGATCAAACCCGATTCTTTCGTTTCCAGTACCAGCCGTCATAGTGTTGAATTCGGTTACTATGAGTTTCATAACTTCCATCGTCGCCCCTGTTTAGCTCGCCATTGCGGTGTCCGGCTTGGCGGAACTTACTGCGGTTTACTGGGAGAGCTGGTTTCTGGTGGCAAATAAGCGGCTTGGTGACCTTGGAAATGGATAATCACGAGGACACTTGTGCCGAGGAGGGTTCTTATGTGTTTACCTATGAACATAATAATTGACGTCAGTGATTGTCTTTGAAGATTCACCTTTAGTTCCTTGTGCTTTTGGACATGCTCAAAAAGTCACGATATTGTAACTGCTCACGTATGTATGTAGGCACTTTTTCCCGTCTGACTCTGAAGTTGGGGAATGAATCTAAACTTCCGTTTTGGGATGCTCCTCTCTTTTTTCGGATTGTTTCTAAAACCTGCTTATACCACCAACCAGTCGGAATTCGTTAACGCCACACCCGTACATGAACTCCTGCCACACCAATCCACTTTACCCCCACAGGCGGTCCAGGAGGCTATTTCAAGCACATGCTGGTCTGGGGTAAAAAATGCAACCTATTTGACACGTAAAATTCTATTTTTTAGAACCTGCCGCCTTGTCAAATCTGGCTGCCACCACGGAACATGTTCTCCAAGCTGGGTGACCTAGCCCAATTAGCTTCTATACACACACCCCATTCCCATTTAAACCTTACCCATGGGCCAGGCCCGTCTACCCCGGAATTAGATGTGAGCGAGAGCGAAGGGGGGGCGTGTAGTATCCTCATGTTTTGTATGTAAATTGTCTGTTAACTTTGCCAGTCTTGTGACCTCCACGATGTCTCTAGTGTTTTGAGCACGTCAACTTTCTGCTACTCCCGGAACGGCTTGAGAGGACTTACTTCATCAACATATAAAGCACCGCTTGATCCCGACTTGTCCCCTCTTTCTCACCTCTCTATCAATCATCAATTCTATACATTTTTTACTCTCACGATATTACTTCCATTACAACTTCACCTTCTATATTCATACATAATTACCCTTTTTCATCTCAACAACACTAGCAACTACTCTTCACACTTGTTTGTGTTATCTCTTGCCTTGAAAACAACCCAACTGTCCGTCATCTTCACATTTGTCCATACTTCATCTCGTTATTGAACATTTGTATTCTATAACACTATTTGCCATTTCGATCTTCCCTTTTTCATATAAACCAACCATCCACACATCTTCACAATGTCTTCACTCGTCCCTGAGCGTTCGCCTTTGTTGCAAAACCCTTCACTAGAGAGTCAGGCTTCAAGAGCATCCGCTTTCACCCACAAAAAGAAGGAAGCCACTCATTGGATGGGAGCCCTAGATCAAGGGACCACATCTACTCGCTTCATCATCTTTAACAACATCGGTAAACTCGTGGCGTCAGCCTCAACACCATTGACTAACTTCTACCGCAACGATGGGTAAGTCGTTCCTTAGCCTGCCAAGGCATCATTAAAAATACATATATTCTAACACAATTATTTTCCTTTAGATGGCATGAACAGGACCCTGAAGCGATCCTCGAAGATGCCCAAAAATGCATGGGTGAAGCTTTAAAGAAGTTTACCAGCCAGGGCTTCAAGCGTGAACAGCTTTCTTCCATTGGAATCACCAACCAGCGTGAGACCACTGTGGTCTGGGACAGAAAAACTGGGCTTTCAATTAGTCCAACTATCGTTTGGTCCGATGTCCGTACTCGCGAACTTGTTCGAGAATTACGCGGACAGGAAAACTCAGACATGTTCCGGGAGCGTTGTGGTATGCAGTTGTCTACTTATCCTGCTGCCGTTAAGCTCCGCTGGATGATCGAGAACGATTCCGTCGTCGCTGAGTGTTATGGACGTGGAGACTTGTGCTTCGGTACCATTGATGCTTGGCTCGTCTACTGCTTGAACGGCCGTAAAAACGGTGGCAACCCCGTTTATGCCACTGACCCCACCAATGCCTCGCGTACTCTTTTCATGGATCTCAAGACCAGAGATTACGCTGATGATTTGATTCGTTTCTTCTCCATCGATAAATCCAAGGTCACCTTTCCCAAGATCTGCCCATCATCTTGCCCTACTTCCTACGGAAAGATCCGCTCCGGTCCCCTCCGTGGATGCCGCATCACTGGTGTTTTGGGTGATCAGTCTGCCGCCCTTGTTGGTCATAAGGGGTTCCGCAGCGGTGATGCCAAGAGTACCTACGGGACTGGATGCTTCCTCTTGTACAATGTTGGCGAGACCCCAACCATCTCTAAGAACGGGCTTGTCTCCACCGTTGCTTACGATTTCGGTAAACATGGTTGTTCTTATGCATTGGAAGGCAGTATCGCCGTGGCTGGCTCTGGCCTGAATTGGACTGCTAAGCTGCTTGGTAATGTGGACGTCCAGGATATGATCAAGGACATCCAGAGAACCGGCGACAATGGTGGTGTCTACTTTGTGACTGCTTTCTCTGGTCTGTTTGCTCCCTACTGGACTGACGATGCCAGAGCTACAATGTTCGGCATAACCCAAGCCACGGAGCACGATCACATTGCTCGTGCTGCTATCGAGTCCATCTGCTTCCAGAACAAGGCCATTCTTGATGCTATGGCTGCCGATTCTGGCTATCCTCTGCAGACCTTGGCCGTCGATGGAGGCGTCACTAACTCACGCTTGATTATGGAGATCCAGGCCGATATTTCTCGTCTTAGCGTGCACATCCCAAAGATGAATGAGACCACTGCTTTTGGTGCCGCTATTGCTGCCGGGTTGGCCCTTGGTGCCTGGGACTCCCTTGATGACGTCGCTTGGACCTGTCGCAACGCCGATGATTACAGAATCGACCCTCAAATGGAAGAGCACCGTCGTCGTGTGCTATTCCAGAAGTGGACCCAGGCAGTCCACATGAGCATCGGCTGGACTTCTGGTACCTACAACATTCGGGATTCCAAGACGGGCGATGTCACTCAGGCGAGTGTTGCAGCTATGTTAGCTGCTGAGGACCACATGCCTCACACTTTCCAGGACGCTATTGCCGAAGAATCCGACGACGAAGATGGCCTTCAGCTGGGTGGGACCCGTGCTCGCGCGAAGACTATCACTCAGCAACGGATTAAGCTTCCTTTGGGTAGAGTCCAGTCTTCGCACGCCCTCTCCCGCATCCAGTCGCAGGTGGCCATTTCTCGCGCTGCCTCAGGTCAGAACCTGACTGCTATGCTTCGTGAGTCTTGCTGCCTCCGAGCCACTTGCCGTCACGGTTCTCGCCTGGAAAGCGATCAGGCTGACCACCTTCAAAAGTCGTGCGACACTCTCATCAGCCAGCTTGAGGCTCCTGACAAAGGTTGGGCCACGACCAAGGTGTTGACATACATTGCCTTTGCGCAATTGTTTATCATCTTCGTTCTTATCTTGTTGTTCTTCTATGCCATGAACGGCCGGGCACTTTCCATGGGCGAGCTGTAGATTGGTCGTTTTGGGAGTAGGATAATGGTCCCGGATGCTGTGCACTCGGGAAATGTAGGCTATTGTGTTGTTTTTCTTTTGGCGTTGTTGGGCTTCTACTTTGTTTTTTAGATAGTGATGGCCGCTGTATCCCGCGAAACCAGTCGCACATGGGATGGCCTTTTTTGCAGTGTTAAAAAGTTTTTCTTCAATATTGTTTGTATCTTTCTTTTTGTGACTTTATATGAATGTACTGGCGAATTCTGTGCTCTCAATGTCGTCCTCAATCAGTCCATAAAAATGGCAAAAAAAGAAACATACAACACCGGGTATTCGCACGTGGTCACCCACCGTACTACTAATCCAGCGCTCTGTGGCTTGACTATGGGGGAGCAGACGGGACCCCGTATTTTCCGCAGGCTATGGTCGTATGTGGAAGGTTGATGTCTCAGCGGGGTATATATTTTCACTTATCGTCAGTTTTGATAAGCTCATGATCCACACATCTCATTCAAAAGTGGGGTACTGCCCCTGACATTTGCTCCACAGACTCCACGTGTTCAACTTTGGGTCCAGGGACGTGTTGCATATACATACATGTGTACGACTTCAGACCGGAAAAAGTTGAACATTGGTGATAAGGAACATCTTGATAACATTGCCTATGAAATACATTACATACATGAAGAAAGAAAAAAATCAAAAATCCATTTCACCGTGTACATAAAAATCTGCCCAATCCAACCCAGCCCAGTAAAATCACGACAACAAAACAGTTAAACAAGCCATAAGAAATCCTAACCAGAAAACACGAGTAACAGGAAATAGGAAAAGGAAAGAGCCTCTATAGTTTATATAGAAAACACAAAACAAACACAACTGGGGGAACATAAATAGGCCCACGTCAGATAGCCATCCCGAGTAACCGAACGACAAAACCTTTCAAGAGCCCAGACAGAAAAGAAAAGAAAAAAAGACAAACACGGGCATGGTTGAAAGGAGAAAAGAGCCGAGGAAATCAAGTGTTTATCCGGATTTGTCTGTCAAAAAGCAAGGCAAGATTGAAAGCAAGAATGAAGCAAAAGAAAATAATCATGAAATAGAAATGGGTATAGATGTTTTACATGATAATGGCAGGAGTGTCGACGTTGGCCTTGATCGACTTGTGGGGAAGGACGGAACCACCGTTGACGTAGATCTCGTCACCAATGGTAACATCATCACCGAGAACAGTTACATTCTCCAGACGAGCCCACTTGCCAACCGTCGAGTTCCAACCGACAATGGCGGACTTGACCCAAGCGTGATCCTTGACCTTGGAACCAGAGAGCAGGACACAGCGCTGCAGACGGACACCATCACCGATAACGACGTTGGGACCAATGGTGACGTTGGGACCTATCCGGCAGCCCTCACCAACCTTGGCAGTGGGGTCAATGAGAACGTTGCCGCCGTGAACGTAGGGCTCAGTAGCAGGTGCCAGCATCTCGGGAGCGCGCTTAGCAAGCGAGGAAAGGTACAGGCAGGTACCAGTCAGGAAATCCTTGGGCTGACCAACATCCATCCAGTAGCCCTCGAGGTCGAACGAGTGCAGCTCGTTGTCCTTGACCATGGCGGGGAAGACCTCCTTCTCGATCGAGGTGGGGCGAAGCTCAATGCGGTTAAGGACCGAGGTGTTGAGAATGTACATACCGGCGTTGATGCGGTTACCGACGAAGATCTGGGGCTTCTCGACGAAGCGCTCAATGCGGGTGGGGTGGTTGGGCTGGTGAACGACGACACCGTACTTGGAGGGCTCCTCAACCTTAGTGACCACGATGGTACCCTCGTTGCCGTGCGACTTGTGGAACTTGGCGAGCTCCTCGAAGGGGTAGTCGCAGATAACATCCGAGTTGAGGACGAAGAAGGGAGTGTCGTCCTTGGAGAGGACAGCCTCAGCAAGCTTGAGAGGACCAGCAGTGTCAAGGGGCTCGTTCTCGATGGAGAAAGTAATGTTGACACCGAATCTCTCAGAGTACTCAGCAAGGTGCTTCTCCATAACCTCGGGGCGGTAGTTGACGGCGAGGACAATGTCAGTGCAGCCAGCCTTGGCCAGGGCCTCGACCTGGTGCAGAATCATGGGCTTGTTACCGAACTCAACCAGGGGCTTGGGGAGGGTCAGGGTCTGAATGAGGGGTTACGTGTTAGTTGCGACTGGGCATGAATTTGGCGACGATGATGAGGGGCAGAGCGCTGCTTACGAGAGGGCGAAGACGGGTGCCGAAGCCACCGACGAGAATGAGAGCTGTAGTGAAGAAGAGACGTTAGTCTATGTAAGGGACATTTATGGGTTAGGTTTTTGACTGCAATCCAGGGGTTCGCCATTGACGTCTGCAGGAAGTAGACAGAAGACGACAGGTTCGTAATCATGTATAGTTGCTGTCGGGTTCCGTAGATAGACGGGAGATGGCAGATGTCAACATGTCAAGCGACAATGGCGGTGGATCACAGTCAAGTGGCGCGTATAGCAATAGCAGACGACGCGGATATGGGACGACGGAGACATACCCTTCATGGTGAATGTGTGTAGAAAGAGTGATTAAAAAGGTATAGAAAGAAGAGTCTGATTGTCGATTCTATGACAAACAAACACACACTAAAGAATGGAAGAGGTGAAGGATAAAACAATTGCTGATGATGTAGAAAAGATTGGAGTTGTTGAGTTCAAAGAGAAAACAGAAGAAAAAGGGAAAGATGGAATTTACGGGATGGCGCGGGATGGCGAAGTTATAAGCAAACTCAGAGACACTTTGCCAACTACAGGCACGGACAAAAGGCAACGAGCGTTGCTACTAGGTCACGTTTAGGTCACGTCAAGTGCCCCGGGGCGGAGGAGCCATTCAGAAGCCATACAGCGAAGAGCCAGCTATGTCGCAAGGGTTCAAGCGAGGCCCCAGGCTGAAAGGAGCCAAGTACACAAGGCCTAAGGTGGATCCGCCGCAAATCAAGTTCTAGTGAAGAGCCAACAGAAGTTAAGCAAGCAGGTAAATGATGAGCATAGTCACTTCCGTGACCTGGAGCTTGAGGGGCATGCTAGAGACACCAAGGGCGAAACAAGTTACGGCCAATTTTGTACATGGGTTCCAATATAACCAGCCATACAAAGAAAGAAGAAAAATACGCAAGAGCTAAACATGACGATCTGACCCCTCGCGCCCTCTCCTTCCCCTCTTGCTCCTGCTCCTGCGCCTGCGCCTGCCTTCTGTTCCTACGGTGTCGTATTGTATCTGGATATTGCTGTATAGATACTTGCCAGCCTGGTTATTGACATTCTGTCATGTAACCAGCCAAAACATGAGGTTTTGTTGGTCAAGACAGCAGTGGTATTGCAGCCATATTTACGACCAGAGACAATCAAACTAAGACACCGACTCGGCTCTTTCCCCTGATGGACAGGACGCCTTGTTCCGGGGCGCCAATACGACAGGAATTTGCCCATGTGGGCACGTAAGCTCAGCTGGCTGGTTGTCCGACATATGGACATATAATTGATACTTCTAGAAATAGCACCATTACCATAGTCCCCTCTTCCTACTACATCCTCCCCTTTCTCCATTCCTCATAGACAGAAAGTGGAACTTGGGATGGCGACGTGGCGGGATCCAATCACACTCCGCTTTCTTGTCTGTCAATCATGGCCTTCAATACGCTAAGCTGGTGACCAAGTTTGCGCCGAAGAATCGAGGGAAAACAAAGCGAGTGGGCAATCGCCATGCACAGGGCAGCATAGAGGGACAAAAAGCACGGGCGGTAAAGGACGATAATCCCATCGTAGCCTTGGGGGGGGAGGTTTTGCTTCCTACTCGGCATCTACGATGAGAGCCGCAAGATATCTTATAGGAAGAGATATGACAACTTACGTGGGGTCGAATTAACTATAGCCCCACCGGTTGTATAGTACGGAATAGTAAACCGTTGTGGATCGCTTACTGCCGGTTATATCTTGGTCCCGTAGTTCGCTAGTGATGGTCTCGACCGTTACTTGAAAGTCGGGGAAGTCACCAGAAGCTCAAAAAAACAATCAACTTCTCAACAGACCAACATGGCTTCTTCTACCCAGAAAGAAAAAAGAACCAACGGTCTCACAAACTTGCGACATGTCCCCTTGCTAAAAAGCCAAGACCCGTTTACGCCAACCGTAGCCCATGGATCAGAGAGAACTCCGACACGCTAACCCCTGGAAAGTCTTGCGCCCCGCCCCCTCCATCATAAAAAAGACAGCAAGGCCAGAAGCAAGTGAGGGGAACGATCAAATGGGTTCTTGAACGGCCAACGTTGACTTTATCCGTTGTTCATGGACCGGGACGACGGTCTTGACATGGAGTTTTTACTCTTGTATCTCGTTGGTTCGTGTTTCATTCACGCGCGTCTTTTGTTAGAGATGCAAAACGTACATATAATATGAGACCCACTAACGTTGGGACTCGTGCCTCCCGGTTGGTCGTTGATGTTCGGGGCAGTGTCTATACACCCACAGATGTAAGGCTGCATGCATCGCCCGGCGTTCAACATTCGGACTGATATTTGTTGAGTTTTTTGGTATTCACAGGTGACCAAATACGATGTCGCATCTGCTTACACCGTACATATATAACGACATCCCAAGTCAGATCCAGTGTTTCTCTTTTAAACATGGTCGATATGCACATTCCAAACTCAATATTTGCAGGATTGCTTTATAGTCTTCCCACAAGAATCTCGCTTGCAGGTATAGACAAGGGTGGACTGTCGCACCCACTAATGTACACATGTCTCTAAGTTTCCACCAAGCAAGAGAAATGGTGAACATGCCACGATATCGAACCCGGACCTACAAAAAAAGAAAAAAAAACCCAAGTAAGTGAATGCGTTTGACGAGCCACGAGGGCGTCGTCGTCTCTCATCGCCAAACGAGGGGGCCTGACATGAATGACGCAAATTTTCCTCAAAGCACTGGTTCTTGCCGTTTAGTGCACATGTATGCAGGGAGGCGCACCCGTCATTCCCTATGATATAGTCGGCGTGCATACGTGTGTTATAGTTTCAAGTTTCGTTGTTGTTATTGTTTCGTCTATCCGGCCCTTTCGGCCGTCCCAACTTGTGACTTGTGGCTTGGCCTGATATGTAATTCACCACCGGCCATCTACGGAATATTTCAATACTTCAAGTCTGAATTTTCGAAATCCGTCTCGCAGTCAACCTTGCCTTCATTGTCGTAAAAGCCACAATCTACATACATACATACGTGATCGACAAACAAAAAGTCCTCCCCCACCAACTCATTGTTTCACACCCTCCCAAACAAAATGGGCAACAACGACCAAACCAGAAAATCACAAACAAAAATACCAACTACCGTAAATGGAAACGTGTTCCTAACAGACAAATCGGATCGTAGGAAGCGCCGATTCTTGTGTCATATGGAATGATAAAAGGAATCACAAAGGAAGGCCACTTGCGCATGTCACGACTGTCGTGTTCTTCCTGTCCGAGATTACGGACGGGTTCTTTTGTGGAAACACTTTGTGGAAACATTGTGGGAAAACGTAGTGGTCAATTACCACAGCCTCACGCCGCCTTGATTTATCGAGGAGAGATGGAAATTGATTGCGGGGTTTTGCCCCGCTGTAACCCTTCCATGGTAACTTTAAGAAAGGGGGGGAAAGTTTGGACTGTATGTGTATGTAGTAGTTGTAGTTGTTTATCTAAGATGATGGCAGCTTTGACTTTGCCCTGGAATCCTTACTGCTCATGTGGGTTCTTGGCGATTTCGATGATGCTGAGGGTGGTGGTTAACTTGGGAATCTGCGACCCAAACTAGCCTCCCCGGTGGCCTATTCAGTGAGGATCATCGCGAGGGAACAATCGGTGGGAACAGGATATGTACAAAACCTCGTGAGACCAACAAGTATAACCAGCAGTTCATCAGTACCTAGTTCCGTCAAACGTCGACTCAAAATGCATACATACCTCTCTTGACAGAAATCTGCTGTATAACCTACAACCATCCTATAATCTTCCCAAATCTAAACTTACAACTTTCCTGCCCCCTCATTCCCCACCTAAACAACGCAAGCCATCTTGGTCGAAGCTCAATGGAAGCTCCTCCGACTCAGGGGCCCAGGGGCTATCGGACTCCTTCGGCCGTTTCCATAATCCACATTGAAATCCAGCCGCCACCGTGCAGAAATACGACAAAGTACAGAAAACCGGCGGCTATGAGGTGGATTTACATGGCCATATAACCAGAAATGAAATCCGCTTGCATTAAACAACAACAATCCATCATTCTTCGGTTATCAAGGCTAAAGAAGCGAGTTTTCTTGTGCCATTTCGAGAAGACCTATCAGATGAATATACCCTAAGACAAGGGTATATAATTACCGTTGCTATATAGGGTTATTGTCAAGATGCTAACCCGTAAACCGGCGCGGGATGAGTGCTTCCGCGATGCAGAGCCAGATGTAAGAAAGGGACTTTTTCACATGTAACACAACTAGCCTTATGATAAGTAAGCATGGTAGCGGAATATAGACCGTGTAAAGTCGTTCTTTGGTTCTTAGCACGGGGTCTTAGCTCGCTTGGTAGTATCGTTGAGTAGAAAATCGGTTATGATGCTGAATGACGTAACTCCGCTTGGGTAAAGTTGACAGTGGGGATGATTATATCACATGTGATGAACAGGTTTAATCAAAGTAGCCTGTCCATATAGCAAAGATAACATAACATATGGAACACATCTTGCAAATCCCAAGTGACATGTCCAACGAGAACTTCCGTCACAAGTACCAAGACATACCGTGGACCTATATCCACGCATCAACATCCTCCAAACCACATTCCACACACCATACAAACCCAAATACCACCCACCCACTCACCTACGCACTCGTTTATAAGAAACAAATCCCCAAATACCCAAAGATCAAAGTCTGTACCCCGGCCGATACCCTCCGTCTCGGCCCAACCCGGCCCGTCCCACCAAAACTCCATCCCAGCCCACCACAAGTGTGACCTCCATCAACCCACCTCAATTCCACAACCCCCCATCGTACAATCTCCATAACCCAACAGTCTCTGTCCCTCCATTCCGGCCCTCCACGTGACCTGTCAAGCCAGGGTTCCCTTATGTCACACCAAACCCCAGTCTCGTGACCATCGTCACGACCAACCTCTCATCTCTCACCCCACGAACCACGATAATTGGCTCGTTAATAGCCCCAAGGATCTCTACGACGAACCAGATCACCCCATCTAAGACACTCTGAACCTCAGCTTGGACCAATGTCATCTTTTAGCGTGACTGATTCCAATCAATATTCCAACCAATGACATGATCGGATCTATGAGGACCCCCAAACTTGAGAAATAGACCTCTTAACCAATCATGGGCAATATACACATATACTCTTGACCGACTCTTGCGACCGTCACTTGCCACCTGTAATTATAATGAACTAATATGACGTGGTCAGCTCCAGAATGTCACAGTCCGGCCATGCCTTCTCCATGCGAACCATAGTTAGACAGCACGACACCATCAGCTTGCGCCGTAGTGTCAGACAATCCGCCAATCAGAGTCTCGAGCTGAACGTCAACTTTAATCTCATCATAGTCGGACAAGGAACATGTTAGAGAGTGGGGTATATACATCTGTAACCAAATCACTTATATACAATAACACACATGTGGTCAATGAGGGACAAGGAATCTTCTATAGTGAACAATCTTTATTTTATTTTTAAGAGGGGTAGAGGGAGGTTAAGATCCATAGAGAGAAAAGGCAATATGCCATAACTGAAATGTGACGTAGAGAAAAAGAAAAAAAAAAGGGGATTCGTGAAGGTCGTAGATTTATATATGGTTGAGTTGTGTAGAGTAATCGTAGAGAATAGCGTGTATAGACGTGACAATGATATGTAGTGACGGCGAAATGGGCATAGTACAGTGAGTGCTGAGAAAAAATCATGAGTGCTTTTAGTGACCCTGAGCCATGTCCGAACAGGTGTCCCGAGCTTCACTATTCCGATATTTCGGCACAAATTTGTGGGGTAGTATCCCGACAACAGGCCCGGATGGCGACGTGATTGGTCCGACGGATGAGATAAAGGAGAACGGGACCGGCGGCAAGCAACAGCAGGGAGAAATAGAAAACGAGGAAAATGGAAAGAAAGAGGAAAAAAAAAAAGAGAAATAAAAGGCAGTAGAGAGATAAGAACGGACGTGACGGTGGATTCATGTGCAATCTGAGCACGAGTTCTGGAACCGAAAGAGGGTAGCTGTGTAGCTTATCCAGCCGTCTGTGTATTTGCGAAGAAGGAAAATAGAAACCGAACGGGAAAGATAAGTTTGGAGAAAGGGCGAAGACGGAACGGGCGTGGTAATAGATCGAAATTTAAAGTTGTCCAACGTAGATGAGCTGCTTAGTCGTACGAGGCGTTGGAACTGCTGGATGAGCCAGAGCGACCCATGCGTGGGTGAGCTTGGTGAGATGGCATAGCTTGAGGGGCAGCAAAGCCGGGGCCGGCTCTAGGCATACCAACACCAGCGACAATAGTAGAATTCGGAGCTGGCAGTCCCTGAACAACACCATTGCGGGCCAACATACCACCATTGACACTGAAGTTGCGGCACACCATGAAAGCACGCATAGCAGCGTTCTCACGTGCTAGTTGGGGAGTTTCGTAAGACAGATCGGTTTGATACTTGCGACCGTTGACAAGAACATAGCAGGCACACCCATCAGAGCTGTGAGAGATATCGTAGATGGGATCGGACCAACCGCGACGGCGGCAAAGACCTTCAAGGGGTATCAGTTAGCATCGAAAACCAGGAAATTACTATGCCGACGTGTATAGGGAATAATGTTTTCTTTGTCTGGGAATATGGATGGTGACCAATGAAAGCGATATATCAAGTTTGGGTTTGTACGAGGTGTCGTTAGGTCCACGCCATCCGGTGAGATAATGAGGCAGAAGTCGGGCTTGGCCAGGACTGTGGAACCATGGATGCAACTAACTCCTGAAGCCATAGACCAATAAGAAATTGCCCCGGAGTTTTGCAAAACCAAGTTTATATGTCATGCCATTTATCAGGGTGCATGCTCCGGTTAGGCTGATATGTAGTCTAAGTGACTACCGTTTCAGCCTTTGATGCATCGATGCCCAACGCTAGCGAAAGCGGTGGCAAAGAATCAAGGGGCATTTTTAATGGAATCAAGAGACTTTGATAGGTCGTGGCGTTTGTGAAAAGAGCTTGCTCGATACTTGTGTATTGGATAATCGGTAGTAGGGCGAGGAATGTCCGGAGATTAAGAAAGCGGGCCATACATAAGTTGACGGGCCGAGTTTGGTGGTCTGGGCGCTTGGCAAGTTCTGGTTGACGGGATGACGACTTGCGAGGTTGCATACTTTTGGGTCGGTAGGTAGGTAGGGGCAAATTGACAAAGACAAAAGGGATGATGCAAAAGACGAGTGCAAAATCGACTTACTCTCGAGATATTCAATGTAGAAACCAGACATGATGACGATAGTCGAAGCAATGAGCTGGTTGATAGATACCGGGGTTTGGTGAGCTTGGCGAGTTTAGCAAGGGGCGTGAAGAAAAACGGCTGATGGCGTGGGTTGAAGAATGATGTGCCGAAGGAGAAGTTATCTTGAGTAATGACCGGTAAGATGTGTAGATGTAACCAAAGATGGACGACAGAACGTAAATAGCTGCCCGAAAGAGAAATAGAAAGGGTGAATAGGTCAAAGTTTGCTAATGTGGTGATATTGATTCGATAAAAAGGATGATGAAGACAAGTGAGATGACTAGAACAATGAAGTGGTCATCAAGCCAATATATAAATGAATGGGACAAGTAAAGACGAAAGAGAGAAGAAAGAGGGGCAAAGGATATAGTCAGAGTGCGGTAGATACGCAAACTATATACTATTACGGCCCGGATACTGCATCGACAAGGTCAAAATCACAGTGGCAAGTGGAGATGGTAGGAACTGCACACGGCAACCACCAACAGCCAGAGGAACAGGGACACACGGCGGCAAGGTCAGTAGCCAGGGCAATAGTAATGGCAACAACCAGAAAGAAGCAAGGGCAAAAAGAAACAGCCAAAAGGTAAGAGTAGGACCCAGAGGAAGTTCAAGAGGAAGTAGGAGCCAACGGGCCTAGAATCAAGCGAGCGACGAGCAACGTTTTGACGTCCCGATGGACGACAGGAGGACGGAAGGACGAGCAAAAACAAGTAAAAATGCATGGAAAATAATAAGCAAGGACCCTGGGGTTGTATGTATGTATGTATGATGTCAGAAAGCTAAATTGCCGAATAAAACGATCTATTTTCAGATGGATGACGTGAACAATTTTTTTGTCTTTACATACAGACTACTGGGTGGGCATCCTATTGACATGATTGCATCAGAAGAAAAGCAAAAAGAAAGAACTAAATTCTGGAAAGAGGCTTTCTTGTTTGCTTGCTTATTGCCCAACTCATTTCTGGCAAAAGTCACAGAAAAGGATAGAAGGTACACACATGCATACATACAGAGTCTGTTTTCTATTCGGAAGGCGGGAAGTCTTGGTTCACACCCCCCCTCGCAGTCGTCATTTCCAGATTTGGACAGAGAGCTTGGTGTAAATTTGGGGGGTTTATCTTGTGGGTTGCACATATGTACAGAACGCACATAATTCATGTGATTAATGTGGGTAGTCTGGCCTGGTGGATAACTGTGACCGTGAAAGCCGGGCTAGGCCAGGTTGATCGCCAGTATTTAGGCCTTGAAGGAAGGTCCAGAGAGACCCGAGCAGTAAGTGCGGTGGCTCGTGATGCGGAGAACGGTGATATCAGAAGCGACAAGGTAACATACCGGGGGGACTAACAACCCATTGACCGCGAGGCATGGACCGTGAGTAGAGCGAGTCCCCCGAGATTTACGTTGTATATAGACGTGAAAAGAGCTTTCTGGCGGTTCCACTCAACATCGGCGTCTCTCCGTCCCCGTGCAGAAAAATAACCTGGCTGGTAGAAGGAGACAAGGAAGTAGGATCGTGACGTCCTCGAGGACAAGTCCCGGGGGTTATCCCGATTAGGGTTATTTACGATGTCATTAGGACCGAATCCGTAACGGGTCTCTACTTGGGACCGACATTATGTGCGCATGTGTCTCACAGGAATAACCTAGGAGAAACCAAAAGTAAAAAACAAAGCTATAAAAAAATTGGCACAGGAAAAAAAAAGACTCACCATATCTGGATGCAATCCCATCATCCGTCATGCACCTACGACTTTCTACACAAAAGGGAATTAACAAGACCTGCACCCACATGCAGTAGTGTCACTTAGGAGCAACCACGTCGTCCTGGCGTTTTGGCTGGTCGGAGGTGGCGGACAAAGTGCTTGTTCTCGAACTGTTATATTACTCACGCCATATACGCCGGCGGGGTCATTAACGTTTTTCGGATAGTATAGACTTGAGCAAACGAGTCCGCAAGCCATGGGAACGCCGAGGCCCGTCGGCCGGTCCGTAGTATTATCGTATCCAATAGGTGTTATGGTTGTATTATTGTTGTTGCTTTGTCGACACTAATTAACATCCTATATAGATGGATATGTACAAACGTACAGGTATATGGATGTACAACATATACAACACACACAGACACCCCGGGCGGAACAAGTGGGCAGCAAGCACCATCAGTGTCCGTTCGGATTACAACACATACGCCCGTGCGGGCCACACAATAGTAAACCCAACCTCTAACTCTTCAGTGCCGCCGAGACGTTTCCCCGGAAGCCCATCAGTTAGAGTGCCGTCGGCGCCTTGTTTTGCTGTCTTTCCATATTCTCTTTTGGCCAGCACATAAAAGGTCTTCTGCACGCCCAAGACATCAGGCGAGGTCGGTGAAGAGTAATGGCGGTGGGAGGATAGATGGGGAGAGACACACAGTCAGATATGGTGTATATAGGTATGTACAAAGGTATCCTCGGGTCTCAGGCACGCCGGGTATCCACAAACGCCTAGGACCTCCTTTGTTTGACCCCGCTCCATGGGTCCAATGTACGGCAACTAAGGTCTAGCAACAAAAATAGGAACACCGAAAAGACCACCAAAAACGATGCAAGAAAAAAAAATACACACACACACACAAAAGGACAAAAGACTTGCTGCACTCTCCTTTACTCACCGCCAACTTAGAAAGCGCGGTGTTCCCTGTAGAGACAGGTCGCCTTTCCCACGACGCTACATGATGGTGCATATAAATATGCATCCCCCAATTCCACCCCCCACTTCGAGTTGTACTGCTCTCTCATACAGGAGCCAAGGGATAGAATTGTAGGAAGTAGTGGAAACAAAAAAAAAACGAACCAAGAAGTCAATGCTGTGATGTTGTGTTAGGGTTAGACATTCACATGCAGCTGCGTAACGGCCCAACCCAACCAGTGTGGTATGAACAAGATTGCCACATGAGGAAGTTGTTTTGTGTGGATATGGTCATATACAAGCATGGAACTTTCTCAGTCAAGGAAGAAGATGCAATAGTCAAGGGGTGACAAGGCAAGAACCATATTAGGCTTGTAACAAAAGATGAGGGAGGTGTTGTATCTGGAAAGATGAAATCTTTGCTTGACGACCCACCGCCGTGCATGTTGCCGCGCAGGGGTTCTCCTTGTGATTGTATTTAGGCAAGATGAAGATTTCCCATACAAAACTCTCCCGATCTTGGGTTATCAAAGAGATCCCAAGAGATGGGATGCCCGATACTGGGGAATCGGGCCTGGCAGAATCCGACCCGTCAATGGATGGACCAGAAGACTGGGATGGGATGGACTTGGCCCAGAGAGGAGATATGAGCTGACTGATACGGTCACCTTTCCTTGGGCTTGTCGGTGTGCAATGCATGGCGAGTTGGCAGTCTACATGTCTCTGATACCATGACACATTCGGTCATTGATCTTAAGTCTTGAAACAAGGCCATGTCTTGTGCCTTGGCAGCCAGTCAAGTTCCTGGAATCTGTAAGCAAGCACGCCAAAGACACACATTCAAAAGTCAAATACACCTTCGGTATACCCCTCCTAATCCTAATTCTTTCCCCACAAGATCGTCATTCTGGAGCATTCGGTCTGTTCGTATGGGTTTGCCAACAAGCCTTCTACCACCTCCCCCCAATTTTGCCCCTCCCATCTTGGCAACATCCATCAAAAACAGCCAACATGGAAGGAAGCCTCGTGCATAAGGGTCCATCACCAAGTACTGGGTTAGCCAAATGACCAAAACAAAGCAAAATGCAGCTCTGCACGCATTTGCCACGGCGTTAACCCTTTCTTTTTTTTCCTTTCATATTTCTCCCTGTTATCTGCATGTCGTTCATGTGGATAGCTGCGGAATCAACATGCCCCATCTCTTTTCGTCGCAGAAAGCAAACAACACCAAACGGTTGCTCGACACCTGCAAAGGCCTAATTTTCCGTCCCTCATCTGATGTTTCCTTTACATTTTTCCAAAAGGGAAATTTCTAACCAGATTTCCCCCCTCGCGTGTAAGCCCCAAAAGGGAAAAAAGTCTATTTCTGGAAGCTACCGGGCGACCCTAACTTTTGCGATGTCGAGGGGGACGGTCGAGGGTTTAGGCTCAGCTGGATAGACGGACTTGCACGGGAGTACATACCATTAGATGCGGCATTTTATATTGCACTTTTGTTTTATGGCTTCGCTAAATGTACCAACCTAGTCACATGAAGTCATAATTGTGCAGTCGGACTCCCCTCACCCGGCCGAGAGAGCCGACCCCAATTAAACCCTATTGAGTAGGCTGCTCTTCAATCTCTTCAACACCTTTCGCAGCCGCGACGACATCCGCCTACTCCCGCCACCCAAACGACGTATCAGACGGCCCCCACATCCAGCAAACTGACCACTCACAGCGTTACATGTACCCGAAAACCAGTCCCTGTCGACATAAGGCCGGGCCTGGCGGCGTGCGTCGCGACGGTTTCATTGGCTGGTTGTAACGGTAGAGGGGTTATGTTTTCCTCTTTGGGGTGTTTTCTGGCTGGGCAGGTTTTGGGCTGACTGGTCGGTTGAGTGACTGAGTGAGTGACTGGCTGGCTGGTGGCTCTTTGAGGAGAGGCAATGAGACTGACTTTGGTCGGGTGGGGGCGTAGCAGGGGAGGATTCAGTGAGGATCGTGGGGTTCTTTGATATGCGGCCGGGTTGGGTGGCCGGGTGCATGCGGGGAGGGGATGATGAGGAAGGTGCTGTAGGCCCGAAAGGGCGTTTTGGTTAGGCCGCCATGGGCTTGGGAAGTGGTGGATAGACAGTTGGCCTGGACTTGTCTGTGGTTGATACTGGGTGGCTAATGTTTGCCGTATCAGGTGAGTTGCCACTATGAAAAGCTCGGGATTTCCAGCTGGACGCTTTGTCCGACGTAGTCTCCACGGTATCTACAGCACACCGGCCCAATATGCACACTATTGCTATCTACCGTTGTATCAAATAGACTCTTGGTACATATGTATATCATAGGTCCAGGCGTTTCATGGGGATTCAATCAATACTCGATCAAAGAAGTAGCCTGGTGTAGATGCATGGACACGGTATCATCCATCTAATGTCGTACCAGTTAAACGCCCATTGGTAGGGTGACATTTAAATTTTCCTACATTAAGCAATGACCTAAATACCTGTAGGGAGAACCAGAAAGCCCACGCAGCTTGGGTGACGGAATACTTCGTACAGAAGTCTAGCCCGGCAGTTGTTATTACATCTGCGAGGGAACATGTCTTTTCTATCACAGTACATACCTTATCACTTAGACTCTAGCTTAATCTCCTCATATGTCTCATGTGCTAAGAGTTACTACACTCAACAATTAGAAGTGTAGATACATACATACCTTCTTTTCTCACCATGTGGATCCATCCATAGCTGCACATTTTAACGTGGAAAGTGACTCGTCGTTGTCGTCATGACCGGTTGTTAACCAAATAGGGAAACCCGTACGTATCACCGGGGTTAAATGAATAACCTAAGAACCCTAAATCCCGGTACACGGCCTTTCATTCCTTTTACAAAGTTATCCGCTTGTTTATAGCTCCTACCTGTTTCGTTCCCCTTGATATAGGACGAGGGGTGAAGGGCAACTAGTTGGGCCATAGTATTGCAAAACCATCCAAGAGAATTGGTTTTCTTAGATTCACGATGTTGACACATTCCTACCGTCCATGATCACGGCCCGTTTGCCTCACCGTCTCTTGATCCCCTCATCAAAGCCCAATCGATCCCCGCTCCTTCCTTCTCCACCCCCTGGACCCCACTGTCCATTTTGACCGGGGTAAGAGCGGCAGGCTAGGGTTTGTTGGAATGGAGGGTTGTATTGATGATGATGGTGGGAGGGATATTGGATGCTTGCGTTACTGTACATATGTATGTTTATACATTGCATACATGACGCAATTACACAGGGCTACTGAACAAAGATAATTCTTTTGTTCAGCTCACCTTTCTTTTGGGAGATAAACTGCCCATTGCGAGGTTCCCTTAGAATCGCCCCTCTTCTTACCAGCCACCTTGTGCCTTTTAAAATCCACATTTCCTGCTGTGGTCTTCTGCAGCTATTGGATTGGACATACATGTGAACATACAACAGACACATGTACATATATGTACATATATATATGTACATACATATGTACAGTACGTCCATCCCACTATGAAATCCTACGGGCCCCTCTTTTCTCATTTCCTGCGTAATGAGCTCATATGTGTCCTGCTAGCCGGAAGGTACCACCGAAGCCACGAAACATGATCATCCTTTATACATACAATCCACAAACAGACTTTTCACTGTATCAACATATATCTGCGTATCTTGATATGCATACTCAAATATGTGGCTATTCAGTGTGATGTGATGTACGGACTCGCCTCATTACGTCGTGTGATATCTGACAGAAAAAACGGACAACCCTCGTCAATGTCCGTCCCCCACAAGCCCAGTAAATCTATTGCATCCCGACGCGGCCCACCGTCGTAACCACCAACAAAGCACGTCCGTGATACCCCAGTTCTAATCTTCCGACATGCACCCCCGAGCCGAGGACACCATTGGAAACCACCCAAGTACTACATTATGTTCCCAATACAGCTAAATGAGAACCACATCTACCACCATCTATAGCTCTATTACCACTGGCTGTGTCACTGGCCGTGTCCTCGCTTTCTCGGGAAGATGAACTCCTATGGTCGCTTGTGGGAAGCCGCAGATCTATCGTTGATTTTGCACGGGCAGTGTCCGCGTGGACAGTATCCTGCATGCCTTTTGGACTCCCCCTTTTGTTTGGCGTTGGCGATGGCGGAGAATAGACAGCTACAGATGTATGGTGCGGAGAAATAATGAATAGTGGTATCCCTTGCGGTTCCTGTGTGTAGCCGAGCAGGGAAGGCCCATTAAGAAGACATGCGGTGAGAACCACGAGGACTAGACATGCACAGTATCACATGTCACAAAACAAGGCTAAAGAAGAAAACATCATGTACATACAAATGACCCAGATATCCCGAGCGCCAAAAACAAAAATAGCCACCCTTCTTAGAATACGTTAGATAACCGGCTTGCCCTTGAAATAGGCCTTCGCATTCTTAACGGCCTCTACGGGAAGCACATAGACCGGGTGAACAGGTTCAAGCAGAGCCTGTTTGTCGAATATGGGCCCTTCGGGAAACTCATATGGAACAGCCTTCCACTTGTCATATTTACCAGTATCAGCATCGGCAGACACAGTCCAGTAATGCTGGGCAGCACTCAGCCCAGCAAGGACATAGAGAGTGTGGTAGCAGTCAGATCCCCTACATTATGGTTAGCAGATTGTTATCGTCGGTGAAGGCACCGAAAAACTTACTTTCCAGGCTTGTCACGCATACCAGCGAGGCCCCCTCTTAACTGGTCATCTTGACAGCAACACATGATGTAACGAATAAGTCCCTCTCTACTCATGATACTCTCCACATAGGGCTTTTCAGACTCAGCAGCGCCCTCGATAGTCGGGCCGTTAAGAACCACCTCAATCAATGGCCAACAGCCACCGACCCAGTGGCTGTAACAGCCGTCAACAAGCTTGTTGGTACGTCCAGAGAGACCACCCTCGGGGGCATTTTGACGAGCGGAGAGCCAAGAAATTAGGCTCGGGACGTTCAAGTAACTAAAAGGGTTAGATGATGTTCCTCATGACTTTCAGATGCTATAAACGTACCGAGTAAATGAGTCAAAGGGACTATCGATAAGTGTCAAACACCCAAGAGCACAGAAGGCATAGGCACCGTGAGCTTCGCCGTCGGGCTTACCGGAAATACCACCCTCGTAGGTTTGGCCTAGTTAAGGTCAGTGAATAGTCGTACGATGTAAATGAAGAGGCTTGAGCTTACAGCGGCGAACGTAGTCACCCAAGTTAGTGTACAAGTTGAAGGAGCTATCGACCTTCCCCTTGAGCGGGGAACTTGGGGCGATCTCTAGTGGCAAATTAAGAAGTGATATGAGAACTGCTGCACAGAAAGCACCGCTGTATACATGTTAGTGAGAATGCAAAGAAATTTGCCGAGGGTATTGGTATCTTACCGGACGTCAATCTCTCCACCGTCAACCATGGCAAAGCCACCGTCTTCTTGCTTCAGTAGAGACAACCATTCCCACATGGCTTTTCTGTCAATCGTGTCATATGCTTCTTTCCCTCCAACAATCAACAGAGAAAGCACCGTGGCATATGTCGTAGCCAAGTGCGAGTCATAACCCAGACCACCACCGAAACCACCCGTTTCGTTTTGGAGGTACTTTGCAGTTGCAATCATACCATCCTGGTGTTCATCCACACTCTCACCTAACAGTCTTAAACCTCCCAGACACCAGTACAAAAACCATGGCCGTGAGGCATCCGCCGCATAAAACGGTGATGGAAGCCCCCCGAGGGCCTTATTCAAGAAACCCGCCATGCGTTTCCGGTTAAGAGAGGGAATTCCATGAGCATTGAAAACTGCGTCCTTGGGGAGGTCACCGGCCAAGTACGGCATGACATCGCGGACTGTTTCGTTTTGTACAACGCTGGTAGAAGTCTCAAGGAGGTCCACGATAGGCGGGAGACCGAGATACAGAAGTGGGATGACGGGAGCTGATGGGGCATCATCGATATCCTCCCAGATATCATCTGAAACAGGAGCTGGAGCTGTGGTTGCCATTTTTGTTGGTTTGTGAGGTTATAGTCGAATCTCACGATGAATGAAGTTTATTAAGAGGAGAAGATTGGAACTGGCAAAAATTGGTTTCCTGGGTAAGAAATTTCCAAAATCCAGTTGATTAAAGAATCTTGTAGAGAACAATGCAAGGCTTAACAATGGGAAATGGACAAACAGATCTCCAACTAAAATCACCGCCCGAAAACAGTTAATTGGCGCTTCATAATCCATTCATTCCATTCATCATCATGAGCTTCACCTCCTAGACCCTTGCCAGGCTCGGCCCAATCCGGCTAGACGACCCACTTTTCTGGCCAATTTGTAGCAGCGGGTAATCTTCGGGGAATTGAGTTACATGGAGATGGCCGGAGAGCCGGGGAGAACAATGTTAAGGGAGACAAAGAACAATGCTATAGAGTCCTCTTTGAAGATGGTTGTCGAAAAATGTTGCTGAATACAAAGTTGGAACACGTTTTCTTGGGAGCATGTGGTTAGGAGTGTTTAGGGTTCATGAGCAGTGACGTCAATGGATGTGCGGGACAGACCGGTGATGACCGACCGGTTGAAGATGATGTACACCGACCACGAGAAAATCTTTAAATGGTATCGTGATGGCCAAAGAAAAGGTTGTGTGGAACTGTAATCTTCTTCCAGTACTCACTAATTAAGTTCTACCCCAACCACGCGAATACCGGCCGATTGCCACCCAAGTTCCCTAATGGACTGAAGATCGTGATTATCAAATCTATACCCACACCAATGTACCACTTTAACCTGAGTCATTGTCTCGGTTAACTCTCTATTAGTCTTCATGTAGTCAAATTACAAGCTGACCAGATACACCGTTGCGCGGGGTCCTACATGGCTTTGGTGACACGGATCGCCAAGGTTACTCACAGTTTGTAGCCCAAAATGAAGCCACCATACGGTGATGCCGACGACATGTCCTAATCTACTAGCTACACTGTAAGTACTCTGTAAGTACTCTGTATACAAAAATCACCACCGGCTGGTTTTCATGCCGGTCTTCGGTCAATGGACTTTCGTCCGGGCTCGTACCGACCGCCGATGTCATTTGATTGTTTAGATATGGCTTGTGGAACACAACGCTTTCTTATGAGTCACAACTGCTGGTTGTCCTCCCCTCTAGTTGACCGCCTATGTAGTTAGTCTCGAGTCTGTCCTCTGTTAAACTATGGGGATTATGTGTTACGTAGGCATGTATGCCGGGTGTTGTGTCTAGACATATGCCAGATTCATGGCTTCATTGTGTAAAGAAAGTACACACGGCTTTGATTACATCATTTCAAACTCCGCATGTGAGGACCACAACTTCTCGTCCACTATACACAAATACTCCCCACATTCTAATCGCCGGACAAACAGCCACCTCTCTGTAGACACTCAGTGCATACCGCTCAACAAACGCACCATGTCTCGCCCAGAGACAGTGGCGTTTCACGTGCCCGTGCCTCATATGTGCTCTCCAAACACACACATATACACACACACAACACCAAAAGGCCACGGCCTCGCCCACCACCACCGATAAAGGCGGTCAACCCACACAACCATCGACTCGTCCGCCTCATGCCTGATTATGAAAAGCGGTGTGTCCTCCATGTACATGTGCATAATATCCCATTCAAATGCCTCCAATGACAGATATCTCTGTAAGCGGCCGGATAAGCGCGGATGCTCGTTCGTTTCCCCAGATCGCTGCACCACGAGGGGAGACTCCCGTGATTGCCTATCCGCGTACATACAACTGCAACTCTCGCGAGCGGGGTAATGTCATCACAGACTTCGCCTGCGCAAAAGAGTGCGTGGCTTGCTGTTGTTCGGTTATAGGCCTGTGTAACGGGTCAGGAAGGGATAATCTCGCCCTGGCGTTGCAACCCACTGGTCCGACTGCCACGTCCATTCATAACCCACCCACCTACATACATTGACCTGTAAATCTCTGCCTAGAAGTGCTTGCAACTCCACTCGTAACGCCACCCCAGCCCACTCCGAACACTCGTGCCGGGAGACGGCCGGGGCAGATGCCCCTCGGTCTCTCGCTTCAGCAGGACCCCCGCTTCCTTCCTACAAACATGCTTTTTGTCTCTTGCATAGTCCATCATCCTCCGGACTGGCCATTCCTGCCCTGTGACCTTCCTATTAATGCAGATACCACTGCGCATAACAGCGGATGTATTTGGCCAACAATGAGCGGGCCTCTTCTCTGACGTGGCCCACTATTGACCTGCATAAGGGTTTCTTCAGGGTTTATAGATGAATTTGGGGTACAGGGACGGGTGATGCTGCAAGATGATATCATGACCACGGGTATAAACTAAACTTGGTTGGTTCTATGTCTCCGGGAAAGAGGTCACACGCGGACAATGGGACTCGGTGAAATGTGAAAAGGCATATCAGGAATGGTAATATGAACAAGATTGCGAAGTAGGGCGGTCTATTTGCCTTTGGTCTCCAAACTAGTATAGTTCGTGGTGGTGCGGAGGCAAAATTGCGGGGATTTGCACATCCCGATGAATATCGAAGGGTATAACGGCCGCAAACCTGCGGGGCCTACCTCAGCTCTTAAATCTCATCTAGTCAACCATTGACAACGGCATCATTCACAACCGAGGCCCATTGTGCCGCTACTGCACTCAATCATGTGAACTCTAGTGTAGTGAAAACACTGATATAGTGAATACTTAGTCTATGCCGTGCATACACCGTGCCTTATTAGCTTCCAGTCAATGCGGGACGAAGCAGCAACACAGCCCTCTGTACTTTCCGCCCCGTCGACGCTGGTTCCCGTCTGTGTGTACGCTAGTGAACTACTAACGTTGAACAGGTCAGTAATTAGCCAACCACGATTCAGACTTCGATATACCACGGCATGGCGTGCATTGGCACGGACAAATCGATGGAGTCACCTGGAATTCCATCGAGAGCCTATACAAAAGAATCTTCCATGACACTTGAGATGGACGCCTCCACCGCGTCACAAGACGAACACAGAACACACGGATTAGTGGTTTTTAGGTGACACGCCCGTAGCAGTAAAGTCTACTGCCCATAGAAGCTTCCTCGGGGCTGTTTGACGCTGGGGAACCGGTGGTGGTGATACAGAGCGACTTATCAGTCCGTCTAGAACTCGGCAAAAACAGCCGCCAATATGCACCAAGGCGTCGTCAGTGTTACCTTGAAAAGTACTGGGTATTCCCGAAGATTGTATCGTATATGTATGTATAGCCACGGGTCAAGAAGACCACATCAAAGTCCGTTTAACCTGTCTATGAAATACTATGACCAATCCGGGTCGTCGTCGGTGGTTTCCTTGCCAAGTCAAAAGTCCCAATCAGGCAATTTAGGTATAAAGTTTCGCAAATCCTACGTTAAACCCTAACAGGCTAGAGGTCTAAGACGGGTGGCTGGGGCCCTAGGATGTGGGTTGATAATGAAAGACATGATGTCGTGAATTTTCAAAGGGAACCAACAGATTCGTGCAGATAAGTGTCTCTGGCTGAGGATGGTCAGCATACTGGTTTTGGGGGCTGTTGTTACAACATTGTTCAGGCTTGGGTGATACTTCTATCAGGCCTCGTTTTCCGTTCGTCTTCTTTGGGTGGTTGCATGAGTGCAGCCGACTGTGTGTGTCACGGGGTTTTGTTAAAGAATAAGGCTGGACTCTTTCCTGTGTGATGAATGGAGTTAACGGCTGGGTACGGCATAGACCTTCCCCAATAGAGACTTGAAACTTTGGAGAGCTAGTCATGGGTGATTCCCTGGTTGAAGCTTATCAGGCGTCGCCTAGATGGACCATGAGACTTTTTCTTGTTAATCTTCTCCCCGTTTAGGTATCATGCAAGTCAGGTTTAACCAGTTTCTTCGCCTGGTTCTCCTTGCAGCCTACTATTGATGGTAGAATCCGTCCAATCCCTAGACCTGACATTTATTGGATTGTGGGGTTTGATGGTTGATTAATCAAGGTACAGAAAGTCGGGTAGTGGGATGAAGAACACCGACATGACGGGTTCAATTTAGCCGGTAGCTTTTCAGATATTCATTTACAGTGAATGCAGATATATTTTATGTGACGCATGTGACGTATGCGGGTAGTTGATAGGGTTCAAGGTTTGATGGTTTTCGTGATGTTCCGAGTGGCAACCTGTCAGACAAGATCTTGATAGACGATAAAGAGTCCACTAACAAAGAATTGTCCGACAAATACTGCGTCATAGTCAACTGTATGTGTTACATACCCGCCACATTCGCTTTGCTTTCCGATTAACGAGTAGTCCTAGCCAAGTCGACAAAGTAAACAAACAACATGTGTACGTACACATGTGATGTACATATGTGCAACTCCCCGAAACCGCACGCCGACCAACCGACCCGTACGCCCGAACAGTAAACCACCCATTGACATATATGCATAGCTGCCCAACGCTAGAAATCCATTGAAGCCCAACGCAACGGCGCATTGCAGTGTCCGGGAATCCTACCAAAGTGATCGAACGATGGGCGAGGAGGTTCCTTTGACGGGTCTGACTTGGTCGTGGTGTGAATACCCCGCATGAAAGACGGGTTACGAAGCGAGAATGGCCGTGGGTTTCTGGTTCAGCTCGAGGGAGCGCAATAGAGGGGAAGGGGGATTCATTGACGACGGAGACGGATCGCTTTCGGTACAGAAGAAATCAGATGACATGGGGTTTTTTCAGGAGCACGCAGATGACTGGCTCTCCGTGATTGACTTGTTGGTTAAACGTTGTGCTGGCAGACAAGGTTTGTTCCTTTATCAAAGTCTGTGCAAGCCCCGATATATCACAGACCGGAGCTGTCTTTTGACACAGCCAATATCACACGGTGGATCCAACCCCGTCCACGATTCATATCCGGAAATGCAATATCCGTAATTGTATGCACGTACAGCCGCCCCCAAAACGTCATCAAACCCCGCACCACCAAAATGAGCATCAGTATCAACACTAGAAAGCCTCTGGGTCCATCCATACGCCTTCTCGAAACCCCAAAACGCCACCAATCTCAAAGAACCGCAACCGCAACCGCCGGCCCCAAATTCTCCAACTCTACACAATTGATCGACTAGCTCATCACCCGCTTCTGGCCCCCAACGAGTGAAACTAGCTCGTGGTACGGCGAAACGAAGTCGCCTGACTAAGCGCCACTTTACTATGTAGTATCTTCGGTGATGCTGGCGTTATCGTCTTGCACTTGTGTCATGGCGATCCCGCAACACCGTTGCATGGAAAGGTCGTTGTCATCTCGACCGTGGTGGAGTTGGAGGGCCAGTTGTTCAAGGATCGGGGTTTAACGCCCGGGTGGCAAACTAGGGGTTTACGGCGATTGTGGATAAGGCGGAAAAAGTGTGAACAGACGGACGGGTAGTTTGGTCCAGGGTTCGGAGTGGACCGTGGACCGAGCTGAGCTGAGCTTGGTTGATAACGTTAAGGTAGGGTCACATTTTGGCTGGTTGCAGACGTGCAGGCAAGACCGACGGTGGATATAGCAAGCAATGAAGCAATAAAGCACCGGAAGCCATCGGCACGATCAATCGTACATACGCCGAGACATGCGTGGCTCGGATTCTCGTTGTGTTAAGCGGCCAGTCGACCGACCATGTTTGGCTATGACGCCAGACGCTGGGGGGGACTTGATGACCTGTTTGGAAAGCCCTCAGCGGGTATTCATGCCGCAATGTTACAGTGGGTCGTGGCGCAAAACCACCGGATTATAGTGGTGCACTACAGGGTACAATGATACAGGCTGCAATAATGGAGGGTGCAGTGCATGCATGATGGCGTGGTATTTAGGCGTTACGCCGGACAAAATCCACAGTAAATGGCAAGAACTCGGAATCTGGCCACTATGAGCGAGAAACCTATGTGTAGGTTGTTCCAAAGACAATAGAACACTAGAAAGTGTCAGCGACTTTAGCTTAACATCTTCTTTGACGCCACCAAAGACATGGTTTTTGTTCTAAGCCTCCTAGGGCGGGCTTGAAACAATCATTGGCCAAGAAGGCTTACAGATTTCCTTTTTAGGAATTGAATGAGAAGGTTACAGTGCAAGTAAGACCCCGCTTTCCAGTTTTTCTTGGTCTGTTTCTGCATCCCCAAGTAATGCAAACCTCCAAGTCCCAGACTTTGATAGCCAATAGAAGGTTGTATCCTCGTTTATCCACTGATTTTAACCGATAACACAGCTCACCGCCTTTTCATAACCACACAATGAAGCAACCTTCGTATGTAGGCCGTTGAAAGTCTGGCGATTCGCCTATTGTCTTATAGACCTCCAGTGTGGCTATGGAAGCATGACTTTTTTGAATCCTCGGATTTTCTTCCATCTGTTTGTCTTTCGGCCTTTCTATCTGATTATCTTGCCCCCTTCATTATCAATCTAGGTGTTTGCCAGATGTCATCAATCGATTGACTCTCGCGTCATTGCCAGCATTGACCAACGCTTGGCCAATCGCAAGGCAAACACCACAACTCTACTGAACCATGGTCATTGTCGTCATCGGCGAGCCATGAATCGAGGATTGGTGAATCTTTCTCGCTTGATTGGCCACCAAGGCCTCATCTGTACTGCCACTTGGACAACACAACGTCCGATACCTTGTCAGGCGGTTTTTTCTTTCTGTGTACACACATACAGTCGAGGCTTGTCCTGTCCTGCAGCTCTAAATTGTCCGGTTTTATGTTACTCCCCCGGGCGTTTTGTTTGCTAGGTGCTTTTTCCTCTTTTGCCTTTTTACGAAAGAGCGGTGACAGCATTTGGTTCTGCCCTGGTCCCGGACCCGGGCCTTGCGCTACTGTACTACTGCACTCTGCCATATTGATACTACGCCATCATGTATCATAAGTGAATTTAGCCCTCTATATTTACTTAACCCATGGCCTAGCTTTGACGCCACCAGTAAATGGGTCGGCGGCGACCCCAAAGACCGATTCAGCGATTCGCTGTAGCCTATTTTTGATCTTCCCCAAGCAAAAGTTGATGTGTCGTCTGTCGTCTCGTTGTGTTCCTCGACGGACGCCGGACGCCATGCCTCGTGGTGACTTGATGTCGTTTCTGCCATGAGCCGCTCTCGGCCCGTTAAGCAGCATCTATATCTGCAACGTTGTTCAATGCCCTCCACTTTTAACCTCTGATGGTCAAATTTGAATGGCTCTTTTCTCTCCAAACAAAAAGACAGAAAAAGATACAAAAAAAAATCTTGGACTCCACTCTGCTTGACAGGCCAGCCCTTCCAAGTGGAACCCTGCTGCATTTTGCAGCTTGCAGGCCCGGCTCGTCCACCATTAGAATCAGCCGAGAGGGACCTTGGCGAAAGAGGTTGAGCCATGGCATGGACTCGAGTTTGAGACTTCTAGTTATGACTGATGGCCCGGCTGTAGATAGAGCTTGGTCAATATGCGTGATGTGGCGAGTGGTTGTTCGGCAAACATGCTCGTGGGTCCGTTACTCGAGTCCGGCTGGAGGAGCCTGTTTGGGGTTGGCTCAAGGGTAATCTTCGGTCTTTGGTGGGTTAGGTATGCACGAACGGGCGATACATTTGTGTGTGTATGTGTGTGTGTGTGAATGTGGGGTTATCTATACATATGTACAACAGATCGTTTGTGTGTACATGTAAATGCCTATTTCTTTATCTGTGAGCACCCTAGATTTCTACAAAGTGGGCAGGTTCCTGGCTAAATGTATGTATGATTATGTAGCATGGCTTCCATATCAAAGAACAATGTCATGAGCCCCTCAACTAGTCAGTTCTATTCATCTTCTCGGTCTTTTCTTCTCCCCCTATGGCATGCAAGTCTCCGGTCCTTCTCATCCTACTTTCACTTTACACGGCTTGTTGCTTTGCTTCGAAAATCTCTTAATCTCGCAGCCGTCATTCTCCACCTCTTTCCCCTCATCTTGTACCGTATAATACATGTATTCCTTAATCACAGCTGCATCTGTGGTTTTACTCTCCCGGTCTAGTTGTATTGCTAGCTGCAACCTGCATACACGGACTGGGAAAGACCCTACGACGGCCGATTCCTATACAACCCTTCTACTTTGCCCATCACGCCTGCCTTGTTTTCCGGGGTTCGGCTGCGCCTTGTCTCTTTCTATGCGGTATCGTCGAGTAAATGTTTCCGAGAATGTAGAAATACAAGAACAAATCATCACCCGAACTCTTACCGCTCTCACGTCAACGTTACCTGTAGTTCTCATATGTCGTCATATTGATAAAATCAAACTCGGACTGGGCGCGACCTCCAAAACTTGCCTGTCCCTAGCTCGCTCCGTGAACCTTGTTGCAACTTCTAACCACTCCAATAGCCGGTTCTCCAGCTTCCCATTCTAGGATACTACCCTTCATCGTCTTACTCGCTCCTGCTCCAAATTTTGCAGCGGCAACAAACCAACGCAACCTGCAGGCTGCATCATCACTGCGGCTCTTGCCCTTTGTGGCATGTCTGCTGCCCTTGTTTTTGCTCCTACTATGTATTATTTTGACGCAACTTTTTGCCTCCACATCCTTCTAGCTTCCGTAATAACTTGAATAAACAGCTGCTGTTTCCCACTCCTTCGTCCGTACCAGCTTCTCACGATCTTCTCTTTCTCCATTTCTGTTTCTTCTATATCACCATCCGTTGTGTTTCTACAAACCCTGACTCTTATCCCGCCCGGCAGCACAGATTTTACTTTTTTTTTTTTTACTTTTGTTTTTTCTCCTGTGCTCTGTTGCTATTTTTCTCTTTCCTTCTCTCTTATTTTCTCTCGAACCCTGTCGTCTTTCACTCCACCGATCTCTATCACACAAAGTCCACCGCCCATCACCCCTCGTTCGTTGAACTGGAAAGAGAGATAGTAGGTCGCTGCCACTGCATATTTTGGCTGCATTCTATCCGTCCGGGGGCCTGGTCGTTGTCCTTTATCTGTCGCTGTCCCTCGTCCTCGTTGTTGCGACCCCCCTCGCTCACCGTTGCTTGCTCTATCCTGGATCCCCATTTCGCTCGTCCCTTCTCACCGTGCTTTTGCAAGCCTTTTTTCTTGTGTCGGGTCTTGGACTGACGTTGGCTTGAGACCTCTACATCCCCCATCGTCCCGAGCGCCTCCTTGTCGACCGCTCTTTTATCTCTTGTCATCCGCTCTTACTTTTCTTCCTCTTCTCCCACCATGTCTTTTGACTACAATTCTTCCGGAGGACAAGACCCTCATCAACTACTGGATCTGGATATCTCGCCAAATCAGCCCCTCTACGATCCTCAAGGTCAAAACTACGGCATTGTGGTCACCACTACGTCACCAGCTTCTCAGCCTAATTCGCCAAACGCCGTCGTTGACTTTGCCGCCGTCCAGAACACGGCTTTTATCAGCCCACAACAACCGTCAACACGCCAACACCAATCGTCCATTCATCAGCAACATCCTCATCAAGCACAGGTTCAGCTTGTTCATCCCGCGGCAATCTCCACCATGATTCCTCCCCACGCCTGGCAGATGGGCTTGGACATGTCGGTTGTTGCTTCTGTCAGTTCACCAAACTCGCCACCTCTTATGGACGAACATCAGCTTCAACAGCAACAAGCCGCATCTCCAACCCATCTCCACATGTCTTCCGACGGCAGCCAGTGCTCCAGCCCGCACTCGCAACAAAACAGCCCACACTCCAGCCACCACTCGCCCGTTGCCTTCACCAACGGAGTTCATACACTTCACGAATGGGTCATTCAACAACACTCGCCACCTATGAACCATTCTCACTCTCCTCCTATGAACCACCACCAGATTCCAGTTTCTATGCCGCCTACAGATGTCCGGTTTATTGACGGCACCGCCCAGCTCGGCTTCAGTGCCATTCCCACCAATTACAACCCCAATATGGGCTTCTTTCCTAACCCCCAAGCCGCCATGACTGCCGGTATGGCGATGGACCAGTTTCCCAACATGGAGGAGCAGATTAGTTGGCTCGGAGGAGAGGCCTGGACTGACGTCAACAACCCGCTTCAGTTGAGCCCTATGCCTCGAATTCCCAGTGTCGGTTCTGGCTCCCCCAACAGCAGCTGCATTGATATCGCCTCGCTTCCCGGAAGCAGCCATGGTCTTCCCGGTGAGAACTGGGGTATGGTTGATTGGAGAATGATGTCCACCCCTCAGCCTGCTGTCTTCAACCCCGGCCAGACTCTTCACCTCAGCGGCCCTCATTCAGACCCCGGAACCATGGGTGGTTTCAGTGACATTAACCTGCCTTACTCGCCTACTGGCTCAGAATATCATGACAGCGGGTCTCCGGTTAGCCATCACCACGCCTGCTACCATGACCATTCGTCCCACATGCACATGCCTGTGCACCACGGCCACGGCCACAGCCATGGCCACAGTCACAGCATGAGCCACAGTCACTCCAGCAGTCAAGATCTCGCTGCCGTCATCACCGCCCCGCTTCCCATCAAGACACCCGCTTCCGCTTCGTCCCGTTCATCTAACCAGTCCCGCAGTCCCGGTAATGGATCAGGTCTTATCTCTTCTTCTCCATCTTCCGCCGTTGTCCGGAGCAGTGCTGGCGTTAGAAAAAGCCCCACTTCCAAGGTCAAGGTCGTCCGGAGATCACCCACTGGCAAGAAGGATGGTACTGGTGAGAAAAAGGTTGGTCGCAGACGTGGTCCTCTCTTGCCCGAGCAGCGCAAGCAGGCTTCTGAAATCCGCAAGCTTCGTGCTTGCCTTCGCTGCAAGTTCCTCAAGAAGACTTGCGATAAGGGTGAGCCTTGCGCTGGTTGCCAGCCTTCGCATGCCCGTCTCTGGCAGGTACCATGCACTCGCATCGACATCAAGGACATCAACTACTTCATGAAGGACTGGACTGCCGATTATGGTCAACCGGCAGGTAACCGCGTTTCTATGTACGACGTTAAGTCATTCGGTAAGAACGAATCACTTATGTGGATTACTCATGGCTACGGTTTTGCCCTTCCGGTTATGGTGCGCGAGGTTGCTGTTATGGACAGAGATCGCCTTGAGGTCGACTGGGTGGAAAGCAACCCTCCTGAGCCCCAGCCATCAAGCTACACAGTCCGCACTGAGCTTCTCGACATTGGCTCAGCCGGTATCTCGCCCCAAGTCATCACCGAGTATCTGGAGAAGCACCTTGATGAGCGCTTTGAGGAGTTTGTTGACGAGTACTTTGAGGGTACTCCATTCATCACCGAGATTCTGAAGACTGCTCATCGCTATTACAAGAGAGAACAGAGTCCCGTCATTCGCAAGGCCCTCAAGCTAGTCATCGCCTACAACCTCACTATGCACATCACCATGATCGAGAAGCCTTCGCCTGATGAGAAGTACAGCGGTGTCATTGAAGAGGAATCATCCAAGTTCTGCGGTCGCACTGTTGCACCTGTTCTTATCAACATCCAGATCAAGAGTTCCATGGCCGAGATGTGGCGTGAGCTTCAGAAAGACGTTCTGGAGGAGCTTTCTACTCTTTACTCTTCGGTGTACAGCGGAGACCGTCTCAAGAACTGGCCCACCATCTTCATGCTTGCCTCGATTCTTTTGGCTGTTTGGGAGGAGATGCAATTTGACTGCCACTACCGTGTCCCCGACCCGGCTTCCGTCAGCAAGTTCTGCAACGACATGGAGACTACTCCCGTTGGTGTCATTGTTGGTCTCTTCCACGCTATCTCCCAGAAGTTGCCAGCTCTCTCCGAATGGGATACCGCCAAGCATGGTCATGTGTTAAACAACAACCCCGCCGTCTGTGATGCTCTGACTGAGGTTCGCCAACATGTGCTCAAGCACGAGGCCTACCTCCGCAGCCGGTCCGAGGCCAAGTACAACCGGAATGACTTTGATTGCCTGTCTAGCAAGTTCCTGTCGAAGCTTGTTATCAAGTCCCATTAAATATTTTCTCTGCAAGTACAAAAAAAGCGGTGTTGTTTTTGAACGTGTCTGTGTCGTCTCCAGTGGCCGGAGCCTTGTTCTCATGATCAAGTAGCCAGGGCCTTTGTTCCTCTTTCTTTTTGTTTTTATATTTCTTTCCGAAGGGTCCATATATGGTCCTTCTTGTATTTTGTTACGACTGCCTCGCTGGGTTGTTTTGACGCATTTTGTCGGTTTTGTCCTGGTTCTCGGCTTTATTTGTTTGGTCACTCATCCTCGGGCATATTTTTTTTTGCATTTCATCTTACGATCTGTAACGACTCTCTTTCCTTACGACTGTGTTTTGTTTTTTATTTGGTTCTCTTTCTTATTTCTTTTGTTTTCTTTCTCTGTTGTATGAATCTGCGTTCTTTGTTTTTCTTTCCTATTGGTTTATTGCTGTAACGGACGGTTTCACGTACATATGACCTGCATATCCCCTTTATCTGTTGGGTTCTCTATTGAGAGGGTCCAGTTATTGAATTCAAAATGGTTTTCACGTTTTAATTTGATCTGTCGTGTATTGATGGGTGGGATGAAGGGGCTTCTATGATTGGATGGTTATGACTTACGATCTGGTGTTGGTTATTGTTTGATTGGTTTCGCTTTTGATAGTTTGAATACTGTTTTTCTTCTGAGAGTTATCTTTATCCCATGTGTCGTGCTCAAATGATAGGGTTATATTAACAGGGTTAGCATCGACAAAAGTGAGTCAGGTGATTGATTATGCCAAGTGGTTGCCCAACCCCGCATTTTATTGAGGCCAGCGATGTCGCTGCAGAATCGGTTCGATGTCATTGTCGTCACGATAGTGTCACAACATCATTGGCGTTGCGTTATATATTGGCATTATATTGGGCTCTATGTTGTAGTGTTTTGAATGTGGTGATATTTTGATATTCAAATTTACCACGATAATAGGTTTTGGAGCTTAAGCCGTAAATTGCGGGGGTGGAGCTTGGGTTAACTACGGAGAACTATAATGGGATCGTGAAAGTCCACTTTTGACGGGTTTGATGGGGGTGTTTGTGCTACAAGGTGAATCCACTTGGCGTGGGGGGTGATCAACTATTTGGTATCGGGTAGAACCGAAGTATCTGGATTTTCGCAGATATATGGTGGAAGATGTACTACGATGAGGATGGAATCCGGGACGTGGCTGTGGCGAATGTTCGGGGTGACCGTTGGGGAGCCTCAATGTGTTTTTTTTTTTCGGAGGATGTGTACGTATGTAGATACGTGTAGGAGGGAAGAGGGGTATACGCCCGGGTAAATACGTTAAGTCTATATTGACTTTAGACTTTATCCGGTTGACAGTTCCTCGCGATGTGGGAAGGAGAAGACATCGAGGTTAGGTGATTCCATTGCCCTAGGCAACATCGTCATAGTCGGCGCCCGGGTAATCAGGCGGGCCTCATATGTAGCATGGCGCTGTGGATGAATGCGGAAGCCCCGACAATGGGTTGATTCGGCGGACACGGACCGGGCGTGGGGGAAAGAGGGGAAAGGAAGGGAAGAATTTACGTCTTCAGATATCTAAACATCGTGTATGTACAAGGTGCATGTACATATAGCACATGTGAAATTCTCTACAGCGGACGGGCCATGAGGCGTTCTATAGGATGAGGCAACAAACGGCTCGGCGATTGCGGCGGAGGCTGAGGACACCGAGTGGGCTTTTGTCGTGGTTGATGCCGTTGATGATATATTGCGATTTGTCAGATTATAGTGGTAGGATTTAGTGGGTTAGTGGCCTGGAGGGAGCCTGAATTAGTGCCCTTTGCTTAAGATGTATCATGGACCGTCATTGCTGGTTTCAATGATTGTTTTGTTCCTAAGATAGGGAGGGAGAGCCGGTTTGGTCATCAAAGTGGGGTACGGTTGCCTGTTTGACTGGGGTGTGGGTACCGGGGACCTGCGATTACAGTGGGTGCTCCATTCTGAGCGCAGGTACACGGGACTTGCATTGGTGAGCTGGTCTTCACCGCTGTTGATAAGCTACGACATGTGCAAAGAGGCACATTTGGTAGGGACGAATATAGCGGTTATCGCATTGAATTCTATGGTATTCTATGCATATGGCAGTACAGGAGCATGCTAATCAAGAGGGGCTTATGGCGATTGGAGCCTTGTGACTTTTATTGGATGATTGGTCTAGCGCAGAGGATTCAGCATTGCGACTGATCGCGACATTTATCAATAGTTATGATATCATCGCCTGTCGCATCGGGACTTTTAGGCATTGTAACCCGCCAACCAACCCGCCCCTTATCCTAGGTCCAGGGCCCAATAACCGTCCAAGCCCCTCCAAAAAGTGACTCAACAAGGCCAACGCACGGCGTCGTTTCCCTTGAACCCGCATGAATATACCACTGGATCCGACTGTGTCCGAAACCAGCCATAACCATCAGAAAACAACCACCCCAGTTGAACAAAGCCAAGTAAACTGCCATCAGCCGGCCCTATTCATCAACCTAAGCTCCCTGTAAACCGAAACCGCCCGGGTTGCAATGGCCCTGTAACGTCGTTCTTTCTTGGAGGCGCTTGGCGGCTGGAATGCATTTGTGGCGGGACGACATGGGCTGTGTTTGCACCGTTATGTCCGAATGGGGTAGTTGATGCTAGTGGGTTCCATCTAGGCGCAGATAGGGCGGGCATGACGGGAGGTAATGACTGAGTGATGAATTTAGTGCTGTACTACTGAGTGCCATGCAGTTGCCAGCACATATAAAGGGCGCAGCCCCTCTTGAGTTTGCCTCTAACCTTTCAGTCTTGTTTCTTTTCCCTCTTGTACCTTTTCCAAGCCATCTCTCTTTGCCCATTTACTGAGAGTCTATATCCTACTGCACAGCAATTCCGATCACCTTATCATCCATTCTATTTGACAAATCTCCATCACTGTGACAATGCAGATCTTTGTCAAGACCCGTAAGTACATGTCATTGTTGCTTTGCCATCATCTACGTCAATGCTAACCACATCTTCACATAGTCACCGGCAAGACCATCACCCTCGAGGTTGAGTCCTCCGATACCATTGACAATGTCAAGTCCAAGATCCAGGACAAGGAGGGTATTCCCCCGGACCAGCAGCGCCTGATTTTCGCTGGCAAGCAGCTTGAGGATGGCCGCACCCTCTCCGATTACAACATCCAGAAGGAGTCCACCCTTCACCTTGTCCTCCGCCTTCGTGGTGGTATGCAGATCTTTGTCAAGACTCTGACTGGCAAGACCATCACTCTCGAGGTTGAGTCCTCTGACACCATCGACAACGTCAAGTCGAAGATTCAGGACAAGGAGGGCATTCCCCCGGACCAACAGCGTCTTATCTTTGCTGGTAAGCAGCTTGAGGATGGCCGTACCCTCTCCGACTACAACATTCAGAAGGAGTCTACTCTCCACCTTGTCCTCCGCCTTCGTGGTGGTATGCAGATTTTCGTCAAGACCCTGACCGGCAAGACCATTACCCTTGAGGTCGAGTCGTCGGATACTATCGACAATGTTAAGTCGAAGATCCAGGACAAGGAGGGTATCCCCCCGGACCAGCAGCGCCTGATTTTCGCTGGTAAGCAGCTTGAGGATGGCCGTACTCTCTCGGACTACAACATCCAGAAGGAGTCCACCCTTCACTTGGTTCTCCGTCTTCGTGGTGGTATGCAGATCTTCGTGAAGACTCTGACCGGCAAGACCATCACTCTTGAGGTCGAGTCTTCTGATACCATCGACAACGTCAAGAGCAAGATCCAGGACAAGGAGGGCATTCCCCCGGACCAGCAGCGTCTTATCTTTGCTGGTAAGCAGCTGGAGGACGGCCGTACCCTGTCTGACTACAACATCCAGAAGGAGTCTACCCTCCACCTGGTTCTCCGTCTCCGTGGTGGCCAGTAAATTCAACGTTTTACTGTGACCATTATATCTTTTTGTTTTTGCGGCCATGGCGTGGACTTATGATCTTCCAACTGTGTGTCATGATTGTTTTGTTTTGTTTTGTATTAGCCTTATCAATGATATTTTAGAGCTGCCTCTGGTTATCCATTGCTTCTCTTATTGACTTGTCCACTATCCATTTGCTTCCTTTTGTAGATTGTGAAATGCCATGTCGTTGATTATGGAGTATGTTAGTGGGATAATAGGTGGGTCATGGTGCACGGGGTTATAGCTGCCAACGACACTTGTGGGGTTAAACAAACTTATCGTGACTCGTCCTAGTGGGGTTTCTAAAATTGGGGTTAACTATAGGTTTGTGGTGATGAGGTTTGTATTGAATCTATAATCGTTGATTGAACTTCCCGGACGAACAAACTGTCGGCCCTCCGTACCAATTTAGGGTTTTGTCGGCTTCCATCATGTGGCCCGGTACCACGTGACGTTTTTGTTTATTTTATCTTTAGAGCCTATGACCTCATTCATTATTTCCTATCCAGGTCGAACTTGCAAATAATGTTCAGAAGTGGGGCGGCTTTGTTGTTGTTGTACTCTATAAAGAAGCTCTTTCCTTGAAGAAGTATACAATGCCGGATCTTTCCTTCGTTGTTTAAGCACTATTACCGCTTTTGCGCACCTCTTGTACATACCTACTCTTGTGGCTCCCCGCTCGTCAATAAACACAAACTCTTCCTTGCTTCTTTGTTCTACAGACAAACTTTCTCCCTGAGCATTCCGACACCAGGAGATTATATCATTGAATCTTGCTTTTCAAGTTGTCAGTTCGTGTTAAGAATTAAGCTTGTTTTTCAATTGTTACAACTTTGTTTGTTTTCCTTTCCATTCTGTTGATATTCATTGTGAAGATCGCTCGAGATAACTACTCCAGTGCATCCACACGAAGGTTCCTGGCCGAAGCGCCATCGCCGCAGACCTCTGGAAGCACAGGTTCGTCCCCAGCAACAGAATCAGCATCCGGTTCCTGTTCATCAGAATCAAAGTGACCAGTGTGCTCCCCAGCCGCAGTTCCATCAGGCACTGTCGCACCGTTCGCGCCATTATACTGGCCATCATCATCACCACAATCAGAATCACCACCGCCAGAACAGCCAATCGGGCCCCAGTAAGCGTCACACTCATCACGGACATCGTCACACGGGTGGTCGCAGAATTTCGGATAGAAACGGCTATTCATCCTCTGTTGCTGCTGATAGACAGGTTGCAGCCATGGATCCTCTGATGGCTGTTACGGCTTCGGGGCAGATCTCGTTGCCCGACAAGACAGAGCTTGGTCCCATGTATGGCGGTATTGGTCTGCACACTAAGGGAGTTCTTTGCAGAATTCACTCGACTCAAGACTCCCACTGGGGAATCACCTACTTGTTTAAAGAGTCTGCCGAGTCGGAAGATCGTGAGCTCCCCGTTGATATCACTAATAGCGAAGAGTTTACTCGTGACCAAGAGGAACAGTGCCGGGTGATTTGCCTCCCCGATGTTCCTAACTGTGTGGGTCATCTTGCCCTTTGTGACCTTTTGGGAAAGAGGTGGTTGAGCCAGATTGCCCATATTCGTATGGTTACTGCTGCTCGTGGATCTGGAAGATTGATCCTTATCAAGTTTGGGAAGTCTGGCAGTGCTCGGGACTTTCGCAAAGACTTCCAAGGGCGTCAGTATATAAAGGATGATGAGGTATGTTACTCTACTGAGCCGTTATTTCCATGCATATATTCTAACACTTTTTGTTCTTGTTTCTAGCAACACACCTGTGATGTGGTTTTCCTCCAGGCTATCAATTTTGACCCCATCGAATCGAAGGTTTCGGCTAACGGCAAGGCAGCCAGTAGTTCGCAAACAAAGCCGGTGCCTGAGCCTCCCATTTGCCCCGTTTGCCTGGAACGTATGGGTGAGGATGACAGTTTGATAACTATCGCTTGTCAACATGTTTTCCACATTGGGTGCCTTGGACAATGGTCCACTGGTGGATGTCCCGTGTGCCGTTTTGCTTCTCCTCTGGCGGATGTCGCGCCTGCCGCAGAGCCCTTTGGCCGCGATGTTGCAAACTTTTGCACTTCTTGCCAAACTCGGGAGGACCTGTGGATCTGCTTAATCTGCGGGCATGTTGGATGTGGCCGCTACAAGGGAGGTCATGCAAAGGAGCACTGGACACGTTCCGCTCATCACTTTGCACTGGAGATTGAGACCCAGTATGTTTGGGACTACGCCGACGACAAGTGGGTCCATCGGCAGATTCGGCAGAAGGGTACCGACAAGCATGTAGACACCCAGGTCCCGGAGCCCGAGCCGACCACGAACAAGTCGTCCTCTGCTCCTGTGAGCGCTCAATTGACACAGAGCAACATGGACGCTATCGGCCTCCAATACACTCAGATGTTCGCCAACCAGTGTCTTGGCCAAATTCAGCACTACAACGGGATTGTTGCTGAAAAGGATAGAATGATTGCGAGTCTCGAGGCTATGCTCCAGGAACAGCAATCTATCTCCCAGAACCTGGAATCTCAGCTTCAGAGCTCGCAGTCTCTTGTCGACTCCCTTCAGCACCGGACCCAAGCTGTGGATCAGGAAGCCACTCGTGAGCGTGCGCGTGCTGTCAAGGCCCAAGAACTTGCACGCCAGTTCCAGAAGTCGTACAGTGAGGAAAAGCAGGTCACGACCGGCTTGATGGCGCGCATTGAGCATCTTGACCGCAAGTGCACCACGGCTGAGGAGGAGGCCAAACGGCTTCGGGCCGAGTTGGCGACGGAGAAGGAGACTGTGCAGGACCTGACGGGTTTCATCTCAGCCCAAGAGCAGGTTCGCAAGATGGAGGCCGAGGGCTTGATAGATGGAAAAGACGCCGTTATTACCGGCGTTGGTGGGAAGAAGGGGCGTAAAGCCAAGAAGTGAGGGGGACGTACGTATGTAGGTTTTTGAGCTTTGTAAGTTGTAGCTACGGTTTGTGGCTACCAGTAGATGATACCCTTGTATAGATTTTGTCCTTAAAATATTGAGTTATCAAAAGTACACGTCAAGTGAAGCATCACGGAAGCAAAGTACAGTCAAAAAAACAAAACAATGAATGGTATTAAGCCAAAACAAAAATTGTGAACTAAACTCGTGGTATAAAAAACATGCAAGTATTACTTCCTCGTCCACCACAAATCCAATGATTATACAAAGAACATACAAACCCTAACCTTAACCTATATATACTCCACATTCACCGAGCCCACCAGAGCGTCGTCTCGATGAGAACCTTCTAGGCCGTCTTCAAACGAGCCTCATCATAGACAGCCTCAGTCGACTGTGACGTGGTCTCATCCCCATCAACCTCCGAGGCTTCCTCGGGATCCACATCAGAGTCATCATCATCACCCACCATCACCATTTTATTACCAGTGCCCGTCTTTCTCCGACGAAGGGACATTGCCTCGTGGATACGACGAGTGGCTTCGTCAAAGCCCTCTTTAGAATCCAAGGTAGCAAAAGAGCCGGACATGTCGAGGACAGAGCTGTCACGTGAGTGGGAGCGAGATGGGGGACGCGTGGAGAACATGGGGTGGCCACCAATGTTGCTGAAGGAGTCGTTGCGGGGGAGAAGACGGGAGGACTTTTGAATGTCACGCTGGGTTAGGCTGCGGACGGTTTCTGGTGAGGCGATTTGGGATGAGGTAGATGAGATGCCGGAGCCGGCGGATGTGGGACGTTCAAGCACGGCAGAGTCACGGGCCTCGGTGACCTTCTTGGCGGCATTTTCCTTGAGGCGACGACCGAAGTCGGGGAACATCTCGGGACCGAGAGTGTTGATAAGCTCAGTAACCTGGGCGGATAACTCACTACGACGCTCACGCAGGTTGACCATACTGTAGGAACTGGAGTGGACCAGGCATAAGAACAGCGGCCGGAGAGACTTGAAGATATCCATACCAACTTCGCCAAATCTCAGACTGGCAAATGTAATGGCAACTAGCGAGACCCAGGCACTAATAAAGATCAACCAGAGCGGCATCCAGTTCGGTGCGTAGCCCCAAAAGCGGTCTTGGTAAACCTTGAAAGTAATGATGATGGAGTATAAGTTGTACAGTGTAGGAGCCAATGCCAGTGCCACCAGAAGTTTCCAAGTAGCAATGACATCTTTGCCTTGGATTTTGACCGTGGAACCAGCAAGAGCTTCCTTGGCCTTCTTCATACTGATGACCTTGGTGGCGATGAAAACAGGAGAAAACAGAATTACACCAGGCATAACAGCAATCGACAAAACGAGAAGCTTCAACACGCGGTATAGGAATGTGAAAACGACCTTGGGCAGAGACATTTTGGCGTACTCTACCTGGTGATCTCTAAGGTTGAGGTACCGGAGACGGCTGTTGTAGTCCCGAACAGCATCACGAATCTTTAAGATTCTCTCGTCATCTTTGTAGCGCTCATATCCCAGAGCAAGTCGGCGGTTCAGCTCAACCACAACTGGCAGCGGCAGTTTCTTTCCAGAACTGCCGACGGGGTTGTATAGACGTCTGGCAGCTTGAATTAGCATCAACGTGTCATAATCCGGGGTCGACACAGTGACTGAACTCAAGCCCTGGTAAATCGTATCTAAGAGTTGACCAATAGCGGCACGACGCTCGTTATTCTTGTACATGTCGACCAACTTGGGTGAGATCTCAATGGGAGGTCCGAATTCGACGACAGCCCGAGAACGGAACTTGTGAGCGTGGAAATAGTTCATGCCCACAGGTACAATAGTCAGACCACAGTCTGGAGCCTCAGCAAGCGCACCTAACGCCATGATAGCAACACCGGCTTTGAGAGGGAGAAGTTCAGTACGGTCGTGGCTACCACCTTCGGGGAAGATACCAACACAGCCACCAGACTTAAGACGGTCGAACACAGCATGGTAGACAACAGTTTGATCAACGTGGGGAGCCAACTTGTACTTGGTTCCCTGATATCCTGCAGCAGGTCCAGATTTGGTTGCATCGGTGAAAGAACCATCATCTGTAACGTCATCCCGGCCAGTCAACTGCTGCATAGAAAGCTTGGATTTCAGAGGACGCTTGATCCGGAGCTCAGTGAGGCTAATGATCTCAGCAATCTCAACACTGACGCTGGACGCCTTCTTGCCTGCGGGAAGGAACAACAGGCCGCCAACCACACCCTCACCTTCGCCGAAGCGACTACCAATACCACGAATCAAAGTTGGGTCCGAGACAGGGTCGGGCAGGTAAATAGTACCAGAGCCGGGCTTGGCCGAATCCTGGGGACGACCGACGGGAACGGAGCCGGTTTGACGAGAGCCCCAGCCGATGAAGCCATGGACAGACTTCTGAGCAATCAGTAGAGAGATACGACGACCGGCCTCTTGACGTAGAGTACGTTGTAAAACGATACCGTCAACAAACTGTAGGATTGCACTAAATGTCAGCCAAACGGGGCTTTGAAGCATGTGAAAGTGGATTGTAGCATACCTGGTTGGCATGCGGGGCAGCCACGAAAAGAACAGGACCTCTCTTGGGAACCTTCCAGGAACCGCGCGGATGGACCTCCCGGAAGAACAGATCAATCAAGATAGCCATAATCCACGAGAAGATATCATACTTCCAATTGACCATGGGGTATAGTTCCTTACGGCTGCGTGGCTTAACCTCAGCAATGGCGGTAGGGTTCGCATCGGAAGCAGCAGGAGCGTCCGCCTGTGCGGCAGCCGCAACGGAGGTTTCCGGATTTGTGGACGTCATACGTGCTAGTATGTGGTCCTCGGGGTATATAGGACGACGGTAGTTATGTTGTCGAACGAACAGAAGTCAAAGACGTGGCGACGTCGGATATCGCCAACAGCTTTTGTGTGAAAGCGGACACAGCGGATTTGTTTGTCTGTGCGAGGACAAAATCAAGGAGGAAGATATTCGGCAGCCGTGATTCGTGGTCGAGGAATAGGATGCGACAGATTCGGGTTTCTAGAAGAAGCGGCGAAGGGATGGAACTCTTTGCTAGCAGGTCGCTGGGTTATAGTGGATATGCAATCTCTTTTCCACGTCCATTCCCCAGTCTAGTTTATAGCCAGTCGATTTGCTTGTGAAATCAGAAGCCAAATATGAAAACGCTTTAGCCCTCTACCCGCAGGCTTAGCGACAAATGCAGCAGTTTGAAAAAGGCTGGATGGACAATGAGCGGGTCGGATCAGTCCAGGGGTTTAAGAACAGAGAAGCGAAATGGAATAGAACAGAATAAATAGTGGGGGATTGATGTCGGCGATGACAAACAGACAGACAGACAGACAGAAGAAATGTCTTGTCCACGTGCTCGTAATTGACGAAATGATGGACGAATGGTAGAAAATGTGCAGTTGCTTAACTAAGGGAAATTTTCAGAATCGTTGAGAAGAGAGGAAGATGAGAAAATAACTGGGGAGAAATTGTGCCCACGACAGAGCATATATAAACGTATGTAAACGAGAAAGCAGCGACCATGAAAATAAGCCAATGTTGAAGAAGGTCTGGCCGGAATATAGAACCTCCGGAAGGAAGCAAACACCTAAACTTATGGTACTCTAAGCTACAGTCAGTCACGATGGCCAGACTTGGGGAAGATCAAGACGAGTCAAGCACAGACATCTCGGAGGAGTGTGGCTCTTACTTTAAACTCGGGTTCTCAGCGTTACAGTGCAACTCTAGGTACAGATAGACAGTCACCCCACTGGTTTCCTTACAGCGTACTTGCCATCATTAATCCGGGGTCATTCCGTCCTTGTTCTTCCTTTTTTCAGGTCATCATTTGTAACCCGACAGGTCACCATGACACCAAAGTCGTCAGGAACAATGAGTGACGCTATTCCTCTACACCAAATCATCCTGTCAATGGCTCCCTTTCTGTAACACAACAGCTAAAAGTAACAAATCCGGATCTATCCAAATCCGCCCGTCCTGACCCCGCCAAGGAAATTCCCCAGAAATAAAATGGCCTGGGACGACAGCTTATGTGACGATGAGTCTTTTGCTGTCCAGTGCCTTCACCCCCGCCAAATGAGAACTGGGGGTGGCTTGGTCAGCTGACATTATCAACGGACACAGCTTACTGCCGACAATTGACATCTCGTGATTCTCGGAAAGAGGTGCGTTATATTTGGGTGATGTGCGTGATATGGGTGGCAACATTAATAGTGTACCTACTTTTACACGCCTAGGAATCTGTCATCGGACTTTTATCGTTGTGTCAACCAATAGGAATCAGAGTAACCCTAATGAACATGGCACTAATTTTCATCTAATCAGATTGTGATAATGAGAATGTAAATGTTTCTATTCCTGCATCAGATCTAGTCTTCACATTGCATGCCATTCAGTCCCTCCTGGCATTCGTACCCGTCTACAAATTGCACGAGGAGGAGTTCTCACACAATGTGGTTTAGGTTTAAAGTAGTTGAAAACTATGCAGCACAATAGTTGGACAAGATAGACTAGTTTGGTCATGTTAGTACATATGCATGTATATCTAGTACAGAACATAGTAACCGAGTTCAACTTACCAGGCCACACAAAGTAAATCTCATAAAACAAAACCACATCGAAAAGATTCCAAAACGCAAAGATGAAGCCACTGACGAAAAGCAACATTGGAAAGACCATTTCCCATCCCGCAAAGACTCTAATAGTAACACCCACTGGCAATGCAACTTCCACCCATCTTAACCATTGACTTCGTGATTCCACCATATCCGTAACATTACCAAGCACAAAGTAACTCTCTTCACTTTCCTCTTTCTCTTTCTTTTTCAACTCTACCTGCTCCATCTCTCTTGCTATAGTTTCATTCCAATCCAACTCGCCTCTAACTCTATCCGCCTCCTTCTTCGATACAGCCAGAATCACGTTTCCCGTGGCATCAATGATATACTCATTATTATAGCCACGACACATTTTCATACAGTTCCATCGAACGATTTGACCATCAGAAGATACCTGAGGGGCGTCGAGTGCCCGGCATTCGAAAAGTTGACAGTTGAGGGAATCTGGGTTTGGCGTAGATACTTGTGTTGGCGTTGGTGTTGGATCTTTGATGACGTCCAAGACTGGCTCGGAGGGGTTTGGATAGAGAAACTTGAATTCTTCAATCATCCCAATGACGAGAATCAAAGCCCACACATATTTCCGGACTGTGAATAGAGGAATGGAAATCATGGTATACGATACCTGTATAGAGTAACTGTGTTGTCGAGAATGATTGATACTTCATTGCGGGAAACGTCAATGGCTATATACTCACACATAGCAAAACCTCAAATCATGCAGAAAAACGACATGTCTCTTGAAAACAGCCATCCAAGACATGAAATGACACACATGTCAGAAAACATGCACAATGCTGCAAACGACAAACAAAAGTACAGACAGAAAAACAAAGTAAGAATACATTACACCATCCCGGATTTCACCGTCACTATCAAACATACCCAGACCAGGTGACATCATAGACCTCACCCCAAAAGAACAACCGGATGACCCGCCGAATCCATATACCAAGAGCCCAGACGCAAAAAGAAAGAACAAAAATCAAAAACACGACAGTCGGCTATTCCAGGACTGCATCAAGATATGAAACCCAAGAATCTAGGCGACATAACCATGAGCCCTAGATATGCCTCCTATCTCTCTACCAAAGTCGAATGTAATACACGGATGTTGAGGCCCATCATCTGGAATGTAAATGTGAGTAGCGTTGACGGCGCGAATCGGAGATGGGCGTGGAAGAAATCTTCATATTATCTATGATGAAGACATCTTTCCAAGTGAGTCTATGCGATGAGCTCTTTACTTGAGCTTAGCCCACAGCTTGGGAGCCATGCAGTCGTTGGAGCAGTGGAGAAGGTGGAAGACTAGATACCAGATATGTTAGCACCCAGGGAAATCGCTTGTCGTTGTGATATATGCACTTACACTCCTCAACGCAGTCTTCATCAGGCTTGCCAGTGGCCTCGATCTGACCGGTAACACGGGCAACGCACTCATCGTAGTGGTGCTTGGGCTCGTGGCAGGCGTGGGAGTTCATGCAGGCTATAGCGGGGAATATGTTAGCAAATTGTAGTTTTCGGGTAATGCCGCGTAATTCAGGCCAATGAAGAGAAAAGCAAGTGGTAGTATGGTCGATATCTGGCCGTGACTTGGGTGTGTCGAGTGTCGAGTGCCGAGTGCCGAGTGGCGGTGAAGTTATTGTTCGGCAGTCGTGTGTATAGTGGCATATTAACGTGAACAAGATCGTGATATCTCATATCAACCCCTTTACAATTCATAAAAGCGCATGTTCGGGAATTGCCCCGTCGACGGGATATCTTCGGGGCTTGTCGTCATATGTCGGGGTACCGGATATTTGCTAACAAAGCGACATGGCAAAGTTCCATCGATAGTCGAGTCTTTGTGTGATTCCATATGGGTCGTGAGATAGTATATATACTACCACTTGCAATTCGTAGCCAATTGGTCGCAATGGTGACTGATAACCTACCCTCAGAGATAGTGACCATAGGGTCAACAAGCTCCTCCTCCTCCTCCTCATCCTCATCATCCTCATCCTCGTCTTCCTCCTCCTCATCATCGGCAGCGACAGCCTCGGCAGGCTCGTCCTATATTGTCAAACACGAAAACGTTAGTACACGGTAACCACGGTAAATGGGGCCAAATCATCTTCCGGGGCGGCGACAGGGTCGTGAACGGAGTCTTCTAGTAACCCGCGGGCACCGAGACGATACCAGCCATGTGTTTGGTGACATTGACCGACATAAAGTCCGGGCAATTGGTCTCATAGGGTTTCAATCGACTTTGCCGGCTCAGAATTCGGGCCAACGGCCCCTCACACCGGCCCGTGAATCTGCCACCGATCGGCATCTCGGTATATCCAAAACCCCGTCCCACAAACTCATCAGCACCCCGAATCCAAACCAATTGCCTCAACCAACCCCCGCAAACACAAAAACCGGAATCTCGGCATCCTCAAACACCCGGCTACCCATCCGGCCACGGTCAGCGCACCGCCAAACTCGCCAGTCTTACATTCTGCTCCTCGGCCTCAGCATGAGCCTCAGCCCAAGGCTTCGCAGCCTCAACAAGGTCGGTGATCATCTCCCAAACGGACATTATGACGGAATATGGAATAAGCTATTCTCTCAAAAAGAAAAAAAAAATCAAACAAGACCAAAAGGAAAAAAAAAAGGAAGCAAAAAAAAAAGAATCCAAAAAAAAGAATTACCAAAATGAACCTCAAAATTGATGGTGCAAACCAAACCCAAAACTGCCCGCAACCAAGGGGAAAATTGCTTTGGCCCTGCATCCAACGAGTCAGCACCCGAAATTCACGGGCCTGCAAGCTATAACCGCCCTGTAGAGAAAGCATTACAGTGCGCCAAGGCACGAATACTTTAGTGGATAAACGGCAGAGGCCGGGGAAAATAGGTCACTGCTAATTGGACGGGTGTCATTGGAAGGCTGCCTTTTGACAGGGAAGCGGACGACGGAACGGTATTCGGGGCGGTTTACGGGGAGAGCTCTACGGTATCTAGGTCACGGGGTTTAAATGGTGGCCGCTCGGGGGTATAGAGGGGACATGGCGATTACGGGGGGTAGAAAGAGTCCGATGCGCGGGGTCTGGAGGGTTTAGAGGGGTGTTTTCCGTGGCTGCCGGGTGGAATCTCGGGTGTCACCGGCGGAAACAAAAGGACACTTTGAAGCCCGGAGTATCACCAGGGAACGTCCCGAGAACCCGTGAGGAAAATCCAGCTCCCGCTATTTCTCTCATCGGAGAATCTCAATTCCTAAAGTTCACCTCTTAATGACCACCGGATCTAAGAAAAATTGCCATTCTCTCATCATAGTCTACCTCGCCAACTGCGAAAAAAAAAAAAGTCCACCTTGTCTGCTTAATTGCCCTTCGTTGATTGGCTGTCAGTCACAAGCGATGGTAATGGATGGGACCCCTGCGGGGCCCAATCGATGTCTATTTCAGGACTCCGCAAAGTCACGTGCTCATTGCGATTTAGTTGCCTTATATTTATAAGGGTTGGAGTTGCTGGTGAAGTAGATTGTAGGGTTTACAGCGATGTTGAAATGAAGTCTTGGTGATCTTGGATTGATGAGATTGAGTGAAGCATGTAGTAGTACTTGAGCACGATTATATCGAAAATATTCATGAATTCTAAATTGTAAGATCTATGACGAAACACTAGTCATTTCCCATGAGAAAGCCATACTACATCATAAGCATCTATAGTGCAAGGTACCATTACATGTAAATCCAGTTCATCGTTAATGGTGTCATTACTAGATATCACGAACCATCTCCATCACAATGAATCCGCCATCCCCTTATACCTAAATTAACACCCCGAAAATGCTACTCCTATAACACGGGACGCAAAACAACCCCGGCTGACTAATATCCCCTGATTCAATTCTCTATCCCGTGTCACCAAACATGCTCTCACGGCACGTTGCACAAAGAGACCCACTCCACTCACGACGACGATGATCTAGACCCCAAGTCTGTATCTGAGAGCGTTACATTGTTGTCTTCCTCCAACCCAGCTTTCAGCTTGGCGGTGAGTACCGAGACTGTCGCGTTAAAGAGTCGGAACGGTCAAAGGGATGGGTGCCAAGATATGGATTTATAGATTGTATTGAGTAAAAGTCAACACACGCATACTACTACACATGGACAAACTTCATGGTAAGTGTCGCTAGTGAAAGTGACGAAGCAAGCAGTGAGGTTACAACCACGATTAAGAAATGTCAAACGCAAAACGAAGAATAACAAAAGACCACCAAGAAAAACAAACAAAGGGAACAATCTGGGAAAATAGCCGCGTGTCCATGTCGATATGAACAAATCAATCATGGTATGCTGGAGGTGCCTCAGCAGGACCAGGTTGTTGATAGCTGGGGAGGTCTTCGCGTGGGATCGACTCTGTGGGTCTATTCGTAGCCCGGCTCATTTCCATGACGGCCGCGTGTTGTTTCATCACAATCTGGACCCATGAATCGAAATAAGAGTGGCCCCCGTTCTTAAACACAAGCTTGAGTTCTGCAACTTGTAAGTCGTCGGGTATACCGCCCTGGGGAACTGGTGAAATTGAGGCCTTCCAAAACCACGGACCGATCCAGGGTGAATCGACTTTGGTGCTCAGTATCCGTTCGAGCGGACACGAAAAAGATTGCATGTTGTCCACACGGATGTGTGGGAGGTATATAATCTACCATTCGGGTTAGTATTATTTCGATAATATACTAATTTCGAACTTACACGATGGGTCGTAACATAGATCGTTCCATCTTCGCAATTCAAATTCCAGTTCTTGTTGGTTGTCGATGAACTCGGAGCGGTGAGAGTCAAGCTGACCCGGCGAGGAGAAACATAACGGACTTCTTCTTGTGGCAAGCGAACAATGTCACGTTTCTCCGTCAACATAACCCAGCTACGTCGCCTGTTAACACGTTGTGGTCGTGGGATATAGTCCCGCGCTCCATTGAGCAGAAAGTAGTGTAATTGGGCGAGGAAGAAGTCGCACATGTCGATGACGACTAATGTAAGACGTGTGGACAGAAAAAGTAACAAATAACGTGCGTAATAAGCTACCAGATAACTTTCAAATAATTTTAATTGTGTTTAAAGAAGAACTACTTCCTGACAGACACAATGGGAGGGGCGGAAAACTTTTCTTTTTATATGTAAAACTATGGCTCCTATGAACATGTGTGGTGGAGTTTGGAGGAACCGCCAATTTAACCATGCATTATACCCATGCGACTATGGGCTCCAATAGACGCACAAGGCCGGATGGGGCGTCAGTGAAAGCCAGCTAGGACTGGCTGTCACATCGCTTGACTGAGGGATCCTGTCTAGAGATCTATGGCCTCGTTGTCTATATTGGGTTCTCGAACGGGTAACGTTGAGTAGATACATACATCTGAACAACAAAACACCGTTACATACAACCTACATGCATACATGTGTACATATGTACATAGGTGTGCGTATGCAGACTAGGAGAAAGAGACACCGCTAAAGGACGCGCAGCCGGTGGGAGGGGTATAAATAGTAACCTTTGTTTGGTAGATCGAAAACGAAACTTGATAAGAGGTTGATGTGTATACTATTGTAATAAGGATGTAACAGTGGGGACTTCAGCGGCAAAGTCGCCGTGATATGACTAGTCGACGGAGTCCTTTTCACCATGACCAAGTTTAGTCCGAGACAGGGAACCAGATCCATGGCTTGGTTATTTTGGTGTCTTCGTGTGTTCGTATCTTAAACAAAGAAGCTGACTGGATGATGCAAACAATGGCCGTCAACGTTCCTTCGCTAAAACCCTGAACCCGAAGATTTGCCACTTGTATTGTGAGGCAACGGGAATACCTATGCACATGGGGGAGGGCTATGGTTTAACGATCAGCTCGTTCTGTATCAGGGCATTGTTGCAATGGCGAGATATACCAAGGTAACGGAAAGAAATAATAGGCAAATTATAGGTGACGGAAGGTGGTCTGAAAAGCAGCCTCCAGGAGGTCGCCCCTACAATATACAACACTTGTTCAGAGGACTCCGCATTATGGCTGCATATGATACGGTTGGATCAGTCGTTTGCAGGATGGAAGGTGGAGGTGGATCATATGCATGAGGGTTCTGATTTCGGGCCAGTGAAGGCCCGAGTACCACCTTGGGACGAATTGTCGAGCAAATGAGCGATTTGGAGTTGTGGGCCACTTGACAACCGGCTACCAAAAGTGGTCCGCCAGCCGGACGGCAAGAGAACAGCTGGTAGAAATGGATTGGCAGATGTGGGGAGAGAGAGCGGCAAACAAATGAATGTGACAAGGGGTATGTTCCTTGGCAAAGCCTAAGAAGCTATCAAGGCCATGTACAACACCACAAATGAGGTGTGGCGAAGCTCTCATTGATGTATGGTGTACACGTGTGTCGGCTTAGGACGGGAAACCAATGCATCTATACTTACTTGATGGACATTTTGAGCGATGATTAACCTATAGGCTATGGTGAAGCCTGATGTTGAAATACTTTTAGCGGCGCAAGCGAGCGGAGTATGTGGAATACGACGGGAACTAGAACACCCGATCAGCATGTCAGTATCACCGGAGCGTAGGAGTGAATGATGTGTACCAACACAACAAGTCGATCTTTATGCGTATGCAGCTCGGACAGTGCAGAAACGGTGGATGGATGTACGTATTTATGTGGGAGAGAGGGGTTCTGAGATAACTATTCCTAGTGAATAACACAGTAAATGCCACAGTGAACCTACTGGCCCCGGACGTGAATTTGTGTTGTGTGATGTATCAAAAGCAAGACATGTTTAGTGGTAAGTGAAAAGTGACAGAGAACGTACGAGGATATAAGCAGTTGACGTCCGATTACACCGCGCTATCTAGGATAACACATAAACGAGACGACGTAGCAAGGGAGGCGTAGAAGTTCGTCACAAGAGAGAACAGGAGACAAAAGCCTGGGATAATACTTGTTTTGAAGCTTGTCAAACTGAGGGGAAGAGAGGAAGACTGAAGACTTGGAAGTTTATGCACTTGCAGACTTGACATTGGCCACACGAACATCAGGGAATAGCCTTGCTCAGTCAGAACTTGATCAGAAGACCGTGGAGACGAGTGCCGTATTTTGGAGTATGGCCAGGGCTCATGAGCATGGGCAAGCGGCGGAAAAAGGCATGCTTATGTCATATCGACAAAGATTCTAAACCCCAGACTGTGGTTGACAGTGTGTTTTGCCTGGTATCCCAGTCCCTTCTGGTCGGCAAGTGGATTGACACCGTAACTTAGGGTTCAGTTTGTGTAGAACCCATCGGGCGAAGCCGAGATCGAAACCAAGACAACAGAGCGTGGCTTTACTGAGTCGAACTTTCACCACAAGGTGACCGGTGACACATCATACCCATACTTCAGTGAGTTGTATCTCAACCAAAGTGTTACATTCTCCAGCCGAGGACCAACAGGGTTCGGATGGACATGCCAAAGTGCATTGACGATCAGGCGGTGGTACATTATACTGGCAAACGTAGAAAGCCCCGAAACTAAGGGCTGGGTGCCTGGGTAGTAAAGAGGCGAAAACTCACTTCAAGTGGGTAAGACGAACAACAGCGATAGTGCGTGCGGCGTCAAAGAATCGTGGTTGATGATAGTGTCGCTTTTAGCGATGCTTGTATATTTGTATGTCCAAGAAGAAGGAGGTTTAGACTTGTGGCACACAAAGACTCAAGTGCGCCTTGTTCCTCATGACTTCCAAAGGTTAGGGCTAGCTCTAGCAGGGAATCCATTGTCGCTAATGATCAAATGTGACAGCCTGACAAATCCCCTAACCCTTGCTCTGATGAGACACACACATGTCAAGAGCGGCCAATTTACGGTATCACAAGAAATGATGACATTCTGAGAGTATCAAGGTATGAATTTTGTGTCTATTTTCGGAGATTTTTATGAAGATTCGAGACTAAAACATGCTCACTAGACCGGCTAGTTCAAGGTTTAAGTTGTTGATAGTCACTCGGTAAATTATCTCATGTAACAGCCATTATCACTGATATAGGCCTGTAGCCCTATAAAGCACCCAATACCGATGCATATGTGCATATGGAGGTCCAGTTTCCGTAGACAAGCCAATCAACATGAACTGTATCTCGTTGGCACCACCAAGTTCCTCTCAGTATACTGTTGCAGTATCCTGGCGTTACTAGGGACGAGCTATGGTATTGCAAGGCTATCCCAGTCTCCAATCTCATGGGATAAAGCGGGTTTTGCCGAATCGATTACCCATTAGGCCTCAATTCCCAGAAGGTCGGGTTCGTATTTGGGCGCACGAATATGGGGATAACTCACGACGGGAAGAGTACCAGATTTGGCCAAGCAGTTGGTTCTACGGTAGCCTAAACCTGTTTCCCTTTGACCGGTTGCACTTGCAAAAACTAGAAGTAGGAGGGGTACCATAACCATAGGTAGAAGATTACAGCTCTTCTTTGATCATGATCTGAAGCCTGATCAGTCGGGGGGTGGTTCTGAGGCTGAACTGATGTCAGGGGACTTCGTTATAGGCGGCTTGGTTTGATCTCCAAGGATACTTTGCCTGGTCTGCTCCGCTGGAGCTGAAGGACCATCAGATTTGCCATCTTCTGGACAGGATCAAACGTAGGATTCCCATGACCAAAGAATCACTAATGCTATGGCGAGGGAGGGTACAAAGGCTCACAGCCCCATTGAGTAGACAATTGGGTTGGGAATCAGACCATCTTAGCAAACATGTAAACTCCATGGAAGTCCTTGGTACTAGGATACCTGGATGAAAGAATGAATCTAGAGCTTCACTTAACGGGATGATTCCGCTGTAGCGTGTTCTACTAGAATAGACACGTGGAACGGCCAACATAGAGGTAAGTAAAGTTCGGCTACCGGCACTATATCGATTTAACCCAACAGGATTCTCAAACCACACTCTTATAGTGCCTACGACGAGACTGAGGCCATCCACTCCTTGGACTAGGTAAATACGGCCTAACAATTAATCCATGCTAGATACTAGCTACTAGCACCTTTTACAGTACAAATATCTGTAGATATTAGTGATCACGTTAATCTTCCCCTTTGTCGATGTTCAAGACGACTCTGTCGCCATACAGATGGAACCTATCACTATCTATGCATCTTGACATCCATTATGTACACGCCCACCCCTCATAATACATTGTACCGTTAACGATAATGTATGTATGTACTTACCCCGTGCATGATCAGCCCCAACCTGTAGAACTGGTTCTATGTGACGTGGTTGCCTGTTCTGCTGACGTGTACTTCCAATGTTAGCAAGCTAACGGTAGATACAACACACGCCCTCACCCACAAACCTGCCGCCCGCCTTACACGGCGGCCCGATCCAACTACGCACGCGCGAAGTCCGATATCTCCAGAGTTCCATGTTGTAGGATCCGTTAGAACAACGCACCTAGAATGTCCGATACCGTATAGCCCGTGTGCAGATGCAACCGCCCTAGCCTACATACATACATAGTCCGGGGCGTTTAGTCGAGTCCAATGTGATGTACCTTTGTCTAGTTGGAAGCTACAACCCCCATACTAGAACCAGAACCAAAACCTTGCTCCAACTCTTTCCATGGAAGCTACAGAGTAGCAAGTCCCCCCACACTAGAACCAGAACCAGAACCTTGCTCCAACTCTTTCCATGGAAGCCACAGAGTAGCAAGTCCCCCACGACAAAGATATCGGCCTATGCTTATTTCTCATGGGCCCTGCTGATGGAAACACGGGATAAGCGCCAAGTGTTTCCACCTCCGGTAAGACAGAACTCCGGTAGCGACCTGTGGATATGGGTTGACTCTACATATACCAATCAACTACGCATATGAAGCTATTGTAATCGTGTAACTATGGGATCTATCACTTATTGTGCCAAATTGTGACACTGACCTCTAGGGAACGCAGCACACCGTCAGACCCGCACGACCTGGTACCTGGGCGTGACGAGGGAGACTAGTCTAGGTGACTTTTGCAGACTCAGCTTCTTCGCCTGCATATGTCCCTGGTCTTTTGGATGCAAATGTCCTTGATTCGGCGGCAGGCCGAGCCACCTACCTGATGGAGATCACCTACATATGCACATATGTATGTACAGCCATACCAACACTAGCTCGGACCCTTTTTGTTTTCAACCCTCAAAGGAGATAATGTATGAGACGAGGAGATACTCCGCGAGGGATAACAACTTCTTCGGATGGCAAGACTCCGTGCCTCTACTCCGCATGTACACACATATTTGACAAGTGCATATGCACCCGGGTTGAAAGGGCAACACCGTGGTTCGATAGTCTGACTACAAGCCATGATTCCCATCACACCGCCAAAGGGTATCTTTACCATGTCACTGTTGTTTGAACGGAGTATCGGAACACCTGGCGGAACAGCTGTCGGCTCAACAACAAACCGATGGCCCTAGCTACTAATAATATGCAAAAGCCTGTATCAAGGACAAAGAACGGTAACAAATCAGGCGTGATAACCCCGGTTCTTTCACGTGATTCGTGCATGATGCGCTGTGAAAGGCTAGTCCGGGGTGGTGGGTGAAGATGTCGAAATATGTGCATGCTCCGACGTACTAGGCCACATACCTAGGCCATCGGCAGCCGGGCACTCCGAAAATGCCGTTCCTCTATCAATCATGATACCAAATACTCTTCCATAATCCAATGGCAAGATGGCCGAGCGGACTAAGGCGCTGTGTTCAGGTTTCTCTCAGAAGCTNAAATGCCGTTCCTCTATCAATCATGATACCAAATACTCTTCCATAATCCAATGGCAAGATGGCCGAGCGGTCTAAGGCGCTGTGTTCAGGTTTCTCCAAGAAGCTTCGCAGTGGAGCAATCCGCGCGAGTTCGAATCTCGTTCTTGTCAACATTCCTTTTTGTTCCGTGCTAGTTTTATCGCCAACATCTTACATGCACATGTATGTACATACTTTCTTTTTTAGGGTTTCCCGTATATTACAGCCAATCACCGGTCAGGACGCATTGTAGATTCCCCTCTCCGCGTTTTTACTCCACAATTAACGGCGTTTGGTTGCCTATTTAGGAAAGCTTCATTGGACAAGGTTCCTGATGTCCGAACCGATTGGATTATTTAGTGTGCGATGCACTTGAATACGGGGTGTAGATGGTGAATGATTTGTGATATCTCTCTTGACTTGTCAGGTCATGTTTACCGCTATAGCACGCGCGGGACTCTTAAAAAGCTTGTCCAAGTTCGCTTCCCGGAGTTATACGACCTTTAGAACAACGATGGCAGACGATCTTAAAACTCTCGCGGGGTACAGTCCATGCGATATATCCGACGCCCTCCAAAGGCTGTCAGTTCCTCACGGCGGGTACCTCGCCGATCTAACCCTACGAACACCAACACCGCTGTTAACTCCGTTAGTCGCACCCATCTCAACAGTCCTTTTCACACGGAAGAACCCCACCGAGGAGCAACGACTGGGTGATGGGCCGTTGCCGGAGAAGAACTTCCCTGGGAAAGGAACGCACTGGGTAGATGCCATGGTGAAGGGGTCAATGGTGATAGTTAAGCAGCCGACGGGCCAGACAAATGCGGTAGTTGGGGGGATTATGGGCGTGAGAATGGGGGTTTTGGGGTGTCGCGGGGTTCTTGTTGACGGGCGGGTGCGGGATTTGGGAGAGTTGGCTACGGCGGGGTTGCCGGTAGGTTCTATTTGGTATCATTTTCTTTGCCGGGTGTAGAATACTAATCACCGCATATAGATTTGGTCCAAGGGCACTTCGACCGTAGGATCGGGAGCGGCGGCTAGTCCACATGCCCACCAGGTGCCGATCGTTGTTGGCGGTGTAGAAATCAAGCCGGGGGATATCTTTGTGGGAGATAACGATAACGGCATCGTAGTGATCCCTCAGGAGAAACTCCCTGACGTCATCCGACTACTTCCCATTTTGACGGCCGCAGATGAAAAGGTGCTCCATGCAGTCCGCAACGGTATGACTGTTTTTGAAGCCTTTGAAAAGTTCCGGAATCATGTTATGTGATCGATTCATGGTTTGCGCGTGGAAATCATAAGCGTTGTTTCTGTTAATCCTAATATGCTAAAATCTAGTCCATGTCCCATATCCGTATCCATATCCACATTAATCAAGTATTCTACCGAAACCAACCACTCTGATGCCCCAGACTCGTCCGCTATCGGAGCCATGAATTATCAGCCCTGATATCAGCCACTGGCGCGCCATTATATCCCCGGCCCAAAGACTCATCGTCACTATCACTGAGCAACTTTGGTACTGGAAGATCCAACCGTGGAGCTTCAACCGGCTTCACACTAATCGGCGATTTCATAGCAGCCACGGCGGACAGTCCGCTAGAAATATTGAGAGGTGGCGGGATAGGAGCTGGGGCTTTAGATTTTGAAGGTGAAATGCTACGGCTGCGCGTTTCTGGCGGAGGACCATATCGGACGTCCTTAGCGTCCCATTCGTCCTCAGCCGCAGCAGCTACCCATTTGCGAAGCGCTTCATGGACTGACGGGTAGAACTTTTCCTTGCAAAGACGGAGGGAGCCGCCAAGACATCTTTCCCAGCCTGATACCCTCAGCTCAGACCGGAGGTGGTTGCGCGCCTCCTTAGTCGGGGTACAGGCCAAGATCGCATTGAGAAGATCGACATGAGAAGCGAGATAGTTGGTTGCGTCCCATTCTACGCCACCAACGTAAGGAGCTGCCGCTACAGGTGGCCGTTCTGCAGGAAAGTGACGTGACATGTATCTAAGGGTAGCCTCTTGTTCACTACCTCCAGCTTCCGCGGCCGCTTCTTCGGTAGCGATATCCGCCATCAAAGTCTTGGGATCAGGCATGACAATGATGTTGAGATGGTGCAGGAAGATCCAAAAGACCTCTTTGGTGACATTAACCACTTCCTTAGTCCATACACGGTACGGCCGGGGGCGGTGCATACTGGCAACCCAATTGAGTGGCCGTTCACTCTCAGGTGGCTCAGGGTCTCTCATGTGAACCAAGACATTAGCCGCTCGGTTGATACGTTCCTTGGGTGGTCCTGTTTCAATGTAAAGAAATAGAATGGAGGTAACAATGTTACGGGTGGTGAACTCGCTGGGTCCCTTCTTCTCGGGATCAAAGAGAAGATGCAAAAGACGAGGAAAAAGCAGGTCTTGAATCGAATGGATATAAACCTGAGCAAGAGCCGTTGTGGAAAGACCCTTGAGACAAAGTAGAACTTCGTGCAAGAGAGCATCCTCGTGGTCGTCACTATGAAAATCGTTAGTCATTCTGTTGTTGTTAAGCTTTGCCGGAGATTCTTACCGCCACTCGATTTCCATGATACGATGTAACAAGCCCACCATTTCCTTCATACCGCCTTGTTTAATAAAGTCTTCAATCCACGAAACGGCTTCATTTCTCAAGAGGAGACGCAACTTGTGTAACTTCCCAACTTCCATAGTCGATGGGTTCGTAGTTTTGCGCAGATACGCAACAAAATCAGCTGGCGCGGTTCCCATAATCTTGGCCAGCAGACCAGTCCCATTGCCATGTATACCACCAGCGTTAGTCTCTGGGCCCTCTGCGACGTTCAGTGGCTTATCGTCAGCCAGTGTTTCATTGGATTTTGACCGTAAATGTTTCCCAATTGTCCCCAGAGTCTTGTCACCCTTCTTGGTAGTTTTGACGCCTATACGCGAGAGGGTAAAACTACGCCCACGGTTGCGCTTCGTCTTTGATGATGCTTCGGCCTCGCTCTTATCGTCGGCCGCGCTCGAATTAACTCCAGTATTGACAGACATGATATGTTTGCCAGATTCACCCGAAGCAGATCTCATATCCTTGGAAGAAGCAGCAGCCATTTCAGCCCAATCCTGACGAATAAATTCCTCCTTGATGCTAGCAGCAAGATTGCGCATCTTGTAGCGCTGGTTTTCAGGAATGTTGCGTCGATCGAGCATAGCCTCTAGATGTTTGTCGATATCCTTGGGGTCGATATATGGCTCTGCTGCGGCCCGTTTGCTCATTGTGGTGGCGGTATTGGGAGGGGCGTTGGCAGATACACTCTTGGCTCTGCCCCGCGAGGTACCGCGGAAAGGAAGCCGGGAACCAGTCCCGAACCCCGATTTGCTGCGTTCATGGACGTTTTCTCTGCTCATGGCCACGGAACCAGGATTTGACCGAGGGTCGGCCGTATAGGGTGGGTGGTGGGGCGACACAGGTTCGCCGGAGAACTGTTTGAAGATGGGAGTTTCCTGCTGATCGGGGAAACTTGACCGGGACGTTCTGTTTTCCTTGTCCTTGATCACCTTGGTGTCATCTTCGTCCTTGCGCCCCGTCTTTGGGCGTGTAAGGAAGCTAGTCAGGTTGGTAGCCGACTTAGTCTTCTTATGAGCCTTTACGGGCGAACTGTCCCGGCTCATGAAGCCCCTAATACTCTGACCACTGAACGATATTGGAGGTCCACCACGTCTTGTATTTTCCCGCTGTTCGGGTTCTCGGCCACGTTCTTTTGATGGGTCACGACCTTTTTTGGGGCTGCGATTCGAATTGTTGTCGTAGTATGCGCGGTCAGATGACCGAACCGGTGATCGTGATGGGGACTGGAAAGCGGCGGGCGAGTAGGGTCCGCTCTTGTTGTAGTTTTGTGGTACCTCAGACAGAGGACTGGCGAGTGGGCTGTTTACAGCGTATTGAGCGAATATAGGCAACGACGGGTCTGAGGGAATGTCGGGGGAGGTAAAAGTGTTGGAAGAACCTTCCGAGGAGTCGCTACGACGAGTTATAAACGACTTGATCCGTTGTTTGGTAGGTGATGACTGCCCGGAGCGCAGTACTCCAGGAGACAACTGGGAGGCCATGGCTCGGGTGTGGCTTGCACGTAGATTGTGACGAGAGATGATTGGCGGCGAGGGTGGTGGGTGTCTAGGCCGTTGCTATGGACAGGCGCAGCGTTTGTATACAAGCCCGTTGTGTATCTAGGCGAGGGGTATTTCAGAAGATGGAGGGGTTTATGTCGAGGGTGGCGTTGTTCTATAGGCGGGCGTAGCGGTAACGATGATGAATTGAATGTGGCGTCTGTCGGGAGGAGTACAAAAGTAGCGACGCAAGTATGGGAAAGGCCGTAGTGGTATCAGATAAAGTCAATAGTAGCAATGCAAAGAACAGCAGCGTAATGTGAGAGTGAAGGAGAAAAAAGAAGAATAGGAAAGTGTCCACAGAACCATCACCAGAAAAAGGTTTGCGCTTCTTGCCGTTTGGGTAAAGACTGGATGAAATGCAGGGTATCAAGGCACTGACTTGACTGGCCCTGCAGGCATCCGGCGAGATGGCGGTAGTTTCTAGATGCAGTCTCAATGTCAACACTGGAATCTTGGGCGGTGAAGAGCAAGCCAGGGCACCTAGCGAGCGGGTAAAGACCCAATACTGGGGGCAAAAGACAAACGAGGCATGAAAATCCACTCTTTCCCAGAGCGGACAAAAGTCAACAAGAGCAAAAGAAGTGGGCTTTACGATTGGCGACACAGTGACGAGCGATTACTTTGTTAGCCGGGTGAGCGAGGGAGAAAACGAACATGATATATACGCAGTCGCCTCTCGATTGTCATGGTTGTTTACCTCGTGAAAAATGTACTTTGTCACACGGCAACTCGACGTTCCACGCCCGTCGTCGTTGCCATCATCAGCGACTGCAAGTCAGCGGCACCTCCGACCGCCCCGTTTCCTTTGTTCTTTCTCTCTTAGTCAGTTCAGGGAAGACAAGCCGCCATGGTCCATTCTCAACGGACCAGCTCGCCAGACGAAGGACGCAAGCGAGACTTGCTGTCGTCTCACATCCTGCACCTGGGTTCGCAGCCTAGTAAACAGTTGTGGCATGGGATTGTGGTTGCTAGGGTAACGGACCCGATGGCGGGGGGACTGTATGCATGGTGCTGGCTAGGTGCGAGAATGAAGAATCGCTTATGGAGAGATGAAACATGTGATGGCGGGACGTTAACAGTTAGTTGTCGTGCCAGATGTTGCATTGTGGGATGTTCAGGACGAGTATCCCGAAGCAACTGTCACTGTTACTGTGATATCGCAATCATGTTGGGCGGTAAACTGTTCTCATATGCTATGTATTGTGTGTATTATGTGTATTCTGTGTATTCATGCCTCATGTGGTAGTCATCTACATCTATAGCTTACCAACTGTACAATCCAGTCCCTCTGTCATAGCCGCCGCGCAACTGTTGCTCTGGCTTCACCAACTTTCCTTGCAACACAGTATACTTGACAATGTTCTCACAATCTTCTGGGAACACTCGCGCAATCCACATGCACTGCGCTGCACCAACATCCTCCCCGATCGCCTTTCCTGCGACCGGCCCCGGTTTCAACTGCTCACCAGCTGACAACGTCGCCCTGTCTACATTATCCAAACCATAGGCATCTGGTCTTCTGTATATCATCATGTTGGCCGAATACTTGTGACCACCAACATGAGAAATAAAGTAGATACCAACACCACCCGGTCTATCATCGTCATAATCACGGTATAAACCCAATGGCCGCAGATGTCTCTCAAGTTCCTTCTTCAACAATGGCGCACTCTGCCCGCACCGCGCATCTCTCGTCTTTTGTGAACACATCAAAATGACGACACTGTGGGGACACTGAGAGGCAATGATCTGCGGCGGGATGGAAGCTTCGCTGGCTTCTTCGGGGACAGGGGATACGTCCGGAAGAGTGAGTGGGGACAGGGGGTCGGAAGCAGAAGGTGCTGCGCTGACAAAAGTCGAGATTATAGTAGGTACATTGGCGGGGCAGACATTATCGAGATAGACAAAGGCAGGAAGTAACAGGATACGTGTTGGCTCAGCGTAGTCTGTGTGTCCTGATGGTTGTGGGATGTTTGAAGCTGAGAGCATCATTTTCTATACCAGAGAGGACAATTCCAGTCAGTAAACCGTCTATAACTTGGTAGTTCTAGGTTATACATACACCATTACTTGGCTTTGCCTCCTTGCTAACAGCTTCCATCACACTCCCCTTCTCATCGGCAACATCTCTCACCCAGTCTGTCTTTCCAGTAGCCACCAAGATATGTGTACTAAAGGGCTTGATCAGCCCATACATTTTATCCGAAGTGTCTATACTGAACGACTTGGGATACTTGACTGTGCAACTGGCGCAGTCCTGCAGACAATCCTCGCCATCCTTTTCAGGAACGGCCTTGGGGAACAGTTCCGTCAGTGCGGTTTGTGGTCCGCTGGCAGCGCCAAGGGCAGAAAATAACGAAAGAAGGGATTTGCCCATTATTGGATATATATATGTGAATTGGATGCTTGATGAAGTAGACCAGTCAGAACAAAGAGATTACAGTCAGTGTCTATCCGTCATGGGTTGTAGTGGCTGCTTTATACTCAGACGTTTCCTTCCATGTAGGATTTAGAACATCTGTTTCTCAAGTTGCGTCAGTGGGGCCTAAATCCAGAGAATAAGCTGTAGAAGCTACCCGTTAGCTGCCCAATCTTTTATCTGATTTTCCTTGTTAGTGCCAACCACCATTACCCCATGCAGGGGCAAAGTTCTCTCCATCATGAACATTCAATCCTACTTACCAGTGCTTTTCCGGGCCCCGCGCGCGGCTTACTAAATCTATATGTATGATGACGGAGATCGGCGTTTTCACTCGGTCGTGGATATCTCAGTTTTGTCTATATGTACCTATGTATGTACATATCTATCTGCGGCCGCCTACCGCTTATCCCCGACTCCGTACTTTTCTTCAAGTCCCGTAATTCTCGGCCTTAAGAATCTTGTGCAACTCTACACATGATCAGATAAGCGATAAGCGCACTCGACTTGACGTCCGCCCATAGCTGGCGCCGAATCGGCAAGTTTTATCTGTCGGGTTGGTTCTAAGGAAGGACCTATTTTCTGTGGGAATTACTGAAGGAGTGGACCTCTTCGGGCAGGTGCTAATGTCAGAAAGCGGGGCGGGTACGCCATATTGCGGATGTCCGGCATGCCGAACATGTTGTAGTGCAATAGGGTTATTATACGTAACCCATATCGATCATCTTGACGATGCTAACCCTTGTTGTTGATCTGGCGATCACATGTGAGCGAAGCGCGCTGTGAGTTGAGAATATGGAAAGTTTTCTTCTAAGTAACGAAAAATATGGCTCCTGCTCCTTGGGATAACGTGCCTTTGAGTGACTTGCTAGTCGTGCTTGTCACTGGTGCTAACAGGTAAGATATATAAGTACGATCAAATAAAAGTACCCTATCTCTAACAACACAACCTCCTCCTAGCGGCATCGGCCTCGGTATCAACCAAAAGCTCATCGACGACTTCCTTGCCACCCGTCTCTCCACGTCACACCTACTTCTCATCCCCACCACCCGGAGTCCCTCCAAGTCACGTGAGACCATCACCGCCCTCCAAAGCCACCTCCGTCTCGCCGCAACCACCTTCGCCGCCAAATCCCCATCCACCCCGGCCGCAAGCAGTGCCGCCATCATCGACTCCGTCATCGCCAGAGTCCACATTCTTTCCATCCAGCTGGACCTCTGTTCGCTGCCACAGATATATAATGCCGCTAAGCAGCTTTGCACCGGGCTGGTTTCGAACCCGCCGGTGGTGGGTGGTGCTGCGGATGCGCTGACGGAGGTGCGCGTGCCGAAGTTGGATTCGGTGGTTTTTAATGCTGGGTTTGGTGGGTGGACTGGCATTGACTGGTGGAAGATGGCGAAGTGTTGTGTGCGCGAGGGCATCTTGAATTCGTGCACTTGGCCGGATTATAAGGTTGCTAAGCCTGGTGATGTCATTTTCCAAAAGAACTCGTCTGGCAAGATCATCCCTGGAGACTCTCTCGGCACAGTCTTTTGCTCTAATGTCTTTGGCCACTACGTCTTTGCACATAAGCTGATGCCCCTCCTTTCCGTACCTAACCACCCTGGCCGGATCATCTGGACTAGTTCTATTGAGCCACAGGCAGATAGTCTCGTTACTGCTGACCTCCAGGGCATTGCTTCAGCCGCGCCTTACGAAAGTTCCAAGCGCCTTACTGATATCATGTCTCTCACTCACACCCTCCCCTCTGTTTCTCCCGCCGCTTCTTCCTTCTACAATGATGTGCCCGTTGAGGCTAGACCATCTATCTACGTCACCCACCCTGGTGTCGTGGCTTCACCACTCTTCCCTTTGGCCGCTTGGATGTTCCAGTTCTACAAGTGGACTATGATCCTCTGCCGTATCATTGGATCCCCATGGCACCCCGTGGAAGCTTATGCCGGTTCGGTCGCTGCTGTGTGGTTGATTCTGGCTAGTGCGACCGAGTTAACAGACAGACAGGCTGAAAGAGTCAAGTGGGGCTCAGCTGTTAGTAGTAACGGTACGACATATGTCAAGGAGACTGAAGTTGAAGGATGGGGATGGAAGGGTATTGATGGTGAAGAGACTAAAGAGGAGACCGTAGATATCGCACTGTTGAAGCGCAATGTAGGCAGACACCCACACGTCAAGAATGCTACTCCGGAGAGCCGACAGGAGGTCATCCAGACTGGAAAGAAGGTCTGGGAAGAGATGGAGAAGCTACGTAAGGACTGGGAAGATCTGTTGGAGTTATAATTTAGTCATTAGTTTCTGCTCAACAACAGGAACCCTGAAAATCCTGTATTTATCTTAATTCTGGGATACAGTATCCCGATGCAATCATAAAAACAAATAGATCATAAAACAATCAACAAATAAGAACAAAATAAGACAAAATACCTGCCTAACCGTGACCCAAACACCAGCAAAAAGATCAAAACCATACCCATATACCGAAACCCACCGGACCCAACACAATTAAGCCTCATCAAATGGCCTCTCAGTACTCTCTATGCTCTGGCCCTCTCGTATAATCCGTGCATTCTGATGAAATTCCTCCGCAGAAGCATTCCTCTTTAATACGGTCTTTGTAGCACGCCCAAAGAGGCCAAGCATGAGAGGGAGGGGGACTACAGCCGCGCCAACAACGGCTTGAAAAATCAAACTATTCTTCATGTGGTGAGGCGGATTGGCTGACCCTCCGGCTTCAAGGTGATCGCTGACAACGATGAAAATGGCACCCATGAGCTGTCCGAGGGACCACGACAGGGTCGATGTAATCTCCGAACCGATGGGGTAGGACAGCTCTGCTAGGAATTCGAGGGCCACTGGGATGAGCGAAAACGAAGCAGCACCAAGAATGGCCAACACAATATACGGACCAGTAATGGAACCAGTTTCGGGCATCCAGATAAAGGCAATATACATACCCGCAATAATCGGCACGGCACACTTAATGGCCAACAAGAACTTCTTGTGCTTGTCGAAAATTGGAGATGTGATTGCCGAACAGACAAGCCCAGCTACAATGAGAACGGCACCGCCAATACCAGCTTCGTCCTCACTAAGGCCATAGGGCTCCAACATCTGGTTCAGAAGGGACGAAATGTTGTTGAACAGCCCAATGTAAACCGCGAACGGGACAATGATCAACCACATTTCCGGAGTACGGGCGATAGTAACCAGAGCCTCCTTCATCGGTGGGCGCACCGTTTCAGATGTGTGCGAAACGGGAACAGGAGGTCTCGCCGGGATGAAGAAAGTTGGTATGCTGGCGATGGATGCCTAAGAATAAGGTTAGCCATGTTTCTTCACAAACAAATCATTGCTGATTGTAGACTTACGATGATAGAAACGTATAACACAGCATCTGAAATGTCACCAGCATCCGACACCCAGAACGGGGTGATAAGCTGCGCCAATGCAGCACCCAGCGGGTTTGACAGTGTAGCCAAAGCCGTGGCGCCCACGCGACCCTTTTCGGTAAACCACATGTCCGAATAACAAGTCGGGGCCGAGAGAATAAAGGGCTGTGCTAGCCCAATCAACACCTGCGCAAACAACACTACCCCGTACTTACCACCTTCCCGGGAGTGCGATCCTGCATAGCGGATCCAGTTGCCAATAAGCAACAAGATCGAAGCAGCCATAAAGCTGGGCTTGGGACCATAGTGCAACACTTTGACTGTAAACGGCGCACAAATGCAAAAAGCGAACTGGTAGGCAATAGACAACCAATTCACACCACTAGTACTGGTGTTGTAGTACTCGGCAGCCTGTGATGACACAGGTGCAAACGTAAGCCACTATATAGTGAAACAGGTTAGAAAAACGAGCTTCTGGAACAATACACCAGACACAAGAAGACACTTGAAGGTGGGCGGTGGACAAGACTTGATCATCTTGTGTTGCTGTGATATAATCCGTTAAGGATGACATTGGGGGCCGTACGTGTGTGCTTGACAAGGCATGTTTCTTATGACGTATGACCATATCGGTCATGACACCAAATTTCAGTGCACAAATATCAGCAATAACCACACAAGCCACCTGCCAGAGCAGTACGGAAATGTCTGAGGCCTTATTCCCATTAGATCTGTGGTAGAGATGCAAGCTTATCACGCGATCGGCAAAAGAGGAAATTGATAACTACTTACGCCCCAGTTAACTGCCAAATTGAGCAAAAACATTTGGATAATACCAAACCACCGTCTTTTGTAAGTCCGGAAGACGACGGGGTGGCTACTGGCTGCTGCAGCATTGGCGGTGTCTTCAAGCATGCTGGTGCCTGCCGACACATTCTCTCGGTCTTCAAGAAGCTGACGGCCTTGAGAAGATGGCTCCTTCGGGTTGCTATTGGTAGAGCCAATCTGAGAAGGTCGTCGGCCATCGGAAGCCGAGATATTTTCGTCGCCCATGATGATGAATGTGGGGACGCGAGGTTGTAGAGAAGAACAAATGCTTCTAGCTTGAAGTCTAGAACTCGGAAAACTGCAAAGGTCAAGGGCAAACGCCAGGACGTGTTGTGACTTCCCTTGATATAAGTAGTAGACGAGCTAGTCTTGAAATAAAAAGTACTGACTGGACCAAAACCAAATGGGTCCCAGCTCGTCAAAGAATGTGACGTGACGAGCAAAAGAGGTGTGCTAAACGGGCCGCGCACAGTAAAACTATGCTAGGAAAACAGTTGCGAGATGCGATAGCCGGTAGAGACTGATAGGTCAACTACGAGTATCACAGGGTGTCTATCGTTTAGAGTGTGATCCTCTCAAACGACGTAAACTTATCGTACAAGCCAGCGTTGCAACACTGGCTTTTCAGAGGAACAAAAACAGGAGCAACGTAATGCTAGGTAGCTTTACGCATGAGCCAAGTTACCGCACAGAGCGTTGTGTACAAAGCCGGGGTGTACGAACTGGGGGGCACGTAGCACTTGGCGGAACGGACTTCGGAGGATAAAGAGGTCAACAACAAGGCGGATGGGCGGATGGCTTTGATCGGACGAAGCTCTTAACAGAATGATAGTGTTGCGACACTACAGGGCTAATCAGTGGAGCCTAAATGGAAAACTGTCAAAAAGTTAGATCGCGCTGTCAACGGAGCGGAGTTTTCCATAGCTAGACGTCGAGACGGATTCGGTAGAACTAAAAGAATGCCCAAGCGTTTGTGATCCGAAGTCTTAGAAATCCGCTAGTGAAATCCAGCCATCCATAGAAACTCCAAATACAAAAGGAAGATAAGGAATAGAGAAATACAGTCTGAAGGAACAACAAACCTGAATAAGAACAAAATTATCCGGATGTGGAGATAGAATCAAAATCCAACCACAAAAAGAAATAGCTGTCGAGATGAACTTAGTTTGCTTTCCAAGTTTGGTGATGCGATATTCGAAGCAAGCAAAGTGAGAAACAAAAAAATGAAAAGTCGGCAATGATTCTGAAAGAAGACAAGACTTGGAGAGTAGAAACAGAAAGGAAATTTTGTCTTCCACAGAAAACCGGAGTTACATTGCAAAAGTGGTTATCACGGTATTCATCCGATTAGAGATTTGTCTATCTTAACCATGGGGTTAGACATTTACCCAAACTCTTTTGGAGAGTCGCCGAGGATATACTACAGCAACCAGTTGATCAGGTGACCTTCCCAGTAGTATATGTCCTCGGTGTCCCTGATATAAATCTGTACACAGTAAGTCGGGGCTTAAACAATATCCCCGGAACGTTTATCCGTACTGAAGTCTAGTAAGTAGGACAGCTCAGCCAGGTATGGTGACTAACACGGACAGAAGGCGGGGTAAGTTACTGGATATCAGTTTCCCAAAAAAGCACCCTGATGTCACTGAGAAAAATAAAAACTAACTGGGAGCAGCGCGTGCGTATCTTGATAAACAATCAGTTGAGGTGGGGATCTTGTGTGCCATCCGTCCTGGCCCTCGACCTGCGCCAAATGTATGTGAAATATAAGTCACTCATGGCGGGGGGCTTTTTTATGCAGCCACCCAAGATCATGAAGGCTGTGTGGCTTGATAAAAATGTATGTTCTGTAGTTACCTGTCAGTAAGTCGATGTTGTAGAACCAGTGACAACAAGGTGCAAGGCTGTATGGGAATGATCGGTATATGTAGCTGGGACCTCAGTACACCTAGCCTACAGAATACAACATACATACTGTATTTAGAATTGCCACATGCTGCCAGCCTTGGTACTCAGCGAGCTCGTATACACGGCCAAATCAACTACGTGGTTTTGGGGATTGTGTACACGGGGTATGATGGAACTACTGCATCTACCCGTTCACCACGCGAAATGTGCAATTCGGGCACACAGATTGGTCTGTATTTTCCTTGGCTGCATAACGAATGACGCCGAGAGCAAGCTCATCTAGTTGCCTGAAAACATTTGGGCAGTTCGCGCAAGTAATGAAGGCCCTGTCGGCCGCCCGGGTCCGACATCTCCGCCCGGAGGCGTGCAGCAAGTTGTATTCCGCGGTGGACCTGCATCTCGTTCGTATGTGTAATGTTAAAGTTTTCATCATTGAAAAGACTGTCTTCGGCTAAACTCATGCAGTGAAGCGTTTGTCCGTTGCATATCCATAAATAACATTTGGATACTTTCAGATTATTCAATCTGGTGTCACCAATATTTTCTTCACAGAATTAAAACTAGTCATGAAGTTGTTGTTATTGGCACGATGATTACCATTAAGTTGATTCATTTGTGCCTTTTCATTATGTGCCTTTTGTTATTAGTGTGCCTTACATTAAGTTTGTACCGTGCATATGCCACCAACCAATGGTCAGCACAAGTACGGAAAATAGCCCGATACAAAAGGGTGATAGGGGTAAGTCGTCTGTAGTTTATATCACCTCCATGACTGACGCCTGTCGGACAACTAAACAGCCACCACACTTTAAGATACACATATGGCCGATATGGACATACCCAGATACTGCATATTACGGAACATACTGTCTTGTTACCAATTTCACGATACTGATAATCCGAACAGGCAAATGGCTGCTAGAAAAGTCACAACATTGTTGTAGTCGTAGTAACAACTTTCCATATAGGCCAAGCAACTGCAGAGTATGTACTCGTGGTGAATACCTCCGGTGAATTTAATGAAAAACCTCCGGTTGGTCACTTATAACCATAGATATGTACATATCTCCGGGCTTTATAAACAGGCACTGGGGTTAGTTACACGGATATACGGAATAATTATGCTATGTCTATGATGTCACTAACTCCTAAGCCTTTTTGGTTTGTTGTACCCCCGTGGTATCATAATATACTGGTGTATCATCGCATACCACCGTCATCTTTGCTGAATAGACCAACTTAGTGTGTAAGAATAAATTACTTAAATATATAACAGAACCTCTGTGATGTTTGCCAGAACCCAAACTTTTACCTTGAAACGCCCTTCTTCACTTTGTTCAAAACAGGGTGTTCATACCCATTCTCAATTCTCTGGTGAGCATAACTCATGTCACCCTCGGGTCTACGCAGTACTATATCATATACAAGAGAATATTCTCTGATCGTCGCATCTTTTCATGCATTCAACATTATTTCATCACTACCAAGATTGTCAAACGAATATACCTCGATGGTTTCAATAAAAAAAACACAACGTTGTGGTTTAGCTACCTGTAAATTTTAGCCACGTTAAATCTCATAGCCATGATTGGTGTAACTCTAATTACGCTGCATCGTCATCTTCGATTTAACCGAAGAGAACATAGGCGTAACTGAAAAACACACGCCATTAGAGCTAAGAGTAACAAGAACTTTAGTATAGGCAAACGTTATGATCATCTATAAATATAATATCACTGTATAAAGACACATAGCATAGTCAACTATTGGCTATATCCATTTGGTTGGCTACCGTGATCTATGTCCCCCGAAGGCCGACGGCTTTTTTTATGTTTGCAAACCAGGGTCACACAAACTTGATATTTATGTTAACAATTGACGGTTCGAGACACACAGTGCTTGTCTACAAATCCCTGGGCTCCCTTCAGCTAGAGCCGCTTCAATCCTGTGTCAACTGACATTTCTAGGTTCTTGAGCTCATGCGAGGAAGTCAAAGAATATATCTAGAAACGCCATGAATATTTATACATGCATAGACGATGGACGATGTTTGTAGATTCATCGTACGCTTGACTACGCCATAATTAACTGATTTGGTATTGGAAATCCTAACACTATCATCATTTTTGAAGGTACTTTGTTTACATGGTAGTATAATGTTCTACCATGTGTGTTTATGTGTATATACGTGTCACCTCCATGTTACCTCTGAGCTCATGGATGTATGCTATAACTTTGAAGTTAAAGGTCATCATCTATAGCCACTGCTTACTCTATGATACAAGAGACCTGTGAAATTGCCCATTTTTTGGAGTCAGGTAGCACGTGGATTTCCAGTGTGACAACAGTGTTAATATCTCTGTTCGACCTGCCATCAAAACTACAAAGACAGTATGTGTATTTCGTAGTCCTAATACATGTAAGGGCCAGAACAACAATATTACTAGTACATACCTCGATAGGATGATGTTTATCAATAGACTATAATGATAAATATACGTGTATGTTTGTGACTCTTAACAACACAGAGTATGTTCTTCATGGAATGGTCTTCGTTGAAATATTTGTTTCTGTCGGGTTTATATGTACTTTGTTCAGTATCCAGTTCAAATACCTCATTCATATCTTTTTATCACAAATGATCCAAGCCTGTGAACCAAGTTGTTTGGAAGGGTCCAACCCTAAGATCAGACGAACACGTGACCAATAGGTGGGGCAACACACCCTGGCTGTAGCCAGCTCATCAGTCGGAAGGCCTCTGACCCAGGGGTTCCATTTAAGGTGTGTGCGACCGACCGTGAGCCGTCCTTTACCCACAAAGACCACCAGTGATTGCGTCTGCTCTTCTGAAACAGAATCGTGACCCGCATCTGTGTCCCTTCTTACTTGTCTTGAGTTCACGACAATTTCTCACAATCTATAAAACATCATTTCTGGTAACTGCCACTACAACCCGAATTTGGTAGCCTATCAACGCTGTACAACAACCGCAGTCACCTGTGGCCCCGCTTGCTCCTCGTCGCCCTTAATCATCACCATCCCCTGTCATATCGGTGAATCGATAAACCGGACCAATCTCCTGCGCTACAATAACTTGGCCTTCTCATTGCATTTCTACCACAACATCAACGCTACATATACCCCGACAAGATAGCCGCTGGATTCGGCTGTCTCTTTGTTCCTATAGCACCGCTGCTATTTCGTGTATCATCACCAAAATATAGCACTTCCTGGCATTCTTTGAATATCCCATTCACCGTTTCTCAGCTTCATCATGTCTCGTCGGGTCGCCAATGCTGATCAGGCGCGCATAGCGCAAAACCAACAGACTATCAAGAGTCTATTGAAGCTTGAATGCAATAAAATCTGTGCTGACTGCAAGCGCAACAAGCGTAGGTGTCCCGCTTAATATCTTGATGCGTTTAGCCTGTGACTATGTGCTAACTGTCAATTGACATCGACAGACCCCAGATGGGCCTCCTGGAACATTGGTATTTTCGTCTGTATCCGCTGCTCTGGTATTCACCGTAGTATGGGAACCCATATCAGCCGGGTTAAATCTGTCGACCTCGATTCATGGACCGACGAACAAGTAGCCAGTGTTCTTGCTTGGGGCAATGCTCGTGCCAACAAGTACTGGGAGGCCAAGCTTGCCAACGGCCACGTTCCATCGGAGAACAAGATCGAAAACTTTATCCGTACCAAATACGAACTCAAGCGTTGGACTATGGACGGCCCTCGGCCCGATCCTAGCACTTTGGATGCGGACGGTGATGAAGATATCCCACTTAGCCTGGTTAAAGAGAAGCACAACATTGAGCGCAAAGAGTCGATACGTAAGGCGTCCATCGGCCAAGGCTCATCACCTGCTCGCCGTGGCATCCCGCCGCCCGCCGTCGATTTGATAGGTGGTGATTCTCCGTCGATGCCACCTCCGAGCTCAGGTTCTCCTGCCCCCACCAAGGCGACTCCAAGAGGCACCCCTAAACAAAACAACGCTAGAGACTCACTGCTTGGCTTGGATTTCATGGGTGATTCCAGTTCAACCCCTCCCCGCCCTTCTTCGACTTCCACTGTTGGCTCAGGTGCTACACAGTCTCGTCCCGATCTGAAGCAATCTATTCTGTCTCTATATGCTAGTGCTCCCCGTCCCCAAGCCCAGGCCCAACATCCTGTTGCTTCGGGCTTTGGTGGTATGGGTTCGCCAACCCACAACCAGTCATCTATGGGTGGCCTTAACGACGCTTTTGGCGGGCTGAACTTTGGAGCCCCTGCTCAAGCCGCCCCAGCTGTAGCGGCCCCACCCAAGCCAGTTGATCCGTTTGCCGGACTCGGCTTTGGTGGATCTTCCAAACCCCCCCCTCCCGCATCTAACAATAACGCCTTTAATGGTCTCGGTGGTGGCAGCTTCTTCGATACCAAGCCCGCTGCACCTGTTGCCCAGCCTGCCCAATCTTCATTTGGGGGGTTTAGCAACTTCTCCAGCCCTTCTCCAGCCGCCTCTAAGCCCACAGCATCATCTGCCATGGGTGACTTGTTTGATCTATCTACGCCTGCTCCTGCAGCTCCCGTTGCGGCCCCAGCATCGAATGCTTCGGCTTTCAATCTCTCGTCACCTGTGGCTGCTCCTGTGACTTCGCCCATCTCTAACGCCACTGCCGGTATTGGCAGCAACAATGCTTGGTCAGGTTCAGACGTCTGGGGTAGTAACGCCTGGGGTTCTGATACCAAAGCCGAGCCTGCGAAGCCCGTTATGTCTAGTGCCTCTATGGCGCCCGCAGCTCCTGCTGCCACCTCTTCTGCCAATGATTTCGGCTGGGGCTCATCATTTGCCTCGACTCCCATCGTTCCTGGCGCCAGCGGTGGTTTCTCAGTCGGCGGAAAGCCTGCTGCAGCCGCTGCTGCAGCAGTTGTAACTGCAGATGATGAGTTTGGTGGATGGGCTAGCTCTACCACAACCACAGCCAACAACGGTAACAAGGGTTTTGGCGGCGTGGGAAACGACCCTGATTTGTTCTCAAATGTATGGCAGTAAATAGTCGAAAAAGCTATTATGAGGAATTTTGCATTATATGTTTGGATAGCATCTTTGGAGTTTAGTTTGTTTTCTGTTTGTTCTATGTAATTCACAGTTTTTAGTACGCAGTTGGAACAGAAAATGTCAGTAGTGAATATGTTTCTATAATATTTATACGCAAGATTTCAAGAACACCTAAAACGCCGTTTTCCAAAAACAGAATGACAGCACGCAAAGAAAACAAAAGCCTGGGATCGCTAGAAATGAACGACTAATCAAGGATAGGCAGGACTAATGTGAAACAAAACCAGCAATGGGAAAGATGGGTTTAGAAGAACAGTTTGGATAGATAGTAAATGAACATGAAGAAGATGACGATGATACTAGCCAACTTGAATACGGCGACCTTGTTTCCGGAGGCGGCCATGCGAGTTAACCGGGTAGCGGAACCTCGTAGTTGAGTCGTCATAGTAGAGAAGGTTTCGCTCTGTGAAATCGAAGTATGTTAGTGACCAAGCCTAAAATAACCAGCCAGTACACGGTAATCTGGTGGCATAAGTTAGATGCGATAATCCCAACATACAGTATTGTCAATAACTTCTTGGTTGCGCGCATGATCGTAGATATCTATCGTCACGCCGCGCAGTGCCGAGATCTTATTACTCAGATCATTAAGGCGCGCATTATTTTGGCGTTCACGCTCGTAGGCTTCGGACATGGTGAATCTAAGAAATCGAAAGGGAGAGTTTGGAAGCGACCGGCGCTAGGTATGCGACTGGATGCGCGGATGGCTTGTTAGATATATCGGGAATGTGGGGAATATGCCGGACTGGAGTTCGGGATGTTGACGTCACGTGGACAGATATCGGAATGGCGGAGTTGTGGCGCGCAAGCGGGTGTGGAAAAGCGATACGGGCAGAATGTGCGGAGTAGTTAGAGAGCGGTTCGTGAGATCACGGTTAAGTCTTTAATGAGAGGCCTGCAGGTCACGATTGATGCTTTGGCACCTTCAACATCGCAGGTCGCATTGTTTCGCATTGTCTGGGTTACTCTCAATCGGAACCCTAATGTGCTTAGTCAGCTGATGCCGCCTGGGCCATTGCTTGTGGCAGCTATGACGCAGTTGGCGGATTTAAGAAACCTTAGTTTAATGTGGGCTGGGAGGCTGGTTGGTGATGTCACGATTTGGTGCGTACACAAAACCGTTGGTTTCTTGAGGCGCAGCCAACAGATGGATGCATCTAGTTGTCCAGATACATCTATTTGTAAACACCGTAGAGTGGGTCGTCCTTGTGACCATGCCAAGGTACGACAGCCTCACTTGCTTGCGTAGCTATGTCGTAGTTTCCTCCAGTCTGGATGATGTTCGGTAGTAAGCTTGATTTGGGGCACAATATCAAACTTCAAAAGCATAAATTTCGAATACAATATCAAAGTGGGATATCAAGCTAAACTTCATCTTGAGTTGCCAGTTCATCCATCTAAGCGCCAATTCTGGTGTCTAAATTCGGACGGTATGTAAACTATCCCACATATTGCGCAGCTTGTTATAGAAATAGCTATATCGTGGTGCTACGGAATATTCCCGAATTAGCGTCGAGGCTATGGTCGGCACGCCCAACCCGACGAACACGATGGTCAATACAGCGGTCAGACCGGGTGCAAGAAAGCGGTGCACATGCAACCACGGAGGCTAGACCCGAGCAACGAAACTGTTGACCAAGCGCTGTAGCCGGAAAGTCCAGAATAATCTGTCAAGCTCGAGCCAATGAGGGCCATCTATAGGCAACCCAAGGCAACCGTATAACGCATTTTCGGTGCCAAGGTGCTTTTAGTGGAAACGACAAAGGCGCTGTTAGGTCGAATTGGGTGCCCATTCATCACCAATCACGGCATCGCTTAAAGCCGCACAGCCGCCAACATTTATTGAAGTATCCCACTAACAGGCATTGCTTTTATAGAAATACCGTCCAAACCATCCCCTCTTGACGTCACGACTGGAATCGTTTTCTATGCCTCTTCACCAAACACCAGTCTTTGTTCAGTGCCAAACACCGTTTTCCCCGCTGCAGCCAAGGAAAGCCCGGGCCGATCGATTACCCACGCCATATTACAATTCGTTGATGCGCAGCCAGCTCTACTTGTAGATTTGTTCAGGCTTCGCTTCATCCATCCAACCCCCGAAAAGCTTTGCTTTTTTGTACTCTTTCATCCCGCCGGCATCCTCATATCCACCTTTGGGTTCATTGTTTCCATTGAGAATTATCTTTAGCCACAACCCTACTTTCTTGAGACAATTCAACTTTGCGCCAGTCTCTATCATCAGCTCCCCGCTTGCGCTGATACATTACAAAACTTCTACTTTTTATAAGTGTTTGCGCCGGATCTTCATATTTCTCTAGAGATCGCCATCATGGGTCTCCACAACCCACTTCCGTCCTCTTTGTCTTGTGAGTGATCTTCTGAATTCTGCACAACACCTGGATTCTTCATGGCTGTCGCACGACTCAGCGTGCCACCCCAACTAGCCGTTGCCCAGAGTTTCATAATTATGACGACACTGGCGAACTACATCCAGATTTGCATGCATCGCGGCGGCTGAATTAAAGAAGCCAGGATCCGCGCGAACTCGGGTAACTCGTTTAGGATCACCAGCTAACAAATCATGTACGAAATACAGCGGAGTGCAAAAAGTGCGGTAAGATTCTGACGTCGTTTATTGATCCACGCCAGTCTTTCCTCGGCCCCGACAAGATCATTCCTCCGTCTGTCCTTGCGAATGCCAAGGTATGTCATCTTTCGATCGGTGCGGGGCTCTGCTACCACCCCCGCATAATAACGTGATCGCCACTAACCCATCTGATCTCTTATACAGGGTCTCGCTATCCTCACTGTCATTAAGGCCGGATTTCTGGGCTCTGCCCGCTTTGGAAGCGGTCTCGTCGTTGCTCGTCTCCCTAACGGTAGCTGGAGTGCGCCGAGCGCAATTGCAACCGCCGGTGCGGGTTTTGGTGGACAGATCGGCTTCGAAATCACCGACTTTGTGTTTATTCTTAATGATGCCAGTGCAGTAAAGACGTTTGCGCAAGCCGGTTCTCTCACCCTCGGTGGCAATGTTTCCATTGCAGCCGGCCCAGTCGGTCGCAATGCTGAAGCTGCCGGTGCTGCGTCTCTGCGCAGTGTAGCGGGCATCTTTGCCTATTCCAAGACCAAGGGCCTATTTGCTGGTGTTTCACTCGAAGGATCGGCCATCATTGAGCGCCGCGATGCCAATGAAAAGCTCTACAACCAGAGACTTACCGCCGCCCAGCTTCTCTCCGGTGCTGTGCCCTCCCCGCCACAAGCCGCTCCCCTCGCAAACATTCTCAACTCCCGCATCTTCTCCGGAAACCGCCAAGGTGCAGCTGACGACTCCATGTACAACGATATCCCCGTGTACGACGAAGCACGCCACTCCTACGCCGGTCCTCCTCCCGCCTCAACCCACGCTAGTCCCCCATCCACATCCAACGGCCACTCCCGCACAGCCTCATGGCAAGACCCCGTCTACGACCGCCCATACGTCTCGCCAACCTCCCCAACAAGCCCCCGCAACCCCACGGCTACCTCGCCTCAGGATCGTCAGTCTTTTGGTGCGCTTGGCCGTTCTAATACTGGTAGCACGAGTCACAGCCAAAAGCCCGATCGTCCTTCGGCGCCTAAGCCGAACTTTGGTGCCAAGACGGCCATGTTGAAGAAGAATGAGGCGGTGGCCTTGTTCACCTTTGACGCGGACCAGCCGGGAGATCTTGGGTTCAAGAAGGGGGAGATTATTACGGTGTTGAAAAAGACGGAGAGCGAGAGTGACTGGTGGACGGGCATGATTGGAAACAGACATGGCATCTTTCCGAGCAACTATGTCAAGATGCAGACTTGAAATGTCTGTCTTAGTTGTTTTGTTTCTTTGAGAAGTACGCAATTTCTCGGTTTTATTGTTTTTTATTCCCACTGTTGAGTTTATGTAGCTTCTAAGATATTACCATGTCACACGTGTGTATGTTGTACTCATAATTGTAACGAGAAATGGAATGAAACATTGTAAAAAATATATAATGAACAAAGGACGAAAAGAAAAAACACCATGTCAAAGGGGACAGACATCATACACTTAGCCTCAATATCAGTGACCACAAAAGTACTATACCCTATAGATACCAATCTTACTTGCCACCCTTCTTCTTCTTCTTATTCTTCTTCTTTTTCCCGCCAACCGCCGGGGACGTAGGAACGGGGGAACCCACAGACTCTACCTGTGTCAACTCGGGAATTACGGGCTCGATATTTGGAGGATTTGAAGGACCGGCCTCATCGCCAGAACTGGAAGTGTGAATGACAATCTTGCGGACACCGTGTGTTTCAATGATAGACTCTGTAATTACCGATCCAGTGGTAGCACGGTAAATCGTAACGTCAGGTGCGGGCGAGTTGGACGTCTGGATGATTTCAACCGGAGCGGGAGTCGGCGTGGGGGCAGCTTCGGGAACGGGCGAGAGGCTAGGTTCGATAGGAGCAGCGGTAGTGACATCAACAGTTTCCTCGACTTCTGTCTCCGGCTGTTGAGAAGAAGCTGGGGTTAGGGCAACGACAGAGGAGGAGGAGGGATCGGTGGTGGTCAAAACAACGGGGCCTGGTTCCTCTTGAGATACCTCGATAACAGCAGGAGTGGGCGCAACGGAAATTACATTGGCTTCAGCGACGGGAGAAAGAGACAGAAGGGTAGGCGCAGATTCAGGTACATCAAGGGTGCCATCGATCTGAGCGAGACGATGCTGAGAGTCGCTGTGGTGGCCCTCGTGAGATCCGTAACTTTTGCGAACAGCTTGAACGCCGCCCTTGCCACTGAGGTGCTTTGATGATAGTGATAAATCATTGTTGCTGAGTAGTGGCGTACGCTCGTCGTCAAGATCACCCTCGGGGTGGACATGGGACGTATTGGTAGGGCGGATAGAGGGTGAAACGAGACCATGCTTGATCTTCACGGAAGAAAGTTTGGATTCTCTAGGGTTGGTGGCGGGGTTGGAAGGACCAAGGCGCTTCAGAGCAGAGCGCATATCGTCGAGATTGGCCTTGACAGCGACTGGAGGCTGGTTTTGACGGCCATCGCCAGAGGGCGCCCGCATCATGAAGGTAGCAGTCATGGGTCTTGGACTAGCAGAAAGTTCGCCGCCAACAATTGTCTGCTCTGCGTGGTTTGCGCAAAGACGAGCATCGGGGTCAGTTTCGTGGCGACTGATACGGGCCTTGGGCGCGGGGGTGAGACGACGGATAGCCTTGTGGACATCAATGTAGACATCCGACTCATCGATGATTTCCTCGCCAATCAACTCTTCAATGACATCCTCGAGAGTAACAACACCCATGGCACCGTGATCCTCACCAGGGCAAGCAGAAACAATTACCATGTGTGACTTACCCTCCTGGAAGAAGTTAACAATGTCGAGGCAGCTGGTTTCGGGGCGAGTCTCAGGAAGCGTAGCGAGAGCAAAGTCGCGAACAAGCTTGCAGTCTTCGGGGTCGTATGTGATGAGAATCTTGACGAGAAGCATACCGACAAAGTTCTTAGGATTGCCGGCAGCGTGAATAGGAATACGAGAGTAGCCAGCGGACAGAATGCGATCCATAGTACGCTCATCAAGAACAGTATCATCTGGCATGACAAAGACGTCATCCATGGGTGTCATGACGTCACGAACTGGCTTGTCCTTGAGATCAAGAACCGCACTGATTATGGTGACTTCATCGGCGTTGAGGCGGTTAGAGACATCGCCGAGAGTCTGATGGAGGCCCACAAGCTGCTTGAGACCGCTCTTCTTGTACACGGTAGGGTGGTCCTCACCCAGCATCCAGTCCAGTAGCTTAGCAATAGGCCAGGCAACAGGTGCCATCATCCACATCATGGCGAGAACAGGCTTAGCCATGGCACCACCGATCTGGAGACCGAAGCGCACACAGACTGATTGAGGAATAACTTCACCGAAAATGACGATCAAAACGGTACTGCCAATGACAGCAGCAACACCACCACCAAGGCAACGGTCGAGAACAACGGGAAGAGTTTCGTTGACAATGACATTGGAGAGAAGCAAAGTGACAAGCACCCAGTGCTTTCCGCGCTTCAAAAGGTTGTATACACGCTGGGCATTTTTGCTTTGTGGTTCACTGGCATCGCCAGCAAGGACTTGGAGGTAAACACCATCTTGGCCCATCAAACTATAACGAAATTCATGGTTAGCATTCGACAGTAACACAAACGAGGGGCTTCCAAAACGTACGCAATGGTGAGACCAGCAAAAGCGCCACCGGCTAAAACGAGAATTGCTGAAGCAACATAATAGGCAAACATGTCGCCCTCGGGAAGTTCTTCCTCTTCGCCGCGCGTCTGGAGCGTCTTGTTAACCATTGGCGCAGCGGCGGCGAACACCGAATGGCATAGTAGGCGCAATGTAGTGAAGAGAGAGCCACGACTAGCGGCTAGGCCGCTAACGGCCGATTGTCGTGATGGCATAACCAGTTGTAGAAGATAGATCGGTAGACTGATAGAATGTATTGGTTCTCGACAAAGCACTGAACGGCGGGGTGCGGATTTGATGTATAATAATTTTTTATGTTCCGATGAGTCGAGATATCGCACAAAGGGGCACTTTTATTGATGAAGAAGAATTGATGTTAAGCACAAGGCTAGGAATTTAAGAAGCTGCTCGAGACCGTAAGGGATTCGGGAGTATTGCTGGTGAGCTTGTCCGGCTAGGAAATAACTAGACAGAAACAGATGACAAAAAGAAGAAAATGCACACGCAGTTGCAATGTGTGCGACAATCTTGTCTAGACGTTGAAAGAGAAACTATATTGACTCGCGAGAAGACTGAGAAAAACAGTAAGGAGTTTAGCTCTCACAGAGAGACAGATGAAGCTTAAGAGAAACCAATAAGTTCAAAAAATAACAACGGAAGAACGGCACTTGATATTTACGGCCGATCCCAGGAAGGAGCTCCTCTTGAAACCAGAGTTCCTCGTTCGCGTAATTTGCAGTGGCAATTGACGGCACCGTGCCACTATAAATTGGACGCACTGTTGAAAACTTGGGGTCTGTACTTTGAACTACCTTGATGACCAGTGAGTACAGACGAACAAACAAAGCGGATTTGGTTTTAAGCTGCTCGCGTGCCCTGGATCAGCATATGCCGCTACCTATAGGGTTCGAACAGAAGCGCCGTGAGTATACCGAAGGAATACCTCGGATGAGAAAGTATGCCTACCGACACACATATTTGTACGTATGTACATACAAACATCATTCTGGTAGTCGGGTAGCTTGCAGACACCCATCCGTCAAATGCACGGCGATCCATTTCCAGCCTCTCTCCTGCATCAGCTGCGCGTCTATCTTCCTCTACTGTCTGAGCTTCTTTAATCGGGAGCCGGTCCCCCGTCATGATGGAATCGCATGTGCACAGTGCGGCGCACACTCCAAAGTGGATAAGCCGGGACAGAGGAACCGACGTAAGCTTGGCAATTGGATGTTGGGGCCAAATGGGTCAACCGCATATTCAGTGCAACCGCCATAACGAATGTGCCCGACGCAGAAAATCGTTTTATATGTCTGCTATTTGCTGAAGTTAAGCAACGGAACCACACTTTCCGCTAAGGATGCTGATGGATGTGCGCCGACAGTCGTATGAACCGTTGATTCTAAACACGGCAGAGCCCATTGGGATCCATTTTCACGGCTACTATTCATATCTAGTTGGGCATCTTTCAGAGGCCTCAATCTCAACTCCAACTGTAGTTTCTTTACAAGGGACCATGGAAAAATGTTGCGGTGTGGAAGACTCCACTGCATGTCCACGCATCACGTCATGAATTGTGCATCACTCCACATGTTGGTCTGGGGTGCAGCAGTCCTAAAGAGAAAACCTAAACCACATTGACGCAGCTTGAGTCGGTGTCGTCCAAAACCTATAATGACGGTCCAACTCCTTTGCGACGCTAGCGTTAACGAATCACAATTGTGCCAATTTTTTGCCGTTAACATCTGGGTCGTAGTATCGACGTCACCGTGCATCGAAGGACGGACTTCCAAAGGCTGGGAAGTGGATACAACAAAGAGAGCGGAATATCATTTTCCAACTGGTGAAATTTCGTATAAAATCGGCATGTCGTGTACTAGGGTTAACAACACAAAGTTAGGGTCAACAATAGTAGACAACCCCACCATGAAAGCCCCACTTGCTAACTCGGCGTCGTATCCAGACAGCTTGATGACATAAGATTCTAATTGTTGGTTGAAGTTTGACAAACGTCATAGGCCAAGTTAATCCGGTTCCGCGAACGCATGAAGAAACGCAAAACGGAGCCATTCGGTAGTGTAACCGAAACTGTCAATGTCATGTAGTAGCCATCATCGTAACCCCCTTCTTGATCAGCATTGTTAGAGTAGAACCGCAAAATAACCCTCAACTGAAGCTTCTATCAACCTAAATAATCCTTACCTGCAAAATTGGGCGTATCTTGTATATATTTTGCGTAGCTACACACGCCTAGTTTAACAACGTGATTTGATAATCGTCTTGCCGGATTACTAAATACCCGCTTCCTCTAAGTTGACTGACCCCACTGCGACCTTGCCTGCCCCGCGACTGTAACCTTGACTCGGTGTATAAAATCCAGAGTCTTGCGCATTGTCCTCTATATTGTTGTTCGGTCTTCATCTTGTCTTCTCAGATTCAGATCATCTGTCAACCTTCTTTTCTATAGTTAAACCAACTATTTAATTGTGGGTTAATGTCGCGTTTGTTGTTGCGTTCAAACCCCAGGCTCTTGTTTCCGGCTGTAATATCACCATTACGTATTAGCATATCTCGTACGGCTTTGAGTCCCTGTATCACGAGATCTATTCAATCTCAGACCGCACTTCTTCGACCTCGTTTGTGGAATTCATTTGCAACCATGGCTGGCACGACTGATCCCAAGAACTATAAGTTCAACCACACTATGTGAGACGACGCAGAGCCCCTACTTTTGTGGGTGATATAAGTGTGTTAGGCCATTTTACTAATGTCTATTCAAATATAGGATCCGCGTGAAGGACCCTCAGAAGTCTGGTAAGATTGCAAAGAAAAACACCATGGTACATTATCAGTAACATCTAATACCAATATCTATACAGTCAAGTTCTACCAGTTCTTGGGCATGAAGCTTCTTAAGAAGCTTGAGTTCCCTGATAACAAGTTTGACCTGTACTTTTTGGGCTATGATGGCGCCGGTGCTCTGTCTAACGGAAACAAGATCTTCGACCGTGAGGGTCTCATTGAATTGACTCACAACTACGGAACTGAGTCCGACCCCGAGTACAAGAGTAACAACGGCAACGTTGAGCCCCACCGTGGTTTTGGTCACACCTGCATTAGCGTCGACAACATTCAGGCTGCCTGCAAGCGTATTGAAGATGAGGGTTATACCTTCAAGAAGAAGCTTACTGATGGCCGTATGAGACATATTGCTTTTGTTCTGGACCCTGATGGCTACTGGGTGGAGGTAATTAGCCAGAAGTCTATTGAAGAGACCGAGAACCTCACCACCACCGACCTTAGCACCTACCGCATGGCAAGTATTTAGAGTACCATGCTTTTCGGCTCGGACTAACAAGTTTTTTCAGAACCACACCATGATCCGCGTCAAGGATGCCGAGAAGTCTCTCAAGTGGTACACCGAGGTCCTTGGAATGACCCTTCTCCGTACTCACGAGAGCCCCAACTCAGGCTTCAACCTGTACTTCCTTGGATACACTGATACTCAGCCCCTGGCTGCTGATGGCTCGACCAGCCACCGAGAAGGTATCTTGGAGCTGACTTGGAACTACGGCACCGAGAAAGATGAATCTTTCTCTTACCACAACGGTAACGATCAGCCCCAGGGTTTCGGTCACATTTGTGTTGCCTTTGACGATCTCGATGCCGGATGTGCCCGTTTAGAGGAGCTCAAGTGCAACTGGAAGAAGAGATTGACGGACGGTCGTATGAAGAATGTGGCGTTTGTGATGGATCCCGATGGTTACTGGGTGGAGCTTGTACAGAATGAACGCTTTTCTGGCATTGACAACTTTTAGAGGGTAGTATTCTACAACCAAAGAGAGTTATATTGAACCACTATGACCTATATTACTTCCTTTTTGATTTGTGTGGTGCCTTTGAACTATATGGACGTAACATATAGGTCGGGAGCATAAAGTATGTCATCATGCAGAAAACACACTTGTGAAAAAACTCTGAGTAGTCATTGAAAATGCGATGTCTCTGATACTGAATCAGTTTAAGAGAAATACGGAAAAGTGCCGAACGTGTCTCTTTAAGAGTAAATCGCAAAACAGGACACACATGCATGGAATTATCCAGACGAGGCTCGGAAAAATAACAATTACGCTCGGATAGACCGCTGACTGACAGCGGGAGGAACACTAGACGGCCCACTTCAAGATCTGGCGGGGTCAGGGGGTTGATGATGTATTGCACTGCTGAAATGCCTAATCGGGAGCTTAGACGGGCTGTTGCTGACAATGGAATTTTGTGGTCTGGATGGAGATTGTGAAATGCAGCTATCTTGACGGCTGACGAGAATTGAGAGTCGGGGATTAGGTAGATATGGACCTTTATAAGAGAGATTAGTTTACTTGTCTTTAGAGTATGAAAGGGTTGACCTACATTAGGGAAACAAACACTTCGCATCAAGAGGGGCATGTCGTCGTCAATTTCAACCAAGGTGATTCTCTCTCGGGCGAAATCTCGAAACATGGAATGTAGCCGTTCGCGAACTGAGACTCGGCGTTTTGATCTGTGTTTAGACTGACGAGATCGGAATTTTGAATGTCGTTCTGGTGTTCGTTGTTGAGAGACTTCAACTAGGCTTTGTCGCCTCAGAGAAGGCGGCGTATTACTATTATTACTCTGAAGTGATGAGTGAATAGATCCATTCTTACGAGTAGACCCGATGGATGTCTGTTGTGAACGTGACGCTGATGGCGGTATAGACTGGTGAGAAAACGACCTTGATGTGTGCGGTGGTGATATCGAGATATGTGTGATTTTCGAAGAGGGAGTACTGCGTGCTGACGATGGAGGATTCATTGAGGAGTATATGCGTGTTTGCATTGTAATGTGGGAACGAGCAGTAGCCTGAGACCGAACAGAGCCGTGCGAGATAACTGAAGGACGCGACCGGCGAATAGATTGATTCGTTGAAGTCTCTCGGTGTGAGGATGCCAGTAGGATAGAGGCAGAGGTACGGCGGGATGTCGTCGCATTGTGAATAGAAGAAGGAGGTCGACGAGAAGCAGAAGTGACGGAAGGAACTCGAGACTGTGTTCGTATAGATTCTGGGCCGACAGGCTCTTGTACAAGAGCGACTGTATCCGAGATAGTGGCCGCTTCTGTGACCGGAGCTGCGGCCTCTGGTATTAACGGACCGGAATCGACGGGAATGGTCTTTGGACTTGGCGGTTCAGACATGGTGGGGGTTTCAACTTGGTAACAAGACCATCTAGAAGAAACCGACAGAAGTCAGGTTCGTACACTATCCATCCATCTATATATCCTACAATCCCCAATGTTGGTCTCACCCCACCCAAGTCAAAATTCCCCGCCACCCGTGCATCTCCAAGCCGATTCCAGGCCAAAAAGCCAGCTCTATGAATTGCACCCGTCACAAACAGGGGCCCAAACAAACGCAGCGGTGACACCCGGAAGCATGCCGCTGTGTCCGTCTTGTCCTGTCCGTGGAAGACGCGAGAATCTACGGGGTTGGGATTCTGGAGTGGTGGTTTTTTTTCTTTTTCTTGCGGTTAGTATGTGGGTAGCTGCCGAGGACACCGGAAGACGAGGCGAGTGCCGGGTCGGTTATGAGATGGCGTTTGTCTTGTGGCTGGCGGAATGTGAGATTGTGGGCCGTGTTTGTAGCGGGTTGGCAGGTTCGTAAATGGTATCGGGTATGTGGCAAGTAGTTTTGATGACGGCGGAAAGGCCTAATTATCATGTCGAACCACGGTTCAACTACATTATGTGCTACGTTTTCTTGTCATTTCAGCAATTGACATTGACTAGAGACCAACTATACTAGAAAAGATTCTCGATCAGATGCATGGCTCCAACAGTATTGTACCCGTCTTTGTCTCACTCATGAGCCGGTCTCGTCGTGCAACACAAAACCCTATAGACGGCTGGTAACCCTACATAAGACACAACCCCACTTACAAATGACATAAGCATTCAATTGAATTACGCATACAGTAATCAGTTTCATAAACGGTAGATTTGCGTTTCGAAACGGAGCTTGCGGTACTTATAAGCTTCTTTTTTACTGACCATTGAATACTTATACATTCCAAAGCCCCTCATCCCATTCCAGTCATATCCCCATGAATACCGCAAGGTCAAGCTTCATCCATATTATACGCCCTGTCATCGCCACTACTTCCAGAATACCTCATTCCTCCCGTTTTCTATCCACAACCATCAAAATGTCCACACCAAACCGCTCCGAAAATGAATGGCGTGCCACTTTAACTCCAGGTTCGTAGCCCTTTTAGTCATGCCTTGTCATAAACTAACAAGCCCAGAACAATTCCGTGTTCTCCGCCAGAAAGGTACCGAAGGCCCGGGAACCGGCGAGTACAACAAGCACTACCCTTCCATCGGGACCTACCTGTGTGCTGGATGCTCTACCCCTCTTTACACTGCAGCTCAAAAGTTTGATAGTGGATGCGGCTGGCCCGCTTACTTTGATTCTATTCCCGGGGCAGTTGAGAGACATGAGGATAAGTCTCTGGGAATGACGAGAATTGAGATTACCTGCAAGGCGTGCGGTGGCCACCTGGGCCACGTTTTTAAGGGTGAAGGGTTCAAGACACCCACTAATGAGAGACATTGTGTAAATAGCGTCAGTTTGCGTTTCACTGAGGATCTGGGCAAGCAATAAGTAGCCATAGTCTTTCGTCGTCTCCGAAGTTCCGCAGGTTGCCCAGGGCATTGGCTTTCTATCTATTTAAGAGAAACTGTTGTACTTGTGTATTAGTATATTGTGTCTATGTATGTACTGTTCTTCAACCATTCTAATCAGGCTTCGTGGAAATTTTATAAAACGAAAACATGACTTCACCTCCGTTGAACTGCCTGTCGTTCGTGCGTTGTACAATGCTCAATGAAAACCATTTATCATTACCGGGTATCACAACCCAGAAATCAAACCGCACATCATCACACTCCAGACATGTTGAAACCCTCACCACTACCAATATGAACGGCCACGACGAATATCTTCTCCGCAACAGATGTCAATTTCTATCCCTCAGTCTTGGGTTTGTGCACCGGTTACCATGGATATTGGAACCCCATATTCGAAACTGGCTGACTTCGTTACCTTGTGACCCAACAGACTTTTATAGTCCCTTCATAGCCATTAGTCCTGTTGCTGCTAGGAAACTAGCTTATAGATGCAAGTTTAAAGTGTACACAAACTTCTTCGGTTCATCTTCACAGAATAAGACATGGCGCCATCAACGGGGTATTCATAATGGAGCTATGCCGGCACTGTCAGAGAATGCAGCAGGAAAATTCAACGACACTAGAATTCGGCGGAAAACTTTGCTATGGCTGGAGAAAGACCCCTTGTTCATGAGAAAGGCGACGGTATTGCCCCCGGCCCCGCGTGATCGGCGTATAAATCTTCGAGTTGGACTTGCAAGGTGTCTAGACACCAGAAACAAGCAAAGACACTTCCCATCGACAACTGGAACATGGGGATTAGAAAGACTCATGTAGAGAACACGAAACGTGTGACATCGTACAATATACGTCAACAATTGAACCTCAAGTTCTTGACCTAGATCGTATCCTTTCCTAGCATCCATGGTGCGTTCTTTTCAATTGTTTCTAGCATGAGGCAAGGATTGAAGATGAGTCCAGCCATAACTGGTGCCGTGATAGAGTCATCACCCTCATTAGCGCTTTCCGCCAATGCGTCGGCCTGTTTTGACGTGTGCGATAGGGCCTTGGCTTTCGTAGACGAACTACCGGCCAACTAAAGTCAAATAAAGGTTAGATATAAAGCAAACTAGTTAATGTAGTTATTGAAAACTGGATTTAACTTACCTTTTGTGGCGACACACCCGCTGTGTTATTCTTCCCTGTGGGTCCTGGCCCCTCAAGTTGTGTTCTTCCCTCCCTCTCGCCATTTTTGTATTTAGAAGCGGTCCCTAAACTAGGCTCGGACTCTTCATCTCCACTAAGATCGTGGACATGACGTTTCCTTGGTCGACCCCTTTTCGCAGGTAACTTCTTATTCGGAGAAGATTGGGTACCAGGCTTCGACGTCTTGGTTGTTATGCCTTTAGTTAGCTGAGATGCAACTTTTTTCCTAACCAGAGGAGGACTCTGGGTTTCTGGGATATCAATATCATCCGAGTCATTGCCATTCAAAGATTGCGTACTGGCCGTCACATGACGATGGGGTGGAGATGTTTTCCTGAATGGGAGTTCACGTGTTGGGGGAATAGGCCCAGGGATTGGACGTGTTGCCACTCCAGCCGGATTTTGAGTCCCAGGAGAAAACGTCAACGCTATGGCGGGATCTCTTTGGGTTTGAAAAAGAGGTGACGGTGTGGGGCGAGTAGTCGTCTTCAAGGTGGGATTCATAACTTGAAGATAATCGGCCTGCTGCGATGAAGGTGGAGCCATTGATTGAGACAGGCATAAATTTGGATCCACTGGAAATCTTTGATTCGGGCTGAGATTATACATTGAATCCTGAGTTGCGGGAGCCGAGGGGGAGACGTTCCACATGTTTTGACTCATTTGTGACCCTTGTGAAAACTGAAAATCGGCAGCCGCATCAATACCAGTGGTTGAGAAACCAGATGGTATAGGTGAAGCTGTATGGGCGGCTCGAAATGGCATCCTAGCCTGTAAGTGCGGAGCTCCAAATGGGGATGCTGTGGAGCCACGGCCTCCGTGGGGGCCTTTACCGACAAGCAACGGGCGGTACCGAAGCCCCATTCCACTGAATAAGTTCAAAACGCGCGTGTAGTTGGTATCGTCGGGTATATCCACGGAAAGGATACGAACAAGCTATGTGCAGGTTAGTTGAAAACCTAGTCAAGTTATCCAACGATGGTATCCTACCGGAGTATAGGGGTTTTGACTCCACTTCATAATGATCTTGGGCGCACGGCACTGAAAGTCATACCGGCGGACATCACCAGACCGGACAAGCTTGCAAAGATCCAAACTCTCCTGGATTTTTCGTTAGTATTGTCGCACTTTATATTAACGTTTTGCACATCAACATACTACACCGTCTCGGCCTGATAACAAAGTCATGACCACGCTCTGAAAGTCTGGCCCAGTGCCTGGATTGGCCACTGAAAAAGAAACGGACACATTGGTACCAAATATTGATTTGTCAATCATTTGTTTGATACGTGTATCGTGATTGGCAACGAAAGCCCTGGCTACCTCGAACGAGCATTGATGAAGCGCGAGTATTGACGTCATTTTTTGATGAATTCATAATAAACAGGAGATACACCTAGAAAGCTTTATCAGCCGTCATGACGTAGAGGCAAATTCAAATTCAAATTAAAAAAAAAGTGTCCAAACTCAGCAAGTGATTACGTCTACGTTTTGGACCTGATTACCCTACTCCAACGCTACAAAACAGACCAAAACCATATATGATGATGAGCCCACACCAATGTGGTTCACATTTCGTTGCCAGAATAGGAAATTGTCGTTTACACATGCCCGGTGTACGTCGGTGACCATTTACAAGGGTCATGTGACCCCCGGTAAACAATGTGAAAAGTGGGTACATGTGATTGATTAAGCAATTGATTGGTGGGCGCATGTTTTCAGCCTTTTGCTGCCAGCGCGTTGCAATCGAGCCTCCAACTTGCCTGGAAACGCGACCCGCATTGAACCTAGAGTTTCGCAGCGCATCACAGAATATCGACAAAGTCAATTTTTGCCCCCGTGTTAACGAATTTCTTAAACTTTTTTTTTTGTTATCCTTGTCACTGGTAGATTCTCAACATTGGAGAGAGTTTTGGTCTCTTGTTGACGGAGTCTTCCATCTTGTTGATTCGTATTCTTCCAACTTTCCTACCCTCTCATTCTGTACGCTCGACACCGGCTTGCTATCGCACCTGCACCCCGTCTATCTATGCACGATGGCATCCTCCAATGGTGAGGTGGAATTGCACCACATCGAGCGCACACCCGAGTATAACGATTTCATTGAAAAAGTACGGGCTTATCATGTCGAACGCGGCACCAATTTCGACCCCGAACCGCGAGTCGGCAACATACACTTAGATTTGTTCAAGGTTTTTAAACATATCGTCGCCAACGGAGGATACGACAAGATTTCCGATGAAAAGTTAGCGTGGCGACGTATTGCGAATGAGCTTGGGATCTTCTCAAGTAATGAGGCCGGAACTGCGTTCGCGTTGAAAGAAAAGTTTTACAAAAACTTGGCTGCCTACGAGATCAAGTTTGTACACAACCAAGAACCACCACCAAAGGAAATTCTTGAAGATACAACGGCAAAGGGTGCTAGCCTCTTGACGAGAACCAGAGAGAACTTCCGCGGTGCCAAGCCAGACAATTCCATCGGATCTGAGTCTACCATCGAACCTCCGCCCCGTACTTCTGGCACGAACACTCCAACATCATCCACTCGTGCTGCTAGAGGCTTACGCCAAGCTCCCCCACCAAGAATTCTTTTCCAGCCGGAAACCGGAACTTCCAAATCTACTAGAAGTGTATCTCAGCATAGTCAGAGAATGAACCATTCGACGGCTGTTCAACACAATGGCCACCCACCATCAGGCCAGCTTGGGCATCACATGCAAATGCCAGTCGCACCGCCGAAACCTATCCGGAACATTGGGATATATAACGAAAAATTAGACCTTGTTGATTCCAATGACGAGCCTTACGACCCCAAAATGACATTGACCATCAATGTAAAGCCCGTTGATACTCCAAGTAACAACCAAGCCGAGTTTTTGCGTAGACGGCATAACACCAAGATCGATGCAGCTGGTGGTCCTCCTCCAATGTTTGTTCCTGGTAGTAAGTACAACCTCAAGTACTGATTGTTTCAGGGTGCCATATGGAAGTTAAAATAACTAACACACTTTATTACACAGAAGGATTCGAAGGTCCTAACATTTATCTTCGTTGCCTCTACGCTCTAAGATCTCCCATTCGGGAAGAGCAGGTCTATGCCTTGAACCACTTAGTGAAAATCTCCTTTGAGAGGGGCGACAAATATAAATTCGAATCTTTCCCGGGGCTTGTCGAAGGCCTTGTGCAGAACGCCCTTGAAGTAGGATCGCTCTTTTATGATGTCAAATGGCAAATAAATTGGACACCGCACATTGACGCTGGTCACATCGGTAGTCTTGATGGTGTTGATAGTACGCCAGACATCCTTGAGCGTATTGCTAAACTCCCTCGCAAGCCAGTTCAAGACGAAATCTTGCCTGCCGAATTTTCGGATTCCTTAACGCTACACAACGAGGCGGTTCTCACGATCCGGAACATGGTGACTCTTGATGAGAACGGTTATTATCTGTCTCAATTCCCACCAGCGAAGGATCTTTTGTGCATCATTCTTAACCTCCCAGACTTGGATTGCGTTGTTGAAATGAAACATGCTGCCCTTGACATTGCCGAGGAGGTTACTCCTTACTTGGTTCTCGGATCTGGTGACCCCTTATACCAGAGCCTGCTAGCTCAACTTTCTTCCAACGATCGTGGAGTTATTTTGTCTTCTCTTCGAGCTTTGGCGCGCATCTCGATGCATCTTGATGCTGCAAACAAGCTCGAAAACGTACCAGCTGAGGTGCTTGAAAGTATCTATCATTACCTGCTCTTGGGTGATAAGGAGCTGATCGATGCCGCTCTTGATTTCTTGTATCAGTACACTGCAGGATCTACGAACGTTGAGTCTTTACTCCAGAATGACTGGTCTCTCCAGCTGATTACTTATCTTGTATTCTTGTTGTCGCATGACGCACAGCATATTACCCAGGAACTAGTGATTACACCAGAGAAGAGTCTACCGGCTATCCAGGATATTCCTGTACTCCCTCCAGTCGTCGTGGATCAACTGATGGCCATTGATGAGCCACAGCGTGTGCATAAGTGGATAAAGTGCACTTTTGAAGAGGACCCATCCTCACATATCACACAGCTGTCCGCTTGGCAGGCCTACCAAAACGCTTTCTTCGCTAGGGTGAAGCAGCGTGATCAGACAATGATTACACCGGCTGATTTCATTAGAAACTGCACGACGCCATACAAAGGTGCTATGCCCCAGGTCATTGAAGAAGGCGGAGCCCAAAAGTTCATCATCAACGGTCTCCGGCCCCGCGTGGAACCCTTGGGCTTGGATGATCAACGCTGCAAGGTGTGCCCTTGCACCAAGGTTCATGTAGAGACCAAAGCCCAGGTACCATGTGGTGAGTTCCACGTCTCGGCTAGTCGTCTCCTTGAACATGTTCTTGCTGTGCACTACGATTTGAAGCCAAACGCCGAGGGTAAATTTTCCAACCGTGAGGCCAAATTTAAATGCTGCTGGGCAGGCTGCTCCCGTCAGGACAAGGCAAAGCAAATGACTGTGTTTGAATTCGCCTGTCACATCCGGACTCACATCTCGGGCTATTGGAGTACCAGCCCATTGCCCGTCGCCCCCACTAAACAATCAGAGACGAGTACCCCGCCTATTCAAACGCCTACCAGTGCTACGGCCCCGGCTGTTTCCAAAGAGGCGTCAGACACTGCTGCCCCAGTTCCGCCCACACCCGCACGGTTGCCGATCCGCTCAGTCCAGAAGCCTCAAAAGGACTGGATTGTTCCACGAAAGACTGTTTCTTTCAGGTGGATAGAAACCAGTGTTACCCGCGACGAAAGACACCAGGATGCCCCGTTGCAGGCCGCTGGTATTCCGTTGTCCGCTGTACTGGTTCTTCGCAACATTGCAGTGAATTTGAAGGATGACTACTCTGATAGCGACAAGGGAAGTGGTCGGAAGGCTCTGCTATTCTACGGATCTGTTGATGATTTGTTCAGAGTTATGACTGAAAATCAGGCTATGGTAAGTAACCCAACATCCTTCAAATCCTATTATTTCGTCTTCTAACATAGTTCTATTGTAGGCTCCCCAAGTTTCTACGCTATTGCACGCAATTTACGAGTAAAACCTAGAACATGGCTTATAGCCAAGGACACACCGTATTGTTTTGCTTTGGAGTTCCGGAACGGAGATGATTGGCTCTCGAGGGAGACTTGGTTCAAGAAGAAGAACAACTGGTTACAATGGGTGCTTTTTTGATTTCATGTTTTCATTATTGGCGTTTTCTGGTTTGGTTGTGTGTGTTAGGCAGCCCTATTAACTGCTATCGCGGTTCCGCACAAGGCAGTTTTTGAGGTTAAATTACCATGTAGCGAATAATTATCACTTTATAATGTCAAGGCTAGCCATTCAAAAGGTGCTCTTTACTCATTATAACCTGCATGTTCCCTACCATTTTTTGTCGTGAAACCGAATCCCACAAACCACTTAGTTTGGTTATATAGAAGGCCTCTAAACCTGAATGTGGGGAAGGGGTGTGAGATGTCATGATGCTTTGTTCGTTCTAGAAGCTCTAGTGGTGGCGAAACATCGTGAAAATACAGGCATTCCATATCAAACAACTCTGCCAAGTCTTGTGTCAGATCGGCTGTTCTGCATGAAGGATTGCCACGGCTATCGTGACCTGCTGCAAGTCCACAGTTTTCATTGCGGAGAAGGCCGGTGTCGTGGAACATTATTTGGGTACGAAGGTGTGGTTGGTAGATCACATGACAGAATGTTGTATTGGTGACCGATGATTACTTAATCCGAGACCGGCTGATAATAGCGTATTTGGAACCTGTGAAAGAAAGATCTGACTACAAAGAATTGATAAGCCAAGCCAACGCTGTGCTGGGTCTCTCAATTGGCATGGGCTGCCGATATTGGTATCCGTGGGGCGCTGGTTCTGCAGGCGTATAGATATTGCTGGGTACACATATCCGTTGTGGATGCATGGGTGCATTGTCGTGCAAAGACGGGTTATGGGATGTCGAGCTACCGCTTTAGTGTATGGCGTGGGCGTGAGCGTGGGCGTGAGCGGAATCAGCTGTTGGAGAGGCTCATTGCGCCGCCAGGAATTGTGCTCCTTGGAGCTGCATTGGCGGACTAGGATTGAGTGGGGTGGCGTTGGAGACTCTGTTTAGAGATCTGCAAGATGGTCTGGATGTTCCAACCCCAATTAGGTTGTGCATTGGGATTGAATCGTCGGTAACTTAGTATCAATAGAGCCTCCCTCGCCGGACATATCGGGTCGCGGTCTCCATGTCGGTGATAATCGGTGGCAGTCGGTATCTTGGGAGATTTCTTTCTGATTCTGTTTTGCCGCCGGTGTGCCCATCTTGCCACTGTTTATTCCCCAGTACGTGCTTCACGGCCATCGCCTTGTTGATCTATTCCTGTGCATTCGTTTTCCGCCCGCGGTAAGCCAACCTCCTTTCATCTAGAAACACACGCCCCCACCCTAGTCTCCCGCCTTGGTACCCAAGAAAACCTTGACTGGCCACATGACCTCTCTGAGGAACAATGCCGACATGAACATCCCTTTCCGTACTACCACACTGACACTATTGAGCTTGAACCTCATAATTGGGGTATGGTTTAAGGAGTGTCCTGTTTGAGCGGGAGATGGCAACTATGTGGACGGCCACTGTGGAACTGCTGGTAGTATTGGGTAGCCTGGTTCGTCGGACTCGCTTGTTTGGGTCGTGCAGAGGGGTGTCGTGTATATCTTGTTGTTTGTTTGGGCCGTGGGGTATGTAGAAAAGAGGCGAGCTTGGGTGAGAATGTCTAGGTTTAATCGGACTTCTGTCTACCGTATTCTGGGTTGTTGGAGACCGGGTGCCATGGAGAGGTCACGAGAACAATGTATAGGCCAACATCAAGCCCGGCCTTCGGCCAAGCAACCCTCCTTGCTTGATGATGTACGCCCGTCCAGGCTTATTGATTTTGATGATCGTTCCATGCCATGGTCTGGTGCGTTCTGTCCACACCGCTAAGGATAACGGATGTATTATCCCAATCCTACAGCGCAACCTTGGTACACAAACATGTTTATTGTGTGTACATTGGTTATTGAGAAGGTCGTTGTGGTATTTCGGGTTGTCGCGGGTTGTCGTGTAAGCTTAGTGTATGTTTCAGCACCGGTCCGTAATGGCGTTGTATTTAAGTCGTTTTTTATATCCCCGTTGAACCTTTCGTCGTCAATTATCGTCTGTCGAACCGATGGAAGTGTCGTTGTTCGTCGTTCGTCGAGCCCCAGCTATTGGCCCGTGGTGGAACAAGCGAGCAGGGTTCATTCACAACGTTATTGTGCCACCCCGCAATTCTAATTAAAGCTCAACCCAGTCATTCCTAATTGTTAGCTCACGATACTTTGACAGCCCAGGGCCCGCATCTGCGAGCAAGCACTTAAAGACAACTCGTAGTTTGGTTCCTGCGTGGCCCCAATGGGATTTTGATCTGACGTCTTGAACCATCGTTGTCAAACTCAGTCTAAGAGCCTATTATCGTCCACCCGTAGTTCGTACGCTTCTTGTCCGCTCATAGTGCACCGGTAAATTCGTGTTGATACGGAGAACAAGCTATGCTGTTGTGTAGTCCTATTTTGATCCAATTTTTAACAGACTAGTGTTTGGCCATGTAGTCGTCGCATATTACATTACTTTTGATGTCTGAACACACATCGACAATGTTGCCAAGGCTGTTGTGCCAACTATCCAATAGTCCCTATTAATGTTGCCTCGGTCTTTCGCTATAGGCACCATGAAAACATTGTTTTATGGTTACCAGCCCCTTTGTCCGGAATTCAATGTTGATGTCACCTTAATATTTCCACTTTACTCTCTGGCTCAATTGATGTCCATTGGATCGTCGGCGCTGGGCGACGAGTATCCTGGTTGTTTGTCCGCGTGACTATTCCAGCCTCAAAGTCAATGGCAATCAGAAGACTTTCCGGTACAAAGAAAGACACAACCCCATTCCTTAGTCTCGGATACTCACTGTAAAGCTTAGTCCTGCGTCGGTGGCCATTTTCATCACTTTTCACAGCTTAAATGTTGAGATATAGGTCTCTATGTGTGCGTATGTCGTCAGTAGTCATCTGGGATGTCGTAGATGTTGCTATATTGCCATTCCGGCTTCAATAATCGGCACATCGCCCTCCCGCCCATCGTGTCAGCCTCGCTTTCCAGCCTGATCTCAATGCTAGGGTTACATCAACAACAATACCCTGACTCTGAATACCACCCCAAAATGTGGGGGTCATGGTGGCTACAGGGGGTGCGACTCTGGTTTACACGCCCATAGCTTCTAAGTGACCCTCTGTAAGTCAGAAAAGCGGGGCACAGGTCCAAGTTGTCAGTTTTAGGAAATCACCAACGCTCGCAACACCACGAATCTGGCGATGATGTAGGTATTAAAGTATCAACTTACTCGTTTAACGGCTGCTGATTGGCCAATTGAGGAGTTTGGCACCTTCCATGATTTTGTCTGCCAAAACACGGGTATAAAAAGGCTGCCAAGCTGAATTCTATCCAGTTTCAAACTCTCCCTCCTTTTTTTTTTCTCCATCACAACAGCAATCTTCGACTTTGATTTTCATCGAAAGTCAATTTTCCGACTATCAACAAGCTTGCTTTTTACTTTCTCTTCTTTGCTCTTTAATGTAAGTCTTCACTATCCACCTTCCATCATAACATACCTTCCTGTCCATCCATCCATCCATCCATCATAACATCTGTATACTAGTATGTACATATGTGCATACATAGATAGATAGATACATACACACACACACACATTCAACTACATCCCTGACCGCCGATGTCTAAGTGGACTGCGGCACAGTCTGAGCCCATTACCCCACTCATGGCCTCAATTGAGGTTGGGCATAAGGGGGCGGCAACTCGATGTGTATGCATTTACCCATAATGTGCAACTGCTTTTCATCTCGTTGTTGGTCCATAATATATCAACAGTGTCGGTTCAAGTGACCGATAAACCCACCCCATGGTTGTGGCTATAAGCACTCCTCGCGATAAACTTGGCTGCCGCCAAATGTCCTCAACAGGGATGTAGTGTCTTATTGCCCCTCTATCCACGCCCCTCTCCTGCAGATATGTCCCGTTTTTGTTTGCCCTGAATACCAAATTCAGTGCTTGCTAAATCGCCGGATCAAAGCTGGCCAGTTTAGCGACTGGGTCCAGGAATCACAGAGGGGTGGCGGTGGAAACCGGGCTTCGAGCTTCTATCTTTAAGGTCTACACAGCAATCTGAGACCAAAGCTCTTGGATTTTGCTACTTTACACGTTTCCTTAGCATTCGCTAGCTGGGTTAAATCTCTCAGATGGCGGAGCTGGAGGGGTCAGGTTTAGGCTAGTTTCGGGGACACTATAAAGCTGTCTGGTTCCCCTCCAACACCTGACCGTCTCACTTGCCCTTTTCTGATTCCATCGGTCATCTTCCTTTTTCATCGGGCTTTAGTTTTCAGTTCCTAACATTTATCATCTCATTAGTCCATAATGGTTGCCCGCATGGTTTCCTCGAGCCTGGCCCGCATGGCCACCCGCGCTATTCGCCCTGTTGCGACTGCCCCCGTCGGCGTTCGTGCCTTTTCTGCTGGCCGCGTTTCGGCCTTCAAGGTGTCTGCCTCCTTGAAGGAGGTGATTCGCGAGAAGGAGGTCCCGGTCTCGGTCTACGCCCCTGATGGCAAGGAGACCTCCGACCACTTCACGATCCCCGTAAAGGCCGCCGGTGCCCCGGCTGAGCATCCTGTTCAGCCTACCGAGAGCGACGAAGTTGTTCCTCTGACCCAGGAACAGTACGAGGGCCTCCCTCGTACCATGAAGAACCTTGCCTTGATCGGCAAGGTAGTAATTGTGACTGGGTATGTGCATTGTCAACTCTGAAGTATTCCAAACGATGGATGACTAACCAATCTCGAATTTAGTGGTGCCCGTGGATTGGGCAACAGCATGGCTCGCGCCTGTGCTGAGGCCGGTGCCCGCGCCATCGTCCTCTTCGACGCCAACCAAGAGTTGGGTGACTCTGCTGCCGCTGAGCTTCATAACAAGACTCAGCTGCCAGTCACCTTCTTCAAGGTGGATGTCCGTGATGGCGCTGCCATCAACGCCGCGGTTGAGGCCGTGGTTGAGAAGTTCGGAGCCCCAGATGTCCTGGTCAATGCGGCTGGTATTGCCGAGTAAGTTCACGCTTTTCACTGTCAACCTGAAACTTAACGCTAACATATCGCAATAGTTCAAACATCAAGGCCGAGACTTATGATCCGGCCATGTTCCGTCGGTTAATCGACATCAACTTGAACGGTTCGTTCTTGATGTCCCAGTCGGTGGGTCGCGCCATGATGGCTGCTGGAAAGCCAGGCAGCATTGTTCTTGTGGCTTCTATGTCAGGCACTATCGTCAACTACCCACAGGAACAATGTTGTTACAATGCCTCGAAAGCCGGTGTTGTACAGCTGGGCAAGTCTTTGGCGGCTGAATGGGCGAAGTACAGTATCCGGGTGAACTGTATCTCCCCGGGTTACATGGACACGGCCCTGAACCGAGTACCTGCACTTGACGCGCAGAAGAAGATCTGGAAGTCTCTGACTCCCCAGGCTCGTCTTGGTGCTGTAGACGACCTGAACGGTCTTTGTGTCCTCCTTGCTTCCGATGCTTCGGGCTTCATGACAGGCTCGAACATCCTTATTGATGGTGGCTACTCCTGTTACTAAATAGTAACGGGGTGGCGTTTTCGTTGCCTAGTCATGATGGCTAGAAGGTCGGAAGCTAGTTTTGCTCCCAAGGTGAACGATGGGACTGATGGCTCTTGTATTTATGGTACATGGTGCCCTGGTTTCTACTCCCTTGTTTATGAATTTGTTATTTTTGTTTTTTGTTTGGGGTTCCTGTTGGAACGGATTTAATAGACTTATGACGGACTTCCAAAATCAATGCCTTATAACGTGTATGAAGAGACGGATTCTATTGTACTTTGAACATAAGCTAATTGGCGCTGCTGCATTGTCGGATTTGGCACTCGATAATGGAACGCTAAACATGGTCGGTTGCGGGGATGTCTAGCTTCTTCCGTACTAGATGTGGCAATGTGAGGAGAACGCGTATTTACGAAGCCGGAAGGATGATGCCGGGCCGTGTATGTAAGACATTGGGGAGTTTACAAGTATAAAACCTGCTGTTATTCCAGTTGATGTCGGTTTTCTGCACGCTTTGAATGCGCATTTTAAGCAAAACACCAACCATTACCCATCAAAATGCCATACCCCGACACATTCACAGGATTTGCTGTTACGGCCCCCGAAAAGTTCCAGAAACCGGAGCTGTACGAGGTATGTTGCCAAATGCATACGCCTGCAATAGATGTACTTACATAGCTGTGTATATTAACTTTCAACCTAATCTAGTTTAAACCCAAGCCTTTCACCGAGTACGATGTGGATATTAAAATCGAAGCGTGTGGCGTATGTGGATCCGACCTCCACACCGTCAATGGCGGGTGGGGCAACGACAAGTGGCCGGTAGTCGCGGGACACGGTAAGCTATCCTAGTCTATGACGTCATAGGGGGGAACAAAGACGCTAACGAAGGCAAATTGCCCACCTCTAGAAATTATTGGAACGGTCCTCAAGGTCGGAGATAAAGTCACCCGGGTTAAAGTTGGAAGTCGAGTCGGAGTGGGAGCTCAGGTTCAGAGTTGTATGGACTGTGCGGATTGTAAGGGGGGTAATGAGACTTATTGTCGGAAGTGGGTGGATACTTATGCGGCCATGTATGATGATGGGACCTTGTCGCAGGGGGGGTATGCATCGCATGTGAGGGCGCATGAGTTCTATGTTTTTAACATCCCGGAGGAACTAAAGACGGAGGTTGCGGCGCCGATGCTTTGTGCTGGGATTACCACGTACTCCCCACTAAAACGCGCAGGCGTGACTAAAGGGTCGAAAGTGGGTATCGTCGGAGTCGGTGGCCTCGGCCACTTCGCAGTCCAATGGGCCGCTGCAATGGGCGCCGAAGTTACTGTATTCACCCACTCAGCCCGCAAGGAAGAAGACGCCCTTGCTCTTGGAGCGGCCCACGTTGTGAAGACGGGCGAGGAAAAAGATTGGCATGAGACATATGCGCGGACTATGGACTTTGTTCTATCAACTGCGGATACTTTTGGTCTGGAGCTGGGACATTACCTTGGCTTGTTAAAGGTTAATTGTAAGTTCTTGTCGATTGGACTGCCGGATGGAGATGGCTGGAAGATGAAGCCGCAGGATTTGATGGTGAATGGGTGTTTTGTAGGTTCGAGTCATTTGGGTTCGCGGAAGGAGATGGAGGAGATGTTGCAGTTGGCTGTGGATAAGGGGGTTAAGACTTGGGTTGAGACTCTTCCTGTTAGTGCCGAGAATGTCGGTAAAGCTTGTAAGTTTCCTATTCTGGATTCCGGGTTTTCTAGTATGGTTGTTAACTAACATGTTCACAATAGTAACTCGTCTCCAGGATGGCAAAGTCCGCTACAGAACCACCTTGGTAGACTTTGACAAACAGTTTCACTAAAGGAACATTTAAATGATGGAAATAAAGCATGTTAAACCCAAATAATCGTACAAATCATAACCCAAATGTGATATACCGTACACCAAATGCAACCCAGTACTGTAACCTAAATGATCAGGACTGGGGGTATTATGCAAAAATCCAAAACAACCAAATGCAAAAATAACAACCAAACAAACAAAACTCGACAACACATCAGACCACTATTGGACTAAATGCCACATCCTATCTAAATTTAAGGGTAGTCAAGCTTCTCAGTACCATCCTCGACGGCCTGGAGAATAAGCTCACGAGCCTTCTCAACGTTAGCCTCAGAACCGACAATCTCAATAGCCTGGTCTTCGGCGTTGGCCTGGGGGACGTTAATCTTGCAACCAGACTGGCTGCGGATAGACTTGACCTTGCTACCACCAGAACCAATAATGAAACGGTAGTTCTTGGTGTCAGCAAGAGTCAGGAAGGCAGTAACAGTACCGGCCTTGGCCTGAGCAAGAGCAGTCTGAAGAGCCTTCTTGGCCTTCTCGACGTTCTCGGCAGAACCGTGAAGGACCCAGGGGATCTCACCAGCCTCAGAGGAGACATTGTTAACAGTCTCCCAGAGGTGGGCGGAGGCCTGCGATTCAACCGAGTCGGTGATCAAGGGGAGAGCACCACCAGTCTTGCGGTTGACCTCGGGTCTAGGGGGGATCTCCTGGCCAGCATGGTCAATACGGACACTGAAGTCGTTGCGGAAGCGACGGAAGATCTGGCCGTTGTTGGAGATAACGTGGTGCTGAGCGCGGGGGATCATGACAGTCTCGCCCTCCTGCTCCTTAAGGAAAGCAGCAATGTGCTCCTTGGCAGGCTCAACATTCTCAGGGCGACCGGTAATCTTGACATCGGTGCTATCATCGCCAATGCGAGGGATCTCGATCGAGACCGAGTACTTAGTCTCAATGCTGTGCTTGACCTCACCACCACGACCAATAAGAGCGCGGTGCTTGTCGGTGGGGACGTCAATCACGTCAGTGATCTGGTGAGACCACTCCTCAACCTTGGCCGAGATAGCAGCAAGGAGCTTCTCAACAACCTCGGAGCGACCCTCGAGCTTGACAGTGTTGCCATCCGAGTCCTGCTTGGGGAACTGGATAGCACGGGCGAGGTCACGGCGCTCAGTGGAACCACCAGCAGCGGCAACCAAGTCACGGATACCGGAACCACCAGTACCAATGAGGGTCTTGTGGTGCTTGCGATCAACCTCAATGGTTCTGACGATTGTGTCCTCAAAGACAGCACGCTGCTCCTTCAGAATCTTCTCGGCGGCTTGAACCTGAGTCTTGGTACCCTTGATGGTGATCTCGACATTCTCAGTGTCACGGTTAGCAGGAATATCGATTCTGGCACCAGTGGTCTGACGCAGCTGATCAAGGCTGCTACCGGACTGGCCAATAATAGAGGGAACCTGCTTCTGCTTGACAACCAGAACAGAGGTGAACGAAGTCTCCTTCAGGTACTGGTACAGGGAGTGGATCTCGTCGTAAGCAGAGTCAACACCCTTGCTAGGACCACGGACAAGAACCTCATCATTGGCCTGGCCGCGCTGAGGCTTGCCACCGTCGCTTTCTCCGTCGTCACTATCGCCGGCAGACTTGGCAGCACGCGGGAAGATGATGTGCACGCTGTAACGAGTCTGGAGACGGTTGATGGTAGAGCCCTGGGCACCGATGAGCTCACGGTGGAACTTGGGCTCAATGCGGAGGACTCTGGTAGTCTCATCGGCCAGAGTCTTAGCCAAGCTAAGAATGTAGTTCTTGGCGGTGTTGCACTTGGCCTGAGGACCCTTGAGCTCGACCTTTCCGTCCTGGACCTGGATCTCAACATCGAAGCGCTCACGGAGCTCACGAATCTTAGAACCACCCTTACCAATGAGGTGGTTGGCGAACTTCTGGGGGAAGTCGAACGAAAGAGTGAAGCCACGCTCCTGCTCATCCTTTATCTCCTGGAGGACAAAGTCCGACATCTTCTGGGCCAGCTCGTTAACATACGTCTGCGAACCACCGACAGTGACTAGAGGGCCGTTGTTCCAGGCAACCAGAGGGAAGTGCTCCTCGGGACGCTTCTGGTTCTCGGCCTTGATCCAGCGCTGAAAACGGCCGTGGATCTTGAGGGGGACATTGATCTCAACACGCCCCAGAGTATCGTGTTTGCCGACGAGGCCATCGACGTACTTGTAGGCCTTGTCAAGGGCAGCCTTGAACTCCGAAACTTCAGCACTGGTAGGAACGGTGCGCGATACCTCGAACTTGCCTACAGCAGGCTCACTGCTCTCGTAAACGAAGACAAGGTTGTTCTCCTTGTCACCGACCTCGGGAACAACCATGTACACGCCAAAGTTCTGGAGAACTTCGGGGCTGACAGTGTTGCCGAGGTGGTCGTAGAAGTAGTCGTGGGCCTTGTAGGTGAGGACACGGCTAGGTGGGTAGGCAGCCAGAATGCTGTTGATCTCAGAACGCGCAGGAATGATGTTGGACGAGTTCTGGACGTATACCTGCCAAGGAAGAGCGCTATGCTCGGACTCAGGAGTGTCGATAAAGGCGTTGTGGGTCGACTCAATGTCCGAAATAACATTGCGACTCTTCAGGTAGCGAGTAATGTTCTTAGCGTGAACAGCGGGGCCACCGGGGGCATCACGGTAGATGCGGGTGATGTCAACTGGGGCACACTGAACAGCCATGGCGAGCTCCTCAAACCGCTGAGAGGCATCGCCGATGTTAGAAGCGGGGCCAATAACAACGACAACATCGTCGTTCTCGGCAGCGGCGGGGAGAACACAGCATCCAGTCTCCTTGAAGAAGGCATCCATAGAAGGACCACGACCACCAAACAGGTACTGCTGGCGACCACCCTCAATGGGCACCTCGTGGCGGGCGAGAGACTTTTGGAGGGAGGCGGCGCGGGCCTCGATGGCAGCCTTAGCCTGAGCAACAGCGTTGCGGTCGCCGCTCAGGAGAATAGCACCAACATCTGTGGAGGGCGCGAAAGGCTCGTTGCCAACGGGGGCAGTGGCGTTCACGGGAGGCATGTGTACCTTGACGCCAAACTTCTTCTCAAGGGTGGCGATAGACACACCGTCGGGACCAGAGATAAAAGGGAAGAAGGCATCAGGGATGCCACGAAGCTTGGTGCTGGCGTTGGCACCACGTTCCTTAACAATCTTAAGGATACGGTCCCGAGCCATGGCAGCGCACAAGGTGTTTCCCTCAACGGTGACGTTGATCTCGGCGTCGTCGTCGTTGCCGTACGCGGGGACATCAGCAGCCTTGGGGAAGGTGATGCGAGCACCAGTCTTCTCCTCAAGGGCCTTTATGGTAGCACCCTGCTTTCCGATGATGAAGGGGCGAACAGACTGGGGGATGCTGAAAGTTACAGCACTCTATAAATAGTGGATTTGCGGTTAGTCAATCGTGAATTGCTTGCTTAAACGACATGCATGTTATAACAAGGGTCCGTTTTTTGTGAAGACTTACCTTAGCACCGATAATCTTGATCAGGTCGGTAAGAGCACGCTGAGCATCCTCCTGGGGACCAACCGCCTCAAAGCGGATGCATCCATTGGGCAAGGTGCTCATAGAAATCTGAGCACGAGACTTGCGGTTGATCTCACGCATGGTGTCGGAGATGGGGCGGGGCATCTTGTCACGGGGCAAGATGTCCTGGGGACGGCAATCAATCACCTCAACCATGCGGCCGGGAATCTTGATCTGGGGAGTGGGACCGGCAACTTCGGGGTCAACCACGGGAGGGGCAGACTTGACAGCACTGCCGCCGTTACCCCACGAGGGAGTAGCGATAGCCTTAGCAGCACCACCACCAAGCTCGGGGTAAAGCTCGTGGGAGCCGAAATCCAGGGCCTTTGCAGAGCGCTCAACAGGAGCATCCTCCTGCTGGTCAAGAGCAACAGCCTGCTCGTTCAAGTGAGCCTGCATAGTAGCCTCAAGAGACTCGCTAGCCACAGCGGGCATATCAACAGAATCAATAGACATTGTTGAAATCGGGGTGTGTAATCGAGCGACTACACGAAACAGGTAATCTAGGGGCCGAACCGGAACGGGAACAAGAGAGAAGCGAGGGTTGTGGGAAACCCGCTGTAACAACGAAATCAAACGGTTAGCGAATGGTTCTAATTGGCGGCCACGGGCAGAAGCTCTCGATGGCTACACAACGATGGTATTGAAATCGTCGAATGTTTGTTGCCGCCGTACGACGGCCGAAAAAACACGAGGGAAGCGATGAAAACTCACAGAAAGAACTTATAAGAATTAGTGAGTAATTTTGGCGGTTGCTGAAAAACAAACAAAAGAGTTAATTTCACTCTTAGGATAAAGTGAGGGTTGGAAAACTGATCGAATCGAGGAAATTCAAGAGAAGGGACTGGTGCACTTTTATAGTTCTGTGCGAATTGATTTAAACTAGTACGCATCTCTATGTAGGCCGAATGAGGAAAGAGGGTGATGTGGAGTTTTCTAGGCCCTAGCTTGTCGAGCTTATGGTATTCAATTCATGAATTGGACTATGGGAATCCTTCCACTGTTGGTGGTTCAGTCACACCCGACACACGGCCATGTTCAGGGGCCCGACCAATTACCATCGTGGAACGGGAGCCGCAAACTCGTGAAGACAGCATTTTCTATCGCTTTGTATCAACCTGATGCAGGTACACACAAATTTAAATAAAGGTGTACATATACACACATCCATATTTGTGTGTGCAGACATGTACATATAAACCCATTTGGAGGACTGGAACGGTCTATTTACCTAGACATAGTAAACAAAAATGCTAATACCGTTGCCGTCATTCTCAAATATCACTATATCTAAGTCATTCTTCAACTTTCCATCATCCTTTCGAACAGCTGGCCAAGCCCAAATCCGGTTCATGGGACGAACTCGTTGTGACCCACATTTCCGAGGCGATCAGAAAATATGGGGTTATACCCTATATCACCAAATATATAACCCTAGTAATGACACGCGATCATTTGTGAGGTAGCGCGTATGTCGGCAACATTGATGAGTTTAAGAAGTGTCTGAAGTGACTGTCATATTCTCCCGATTTTAATCGAATTACATACCATAATAAGGAATTATCATCTCGTACAAGAAAGCAAGATTTTACAGACATAATGGCCACAATAAAAGCGATAGATACTAGTACCGTATGTACATTGATATAGTCGGTGGTGCCTAACATGCATGAACTAATATGTGATGTAGATTCATCGTATCCAATCCGGACAAGTCATTGTTGATATTTGTTCTGTAGCAAAGGAGCTTATAGAAAACAGTGTAGACGCTGGGGCCACCAGTTTAGGTGAGTGAGATCCTCGTGTTGATGCCCAATGATGTCAACTAACCGTATCTCAGATATTCGTTTCAAGAACCAAGGGCTAGATTCCATTGAAGTACAAGACAATGGCTCCGGAATAAGTCCCGAAAACTATGCTGGGGTAGGCTTGAAACACCACACATCAAAGCTTTCTACCTACGAGGACATATCGAAGCTACAGACGTTTGGGTTTCGTGGAGAAGCTGTGTCTTCCCTTTGTGCCTTGAGTAATGTTTCTGTCATTACATGTAGAGTCGAAGATGTACCAAAAGGAACCAAACTCAGGTTTGACAGCCATGGTGTTCTTAAAGAGACATCGGTTGTTGCCGCACAAAAAGGGACTACGGTCATAGTGGAAAATTTGTTCTACAACCTTCCTGTTAGACGAAAGGAACTTGAGAGGAATATCAAGCGAGAATGGAACAAGCTCATTGCACTCCTCAACCAATATGCTTGTATCCAGACCAACCTCAAGTTCACCGTATCACAACAGCCAACTAAAGGCAAAAAGGTCGTCCTGTTTTCCACCAAGGGCAACCCAAAGACCAGAGACAACATCATCAATGTTTTTGGCGCCAAAACTATGCAGGCATTGGTTCCTCTGGATCTAATTCTAGAGATGAAACTGACTGCGTCAAGTATCATAACTGGCGCTCCTCAAGGAAATGTGACGAATCAAGTACATCTAGTCGGCCATGTATCCAAACCGGTGAACGGTGAAGGCCGTCAAACACCAGACCGTCAGATGTTTTACGTCAACGGTAGACCTTGTGGCCTCCCGCAGTTTGCAAAAGTCTTCAACGAGGTGTACAGGTCTTTCAATTCCTCGCAGTCACCGTTTATTATGGCGGATATTCAGATGGACACACACATGTACGATGTGAATGTCAGCCCTGACAAACGGACAATCTTGCTGCACGATCAAGGGCACATGCTTGATAAACTCAAGGAAGCTTTATCTGAGCTCTTTGGCAGTCAAGACTACACAGTACCGGTGGCCCAATTATGGTCAGGTAAAAAGACCACCGGCAATTCCTCCCGAAGTGAATCTTCAGAAATACCATCTAAGAGTTCACCCTTGATTGGGAAGAGTTCAGCATCTAAGTCTACATTTAGAGGGTCTGTGTCAAAACTCGATGCGAGTACTGAGACACCCAGCAGAAGACAATCTTCATTGCGGCAAAAAGCAACAAACCAGTCTGGTGACGATGAAGAAGTGGACTATGAGCCGAATGAGTTAGGAAAAGCACCTACAATAGCTTCTGCTCTAGCATATTTTGCCGCGAACGCAACCCCCAAGTCATCTGGTACTGCGAATGTGGGAAGTTCCACAAGCACTGTGTCGTATAAGGAAAACACCAGTCCAATACAGCCGGCAAAGATTGTATCGGCTGCAGATGTCCTTAGAGCTCAAGAAGAAGAGGGATCTGTTGAAGACATTGACGAGCGTCGGGCTAGAAGCATTAGGGCATCTGTTGTAGCACACAGGGTAAATCCTAGACAGGATGACGAGGAAGAAGAAACAGAAGAGGACGAGGATGATGACGATGATAGTTTGTTTGTTCGGCAGCCCAAAATCCCGGACACCGTGGACACTATATCATCTTCTGTTCACGATATTGGGAAGAAATTTCAAGCTGGATCTTCGCAATCTACAAACACTACTCGCGCATACCACACACCACCAGATGTCGCTACTATTAGCATTGGCGATACAACTGTGGTTCGTAGTATTGGTCGTTCTGCCTCTAAAGGTACAAATTACAGCGGTGTCACGACTCAAGGAATTTGGGGTTCTGATCGGTTGACAAACACCCGAAATGCTGCTACTGGGAAACCTGGGTTCGGCAGTCGCCTGGCAGAAATGTTTTCAGCCCATAGTGCGAAGGCGAAGGAGAGGGATCAAGAAGAAGACGAAGAGGAGTCAGAAGAATTGGAGGAGGATGAAGAACAAGACCTAGAGGAAGACGTGGAGGAATCGGAGGACGAGTTTATGCCTGATCAGAGAAAACACAGCCATAAGGGCCAATCCACAGATGGGGTTGACAATGATGATGGGAACCACCAGCAAGGCTCAAAGGCCAACAAGCTAGCCACGTTGGAAATACGTCAGGCTCAACTCCCAACTTACAAGATGCCCAGCAGAGCATCAGGTCGGAAACGTGCAGCTGAATCAGACTCGGGCTCCGGTGATGATACCATAAACGAATCCGCCCAGGCAGCTAAACATCAAGACCCAACCGTATCTGAATCGGACACAAATTATACCGAAGAAACCTCAGACACCGAAGTTACCCCCAAACGGAATCCGTCGGGTATACCAAGTGTTGGGACCAGAAACGGCCTGGGGACTACAATCGTTAACAAGCCCTCTAAGCGGGAAGCTACTGTTAACTTGGTTCAAACGATTAAGACCGATGAATCCGACATAGAGACCCACTTAACAGCGTTACAAAGTGCACTTTCGACGGTCAACAGTCGAGTGGTTGCAGAGCCTACTGAGAGCGAGAATGCAACACTGGACGTAGATGACGTGTCAGCAACGGACCCCGAAACCAAGTTAACTCTTACTATTACTAAAGAAGACTTTGGGCACATGAAGATTGTGGGCCAATTTAACCTTGGCTTCATCATTGCTGTCCGGCCGGCTTTTGTCGAAGGGGACGCCGACGCCATGGACATTGACTCCCCCAACGAACTTGACAAAGACCGACAAGATGAATTGCTCATTATTGACCAACACGCCACTGACGAAAAGTATAATTTCGAGCGACTACAAGCTACCACAATTGTGCAGTCCCAGCGTCTTGTTAATCCTAAACAACTCGAGTTAACGGCGCTCGAAGAGGAAATCGTTATTGAGAATAAGGCAGCCTTGGAAGCAAACGGATTTGATGTAGCCGTTGATTTATCCGGGGATGTGCCGGTTGGCTCCCGATGCCACCTCCTTGCGTTGCCTTTATCACGAGAAACTACATTCACACTGTCCGATTTGGAGGAATTGATTTCATTGCTCGGGGACCATCAAACATCCCTTTCAACCGCAGATACTGCCCTATCATCATTCTCGACTACATCGGCTTCCTTCGGCGAGGCCGCCCGGAAACTGACTGCGATTCCGAGACCAAGTCGAGTACGAAAGATGTTTGCCATGCGTGCCTGTAGAAGTAGTGTTATGATTGGCTCGGCGCTGACGCACGGAAAAATGGAAACACTCGTCAGGCATATGGGTGAGCTGGATAAACCTTGGAACTGCCCTCACGGAAGACCAACAATGAGACACCTTTCAAGCTTGGGATCGTGGGAAGAGAAATCTTGGAGGGAAGAGGAACTAGAAAAAGGGATTTTGATGGACTATTTACGGGATTGAGAGTCTAGTTTTGCTGTGAATGTATGTATGTACGTATGCATACATGCACATGCCGCTCTTTGCTGCCTTTTTTTGTACCGAAGGGGGGCCTCACCGCTAGAATACAAATTTGCGTAAACTCTAAGGCGGAATGCACAATCACGTATGTATGTCTATGTACATAACTATTTTACATACATACTTGTTAGTTCTGGTGTTACACAGTCACTATAACAAACTACCGGGCCAGCTGAATAGACGCGCCATTGATGTCATAGGAAAGCCCAAGGTATATCTGTTGAACATGTGACAAAATGTATGTACATGCATGTATAGGAAATCGTCCGAAACCACCTATTGCCAGAAGAGGAAGATGAATTGTGGCCCAATAGCATGTAATAGGGGAGTCAAGAGGAATTGTATCCTTGTACACACGGCTTTGACCATGCTCACCGAAACCTCCGGTGCCGTTTTTCTTGAATCCCATTCTCATACCCCAGGGGTTTACAGTTCAAAATACTAAGTAAGGAAGCTCTCTAAAGAAGAAAACGACAAGTCCGCCCTTTGGGTGACGGGGTTTGTAAGATCCTCTTTGTCTTTCAAAAGCCCCGGTGCTTATGGTAATACGTTTACAGAGGCAGCCACTTACAGAAGGATTCCTCACAATGATAGGCTACAACGAAATGTAGCCTTTTTATTCGACAATTACAATACCAATGACGGCCGGCCGAGTACTGAATCCAGCTTTCACTGGTCCACTCCCTTTAGCTATTTTACATCCCCCCCTCGGCCCTTCTGCATAACAAGTGGGGCACTCGCAGCCGACACAGTTTGTTTGTCATGATACTTCCTGTCTGCCTTCTTGTTGTATGTCTATCCACAGCACTACCCACATATCTCAATGCGCCACGACAAGGCCAAGTTAACAGCCAACATACTAACCAAAAAGTATTTCCAATCTGGGAGTTCTGTGGATTGACGTCGTTGTACTTAGGCCACTATAGGGCTGGCTGGTTTGGGCCCACGAGCTTTGTTGTCATTTTTAGTCCAACGATAACCTCCTTAGGCCCTTTATTCTCTCCTTGACGTCACTAGGATCACCCTGTCTGTGTGATGCCATGGCCCCCAACGGTCTGTGCAGAATTCGTCTTTGGTAAAATCCGTAGATACCCTGGTTACTTGACCATCGTGAGCGCGGAACTTGGTAAGGAGAGTGAATACCCAACCATCTTCTCGGATTCACATACCCAGTGAAGCCGGGCATCGGTGAGAATAATGTGATTCATCCTTCAAATGTGAAAAATCACAGTGCAGAGTTACATTGGCCAAAAGGCATATATACCCATGGAGAAATTTTACCCAGAGAGGTCCGTTAATGTTAGGCTCAGTATACACTGTGGGGTGCTAGAAGAACTCCACTGGCGAGTATCGGCAACTCAAGGTTGAAGATCCACCTCGAATCGCGAAATCAAGCAGGCTCAAGCGAGATGCAACAGGCCCACCCGGGTTTAAAGCCTCTTGTAGAAGTTTGCTCCTTCTCTTCGATCTCGAAATCCAAAAGCATTAGGCTATGTTCAACTTGAAATCCCGTCCCACAAAGACCCAACGTCAGTTCCACAACCCAGAGCCACAACGTGGGCTGGATAGAAATGTGGCTACGACTATAAAAGTCGGTATCACGGTGAATCTTTTGGAAGGATCATCTCGGTGTGCCTGCTTTGTTTCCTGGGGCCTATGCTTGGTGCTAGGGGGAGCGATCACTGCCAATCTCTGGTTATCCCGTATGTGTGCATGTTGAACCAAAAACCATATAACCGGCCGTACCCCCGTGTCCGAGAACCAAGCTTTCAATTTAGCCCCTATCATATTTACTTTCGAGTCTCCACCATATCTTTCGGGCAATATATTCTCAAAGTTTACATTCATGAACTTGACAAGGTCAGTTTTCTCCCTCCACTGAATACTTTTTTCCTATTTCTGACCTATCGTGCAGCTCGCTCCAGACATCGCCACTTTTAACCTTTACTATACATAAACTTCGACCCATAACGGAACTCCCCTTACACCAGCCTAGTATCCCCTGGCTGGCTTGTTTCTCAAAATGAGGTGTTCTCATCCTACCGGCCACCCAATGGCACTTGGGTCTCGCCGACCTCTCGAGTCGCCCCTGCCCCGACCATCACCACTCGCGCCTAGCTTTAGCTTTGAAAACTGGCCCACCTCGGTAGCAACCCCCAGCTTTGATACCGACACTGAAAGTACTTCATACGTCCACGAGCACAGTTCTTTTCCAAATAGCATCTCTGGGGAAAACGATACTTGGCGCGGCAGAGATACTCGCTCTTTCCTTCATCCTGATGAGTCTAATGCCAGTAACATGTCTATCTACGGAACTTCAGCACAATCGAGGAGTGATAGGTCAACTTCCATGCAACGCAGCCCAGCCGCTTCCCATGTTTCCGTTAGCTCCATAAGAAGACCAATACGCGACATGTTGAGACAACATCCGCGAATCGATCTTAGAAGTTCTCCCGGGAGCTTTCCGTTCCCTCCAGTTTCCGACTCACGCTCCATGTCACCTACATCCAATCCTTCTAGTAACCATATTGTCCCTCTTGCTCCGATGATTGGTGACGACCCTAGTGCTACCGACGAAGAGACGTCTGGACCAACACCAGTGTTGACCCCCAGAGACCCTAGCTCTTCGTTCTCAGTCCACATACCTATTCTAGAGCCTGCTGCTGCAACCTCTCAAACAACTCTCGGAGACTTATCTACAGCCCCTTCCAACATGTCATCTTCGGCTACGCTTAACTTTGCCATCGAGTCCCCCGCTACCTTGGATTCATCCATCGACTTAGCTGAACGCCCTATCAGTGTTTCTTCCCGTCGCTCTCACCGTTCTGTCTGCCCATGTGAACCCGAGGCTACTCGTGCCACCGTCTCATTGGATATTCCCACCCACCATGAGACACCGGACCTTAGGCCTCTTTCTATTTCTCAACCACGGCTCTCCGAGCCGGCAGCAGACGTTGTTCCTGAATTGGTATCCGGGATGTTCTCCAGGCCTACTGCCCTTCAAAGACACTATGCAGCCAGTGAATTTTCCGTCCAGAGTTCAGTTCCGCTCACCATAGCTCCGTTGGTTGACCAGGTTCAACGGGCATCACAGTTTCTTGGAAATGCCCTTATTTGTGGTTTCTGTAACAAGTGGCTCCGTCAACGTCTTACCACGGTTGAAGGAAACAACCCTAGCCATGCTGCATCTGGCCGTAGAAGAAAGCACTATGCCCTGAAACCCATGGGATGCCCAACATGCAAATTCCTCGAAGAAGCTATCACGCTACGCTTGCGCAACGACAGACTTGAACCTGGGCAAGTCGAGAAAGTTGCTTTCCATGGACCCTATCCACTCAATGAGATTCGAGAGTCTCTGAATATGGGTGGTATGTCTAAGCGGCTCACTAACGGATCGGGGATTAAGCCACATGTGCTTGAGATTGACGAAAACGACTCCAATCAAAGAACATTGTGTGCCATCATGGAAGTTGCAATCACAACTGTAGACAAACGAAGCATTACCTTTATGATTCAGTTCAAAGCCTTCTTCCGTGAAAGGACGTTTGTCGAGATTAGACCTTGGGTCCATCCAATATTCGATCCGGGTCTTATTTCTCAGTGGCTCGATGTCTGTGAGAAGCAAGAGCACACAACACGCTTTGAAACTTCCGGTATGACTATCCAGCTTCTAAGAACTTGTAACCAAATACTAACGTTTCCTAGACAAAACTCCGGTCGACTTCAGACTTCTGGATCTGAAAGAAAACTGCGTCGTAAGAGTCGCTCGCCCACAGGATGCACGGTATGTGGCTTTGAGTTACAATTGGGCAAGTTCTGGTGGTGCAAATGGGTCGCACACGGCACTACTATCAAACATTGATGATCTAGAAAAACCAGGCTCGCTGAAGCGGTGGAATCTGAGCAACGAATCCCTCATTGGAGCATGTATGAAGTTGTGCAAAACACTGAAGCAGCGTTACCTGTGGATCGACAGATTGTGTATTGTCCAAGATGACCGGGAGAACAAGGCGAAACAGGTCCAAACTATGGATGTTGTTTACAGTTGTGCATTTTTCACTCTCGTCTGTGGTCTTAACTCCAAGAAGGAGGGAGGTCTTCCTGGTTGGTCATTCCCCAGAGATCACAAACGTACTCTAACACAACGATTGGGGAAGCCGATGCTCAGTTCTCCAAGTAGCACTAAGCACATTGATAACGTGGTTTTGAATACCAGGTGGAATTCAAGAGGTTGGACCTTCCAAGAAACTAGACTGAGTAGACGCTGTGTTTACATAACAGACACCCAGTTGTTCTTCGATTGTACCTGCGGTTTTGCTGAGGAAATGCGTACTTGGACGGGAAGCACCAAGAACCCTTGCTCGCACTTGGGAATGACGCTTTATTCCGGCGAGCCTGTCAACTACGATGAGTATGATACAAGCTCTCTGAAAGACGAGACTTCGTCAGAACCTCCCATGAGAGCGCAAGACAGGATTTTATCCTCTGTGATGAGAAACTTTTCGTCTCTTAGAAGAACTAGTGTCCCTTCTCGAACGAATACAGGATCATCTGAGAAGTCATCCTCAAGCATGCCTATAACTCAAACCCGGTTTTTCCCACAGGCGCTGATAGCCAAGATTTCGGCAATCACTTCTCCAGGGTCTCGTTCGCTACCTACGACACCCATACAAACCAAGGTCCCATTCCCTCCTCCGGCGGATATCGCAGCAACTCCCATTCCTCATGGCACAGAAGAACATCATCGTCGGTTCTTCAGACACCAAACTTTCACATTTGAAGACTACTCTGAGGCAGTGGAGCAGTATAGTAAGCGTCAACTCACGAAGCACCATGATAACCTCTTTGCGTTCCAGGGTGTGCTTCATAGATTATCAAAGGCTTATGGTTGCCACGATATTCATGGTCTGCCGGAAAAGTTCTTGTTACGGTCCCTCTTCTGGAGAAGACCCGAGAAGAATATCAAGCGGGTGGGAGAGCATGCTCTACCTGAAATCCCGACATGGGCATGGGCCCACCGGAGACAACCTTTGGAGTATGTTGAACCCACGGATGTTCCCTTACTACGTGAAGCACAGCACATGTATCACAAAACCACACAGAAGAGCGGACTGGAATATGTCCGTTTGGATAATGATATGGCAAATCCCTCTGAGTCTGATATTTCGCCCAGCTTGAAAAACGCTGTGCAAAATCTGATTTTTTATGACCAGAACAAGTTGTTGTTCAGGGCCGGTGTAATGGACGTGACTGTCCGTGAGCCGGAGGGTTCTACTCTCTTTTATGACCTCCGTGACCTGTCGGGCCGTCTCCCCTGTCAAACTAGGGACCTCTACCGACCCGCGAATGCCCACGCTAAAGGTAGAATACAACCTCTTATTGTCGAAGGTATTCACCTTGGACAGGTCCGATATGACAGCTACAGTGCCGTGAGCGGTCTAAAGTGTGAAACCGACTGGTGTCACCAACACGATGATTCGGCAGACTGTCACAAATTTAAGATCTTCTTGGTCTTTTTTCAACAATTTGAAAATGTGCCCAGAAACGCATCGTTGAATTTGGTAGCGGTGTGTCGTGGGACGTATGAGCATATCCCGGGACATGGCTCTGCATTTTCCGGTGAGCGGATCGGTTTTGCGGAGATTTCTGGGAGTGTGGGTATTGATCTGGTTGCAGGATACACGAAGTTGATGCCCGTGATTTTGGGGTAAATCGATTTTGTTATGTAGCAACAACGTTGTAACGTTATTTCGATGTGTAGCTGGCATGGACCATTGGTTGTGTATACCGTTTGAGGTATTATGATAGTGTAGTAGCTTTTAAATATCATGGAAGTGCTTGAATTATTATATTTGATCTCGTTATGGAAATGATTTAGCCGACGTTGAACATCCGGTGATCTAGGAACTTCCCTGGCGATCTGTGTAACAGTAGTCCTTGGGAGAGTGCTTCGAGTGCATCAATAATGCAACATGCAGGAATCATCGACATATCACTAGGAAGTACAGGTTACAACATGAAAAAGTGACTCCTTCGCCATACTTAGACCACGAGTCATGACTCCCGCCACACTACGGTGCTATGATATCTCGTACCGAGACATAGCGTAGCATCGGTCGACAAACAACGTGGCGAGGTGTGCTTATGTAGCATGTAGCAGACATAAAAGGCAAACAACACGGACGTGACGACATGACTGGAGTGGCAACTAGTGAGTTTAGTTTAGTTTTTTCTCGCCGGAGTTACACGGGGTTGGAACATGGAAGGTGGGTATGCATGTGCCAGCGGTCGTGTTCGGCTGTCTTAGATGCCGCCATACGTAGCGTAAAACGGGCGGGCGGGTGCCGGGTTTAGGTCACAAGGTTTGGGAAGCAGCGGAACGGTATCAGAGCGGAATGGTATAGCCGTGTTGCTAGCCGTATGGGATTGTCCGCAAGACTAGAATCCTATGCCTATAAGTCATTGGTTTGCGCACCTGATTCATGAAACATTTCCTTTAGTGAAGTCTAGACAGCCAATCACGGGAATCCCCAGACGGAGGTAGTTTATAGGGTTAGGGTAGATACGGACATTTGATAGGGAATCCGGTGGCAAATTTAGGTCTGTATCTTTGACGTTGAAAGCTAATGTCAGAGAGGCACAAAAACTGACGTTAACGAATTGACTCGTTATTACTGATCAGGGTGGTAGAAGGAGCCGTAGAAGTCAGTGTGGCGGCAAATATGGCATGGGGATTGCATTTTGAGTATTTCTGGGGGGCTGGAAAGTAGCAATAGGAGGCTCTTTGGCCTGACGATGATTTTTGGGTTCAGCTTTGTGGGTAATGCAGGTTGTGAAGGACGACAGTTGTTTTTCTTCCTCTTAACTGGATGGGGAGTTTTGTTGCTTACTTTGAGAGAAGATTGGCGGAATCGTTCGATTACATTGGGATATAACTTTCTTGGAGACAATGGTCGACAGAGAGAAAAGTGAGCTACAATCATACCACCGAAATCTAAAGTCTGTGAGTTCATTGAAGGGTTGGTGCGGATCCCATCAATGTCGTCACAATCGAGCGGAAACAACAACCCGATTTAGTAAAAAAACCAAAACCTCCATCATTGGACGAATATTTTAGTAGTATCGACACCAAAAGGAGAAGCTTGAAAAAAAAAAAAAAGAAAAAAAAAAATTCACATTCTGGCGTCGTCATCGCGCGGGTCCACCAGTCCTTTGGGCTACTGCATCAATTTTTTTTTATTACCTTTTTGGAAATATATGGTTAACTGGAAAGCTAGCTGTTTATATCAGATTTAGCGAAAATCCTAAAACAGAAAACAGGGGAAGGCACTGGTAAGCGTCTTGCGCGTCACCTGGATTCTAGGGGAAACGTCGGTTTAAGAAGCGCTTTATGGGCGGTATGATGGGTTTATACTGGAAGTGAAAAGATGGTACTCTTAGAAAATACAAGACTCGTACATAGACTTGCACCATATACAGGTTATATGTATACACACATTTCTTCTTTCAAGATTGTTGATCACTACTGATGTCACTTTCCACCCAAAATCCTTAGTGAGACACCTGGAATGCACCCGTTCCTCAGTATAAGGAAGTCTACGCTAACCGTTTCCGGATTAGACGGCATGGATAGACAACAGCAGCTGAAGATGATCCACGCCATTGGGCGGCAGCCAGGAGCGCTGTAATTTTATATCGTCCTTTAGCCAGCCAAACTAGTGATGTCCGGGAAGAAAAGATACCGGGTAAACACGATGTTTTACTTTGGACTCGCCAGTTCGCTCTCTTCTCTAGGCGCGTGGCGTCTTTTGTTGTCTCCAAATTCTACGTGTGCGTGGTTGTGCCTGTATCGCAATATCAGCCTCTTTGTGTCAGCTTGACCTCAATCGTAGACAGTTAGGGAGACTTTCCGTTACCGTGTACAGACCGTATGATGTGCGCTTTCTCGATGCGGGGTTGGCATTAGCTGGTAAAGTTAAGTAAGAGCCATCAGATATAGTCAATGAACGACAAGGGAAATGGACAAGCGATGGCTTGCCATGAGAAATGCTTGACTAAAACGTTATTGGGTGAAGAATGTCAATCGTATCCATTTTGGGCGACACATCAATCCGATTATTGGGGTAAATGTAGAATTTATCGTTATTTTGGATATGTTTTCATCGACTTCTGACATCAATGGCACCACGGTATGTCGATCCAGGACAGAACCGTTCAAGCAAGTACAAGTATAGTCTGTCAAAGGAGTTAACGACGTTGTCATCAACGGCATCAAATGACAATTACCCAGCGTTTACGGGAAGTTAGTCCACCTAGGCTGAACACATCACTTCCTTAGAGGGAGGCCACCAATAGCCGTTGTACATATTTTCATACAAAACAACATCAATCAACGTGTGTAGGTTATGTTGTTTGAGGCTGTGGGTTGATACTAAAAAAAAATAAGAAATAAAAAAAATATTAAGTCCCTGTTGAGCGGTTCATCAACCAGGGGGGCCGCGCGAAAAGATGGGCCACAGGGATGAGGGTAGGTCAAATGTGAAGCACAAGAACGTTCAGTAGCTGTCGCATTCTTGCCCCCCTCCTCCCTTACCCACTCTGGTCCGTTGGTAACTGCCACTATTAAACAGATGGGTGCCGCACACCAGGAGCACAAACAGCCGAGCGCTTTCCCTTCTTTTCTTGTTTGATGCTGTTTTTCCCGAGATTTATCTCGTACAGATCTATATTATCACATTACTATCTTCATCCTATAACCCACCAACCGTTTATTCGGCACCTTAATTCACTGGCAAGAGTCTCAACTACAAACATATCTTAATTCACAGGCCGAAGAGTCCAGCCCACCCTTCACCATGGCCAGCGACGATGTTGAAAGCACCGGTTCGGCTTCGCTGTCGGGTAAGCTCAGACCCATAATCCCTTTACGGATATCAGTTTGCCCTATTTGCATCACCACTAACACGTAGTCTTCCTGAATCATAGGTTTTATTACAACCCTGGCGGCGGCTGCTATCGTTGCCGCTATTTACATCGGTATCTTCCTTTTCCTCCGGAAATCCCAGCGCCGCTGGTATGTTCCCCGTACCTACCTTGGTTCCCTTCAGAAGTTTGAGCGTACCCCCGAATTGCCCTCCGGATGGTTCAACTGGGCTACCGCCTTCTGGAGCATGCCCGATGAGTACAGTCTGCGCCAGCAAACTCTCGACTCGTTCTTGTTCTTGCGCTTCCTCAAGGTCTGCACTGGTATTTGCTTCGTTGGTCTGCTAGTGACTTGGCCTATTCTGTTCCCTATCAACGCTACCGGTGGTGGCGGTCAGGTGCAGCTGGATATTCTGTCCATGTCCAACATCGACACTTCCACTAGCTCTGGTCGTTACCGTTACATCGCTCATGCTCTCGTGGCCTGGGTCTTCTATGCCTTCGTCATGTTCGTGATCCTTCGTGAGCAGATCTTCTACATCAACCTTCGCCAGGCCTACCTCCTGGCTCCTCAGAACTCGAGCCGTATCTCTGCTCGCACTGTTCTTTTCACTGGTGTCCCTAAGAAGTACTGCAACGAGGAGCAGTTGCGCGTTGTTTTTGGTGATGCCGCCAAGAACATCTGGGTTGCCCGTGATACTGAGCAGGTTGACAAGGTTGTCGAGGAGCGTGATAAGGTCGCCTACCAGCTTGAAAAGGCCGAGGTCAAGCTTTTGAAGACTCTCAACAAGAAGCGCACTGCTACCCTCAAGAAGGTCGATAACGATCCCGAGAAGGCCGGTGTCACCACTGACTCTAACCCCATCGCCACTTACCTCACCTCCAAGGACATGCCCACTCACCGTCTCGGAAAGATTCCTTTCATTGGTAAGAAGGTCGAGACTATCCCTTGGTGTCGTGAGGAGCTTGCCAAGCTTGTCCCCGAGGCTCGTGCTGCCCAGGCGTCGTACAGAAACCGTGACACCATCCCCGTTGGAGCCGCCTTTGTCGAGTTCCACTCGCTGGCCGATGCCGAGGCTGCTTCGCAGAGCCTGATCCACCACCACGCCCTCAACATGACTCCCGCTCTTATTGGCGTGCGTCCTGATGATGTCATCTGGAAGAACCTGAGTATGCCTTGGTGGCAGCGTATTTCCCGCCGCTATGCTGTGGGTGCTTTCCTGACTGCCATGATCATCTTCTGGGCTATCCCCACGGCCATCGTCTCCTCATTCGCCCAGGTCACTTACCTCGAGGAGCGTTTCACGTGGCTGTCGTGGCTCAAGGATGTTCCCAGTGTTGTCATGGGTTTCATCTCTGGTCTGTTGCCTTCGGTTGCCCTTGCTATTCTTATGTCTCTGGTTCCTGTCATCATCCGTCTTCTTGCCCAGTGGTCTGGTGAGCCTACGCACTCACGTGTGGAGCTTTTCACTCAGAACGTCTACTTTGCTTTCCAGGTCGTCCAGGTCTTCCTTATTGTGACTATTTCTGGTTCCGCCTGGTCGCTGCTGGGTGACTTGGCCAACAACCCGGGTTCGATCATGACCACCGTTGCCACTGCCCTTCCTCGCGCCTCCAACTTCTACATTAACTACTTCCTGGTTCAGGGTCTTGCTATTGCCTCGACTACCCTGGCCCAGGCGACTGGTTTCGTCATTTTCACTTTGATGTACCGCTACCTTACCGGTACTCCCCGCGCTATGTACAACAAATGGACTACCTTGTCTGGCATGTCTTTCGGTCAGACTCTTCCTGTGTACGCCAACATTGCCATTATCAGCATCACGTACTCTGTTATTGCGCCCCTCATCTTGTTCTGGTCGTTCACCGGTATTGGTCTGTTCTACTTGGCCTACCGCTACAACATTTTGTTTGTCAGCAACACCAGCATCGACACCGGTGGTCTCATCTACCCCCGTGCCCTTAAGCACCTCTTCGTTGGTATTTACCTTGCCGAGGTTTGCATTCTGGGTATGACTGCCATTGCTAAGTCGTGGATTGCCGTTGGTATTTCCGTTGCTCTGGTCATCTTCACTGTTCTCTTCCAGATCACCGCCATGGGTGCTCTCGAACCACTCTTGCACTCGTTGCCTCAGACTCTGCAGGCCCAGGAAGCCCATGCTCTGATGAACCGCAATGAGGCCGATGACGAGACTATCCCCGAGCCCACTGATCTTCCCCGTGGGAATGCTGTCACTCGCTTCATCATGCCCTGGAAGTACGATAACTACCGCTACTTCAAGAGCCTTGTCGCTCCCCACCTGTTCCCTATGCAGGAGTACACTGCGGAGGTCGAGACGGACTCATACTTCCCCCCTGGTGTCACCAGCCAAGCTCCCACCCTCTGGATTCCTGAGGATGTTGCTGGTGCTTCCAAGGTCGAGATCTCCGCTACTAAGGAGATCATTGACATGACCGATGAGGGTGCTACGCTTAACGAGAAGGGTACCATTGTCTGGGATTCGGAGGATGCCCGTCCCCCCATCTGGGAGGAAAAGATTTACTACTAAACAAGAGTATCTTCTTCATGTAAGGTTTATTTCAGCGGGTTTATTGAGCGGAAGATAGTTGCTGATTTGAAAGCAAGTCTTTGTCTAATTATTTCTTTTTCTTTTTGTTGGAAGACTCTAGCGGGATGACATCCTATGTCTCTTTTGAAGTCTTCTTTCTTTTCTCTTAGCTTCTTTATTTAATCTCACGATATACCCAGGTGGTCACAATGTGTGACGTTTTGGTTCAGTGTTGGGTGGTTTGTTTGGTTGGAATGAATAAAAGTATCTTAAAATTCACATCTTGTCTCTAAATTGCATGTGTCTCTGATAACCCTGTATAAGCCTAAAACCCTGTGATGCCAAGTACCGATCTGGTCGTCGCGTTTTCAGGTTCCGAAAATGGCAACCACGAGATTTTGTCTCTGATGATTGGCTGGCGCAAACAGGTTGATAACAGGGATAGTGACACGTGGTTGCTGAGGTTACGAGGGGGAGCTTGGGTAGCGATAGCGATTTTGAGTAAACATGGGTTGACGATGAAATGTTTCGTAGACAGAGAAGAAGCGAGAAACGAGAAGTGGCGGTTCTTGATCAAGTTGGTTGCGGAGATGGATGCAGATGGATGGTAGTGCCAAATGCATAAGAAAGGTTATGAATATAGGGAGATATTTCAAGAGTCTAGGATGTTAAGTGGCACATTCCAGTTGACTATACTACGTATGCAGAATTGAAGATGGGATTATTCAGCTAACGTCCAATTAAACGGCTAATCCGAGCTTCTTGTAAAGTGATTTGTTCCGCGGCTGTGTCGTCTGTTCTCATATATCTTGATTATGAGGTAGATTGGGGGAAGAAGGGTTATCTGGGCTACGGCTGGATAGTAAAGGGTTGTTGCGCGGGACGCCGTGGGCTGTCGGGCGCCGGTTGCTGGGTGGATGGGTGTTGTTTTTGAGATGGGTGATGGACTTTGATGGTGGTGAAAGAGGCGTTTTGTGTTCTGGTGTGTGAATGTACATACATAATAGAGGAGTCATCCGGATGGAATATGGATAGTCTACTTCTTTGAATACATCATATCATTCTCCCAGAATCTCATTTTCTACTTCCACCGCTTTTTAAATCTCGTCTTGTCTGTATCTAAAAGGCCCGTCCGTCCCGCGGCTAGGATCTCTCAGGTTATACACTGAGTCGTGCACCTACAGGCCTATCGACATATTTCCTTCACTGAATTAGTGGCGCACAGGCTCTTGATTTCGTTGGTTGTCTCTAGTAGTGTTGCCCGTGAGATTTGTTGTCTCTGGAAATATTAGACATTCGTGCTTCTTTTTTTTTTTTTTTTCTCGTCTTCTTGTTTGGATAGCTTTGTACGTCCTTCTCGAGGGTTTCCTTCTTGCTTGAGGATATCCGATTCTTTGCATTTGGGCGTGGATAGTTTCTTTTTTGACGGATTATTGGGTACCCATTTTTTTCTTTTTGCATACATCCTTATTTACTTGCGCACCTCCTGCTGCATTCCTTACTATATACCATAATCCAGATCATGGCTCGCCGACCACCATCTTCCCGGCGCAATAGGCCGGCGCTATTCTCGCCATTGTCACTTATCCTTCTCGCTACCCCAGCTCTCGCTTCAACAGCCTCGACACTCCCTTATGATGCGACGACCCTCTTGACGCTCAACGATACAATTTATCTCTTCCAAGATCGCACATTCGCCTCCCTGAATACCTCGACGGCTTCTGATATCTCAGATAGCCCATTCACCACAGTTACCGACGAACTCCCCTTTGGTACAGACTCCTCGACTTCTTCATATCTCCCGACTTTGGCCAACGGGACACTTGCTGTCTATGCTGGGGACTGTAAAAAGGGTAACGGTGCTTTGTGGCTTTATGATTTGTCTTCCAAGTCATGGGTGCGCAAGACCGTTAACAATGGTACCGATGACGCGCCGGGTATGCTTGGTGCGGCTATTGGCTTCACATCTACCATTGACCCAACGTCAGATTCGGCGCCTGCAGTTTACTCATTCGGCGGCATGTGTGGCACGCCTAGTTCCAACGTATGGGCCTGGCAGTCCGCAGGTGACTATGACGGAACAATGATCCGTCTCAGTGCAGAATCCACCTCAACCGACGCCAGCTACAACGCGAGCACCCTCAACGTAGGAGCCGACACGCCCGTCTCTGCCGCCGGCTTCACCTGGACCGGTACCACACCCGCCCTCGCTAACAAGCCGGCCTCAACAACCCAACAGCAAGACTACGTCATGATTGGTGGACACACCACCAGTGCGTTTGTCAACATGAGCGAGGTGGCTGTGTGGCGACTTCCGGAGGAGGAATGGTCGTTTATCGAGGTTTCTAATTCTGGGTCGGTAAGTAGCCGGTCTGGCCACTCGGCTGTCCTTAGCGAGGATGGCGATATGATTGTTGTCATGGGCGGCTGGGTCGGTAAGGTTACCGAGGCGGCGGACCCGCAGTTGGTTATCCTTAAGATGAGCGATTCGGATGATGGGTGGGCTTGGGAGGTTCCGGAGAACCAGCCTAGTGGAAATGGTACCTATGGTCATGGTGCCGCGGTGCTTCCTGGGAATGTGGTTATGATGTATGGTGGATATGACGTTGGTTATCCTTCTAGCTCGTCTAAGAGAGCTGTCTCAGGATCCGCACAATACTATAACTTGACTAGTGGCGAATGGTCATCCAGCTACTCCAATCCTTCGGCCGCCAGCACTACATCCGCTACTTCAACCTCCGCCACATCAACTGCTACCTCAACCGCCACTTCCACATCGTCCGCTACCAAATCCGGAAGTTCATCTCGCAACTTAATCCTGGGTCTTGCCATTGGTCTCGGTGTTCCCCTTGTTCTACTCCTAATTGCCGCCGTTTGTATTTTATGCCGTCGCCACCGTGACAAGAAATCCCGAGACAACCAGATTCGCGCGCTGGCCCAAGATGAAGCACACTTTCTACCTTCGGATGGCCAGATGGCTCAACGGAACCCAAGTGGTTCCGGGTGGCTTCAGCGTCCCTCGGCTTACACTGTTCTCCCTGCTGCCCAGGATTCTGCCTATGAGAATGTCCGTGGACAAGACGATCATGACGGCCAACCTGGTGAACGCTCTGCTGGTGATTCACGTGGTAAATATGCGGCTCCCGGTGACAGTCCTATAAGCCCTATCCATCCCATTTATGAGAGGGAAGAAACAGCATATGACCCACACTCGGGCGATCTCAGTCGCCGCCCTGCTCCTGTTGCGCTTACTGATGTCCACCGCCCACCACCTGAGAATGACTACGAGGACGAACAATCTCCCCGCCGTCTTACACGTGACCCCGATGTTGACGAATGGATGAACTCTGTCGACCAAACCGATCGTCTCGTCTCCGGGTTATCCCGTCACAACACCACCGGCTGTGCTGAAATCCGCAATGCCCTCGCCGCTGTGCAAGGTCGCCCTAACTCCAAGGAGAGTGACAATTCGTTTAGTACTGCGAAGAGTAACTTTGTTGCCTTGAGAAACGAGGGGCCTTCGTTACTTATGGGTGGTATTCGTGGTGGTAGATCTGATGAGTCTGATACCCGCAGTCCCAACTTCCCTTCTGAGTCACGATATGACGAGCCTGATGATGAGGAATTCGATCAGCCACCTTCTCCTAGCAAGTACCGTGGTCGGAACAGTTGGTTGGGCTCATTGAAGCGTGTTTTCTCAAACAAGACTAGCGCTTCGGAAGAGAATATGCCCCCGCCTCGTGATTCTATGGGTGCTGAACTATTCACTGCCACTGACTTCAACGATACCCGCCCCGGTGCCCTTGGCACTTCCTCTCTGTTGAGACGCAAGCAAGGCAGACAGGCATGGGAAGACATGCCCGAACATCTCCGCAACGGCGATGGCGACAGTGAATGGGATATTGAGCGTGCAGTTGAACAGCGTTTAGTCCAAGTCATGTTCACGGTGCCTAAGGAGCGTCTCCGTGTCGTTAATGCCGAGATTGAGCGCGAAGAGGAAGTCATGATTGTGGATCCCTCCATCGAGGAAGGGGTCTCTCTAGTTTCCTACGCCGGCGACATCAGTGGCGCTAGTGCCGAAGCCGAAGCCGAGGCTGAAGCTGACCGGTCCAGAGGCCGTTCTGGTAGTCTGAGAATTGCCAAGCTGCGTGGTGCGCCATCTAGGGAAACCCTCAACATGAAGGCTACCAAGAGCTACGGCGAATTGCGCAGACAGGCAAGTGACTTGTCTTCTAACTTCGACCTCGGTTCTCCTGAGCGGACGCTGCATAAGAAGCGCAGTCGCGTGGGACAAATGGTGGATAGATTTGAGGGGATTAGTAGGGAGACGAGCCCGGTGAACTCGCTTAGAGGGCGGCCGGCCGGGCTTTGATCTTAAGGATGTCTGGGTGGGTTTTGTATGTACATAAGTATGTGGGGTGGATTGATTCATGGCGTTAATTGGTTTTGTTTGTTACGATTTTTGTTGATTATTTTGGGTCGGGGTCTTTTTTCCTGTTCGGTTTGCGTTTAATGTTTGTCGACATATGTACATACGTCGTATCTTGTGGGATTTATAAAAAATTCAATAACACAAATTCTAAAAAAATGAAAAATTATAAACTATCTATGTATAGAGACCGAATGCATGCAGTGTACATGTGTATGTATGTGTGGAACTAACAAAGTGCTGTGTAACCCCGAATCCTGACTAATCTCGCTCACATTACACAAACAAGTCCCTATTCTGGCCAATGATAGCATCAACCAACGGCGCCCCAGGAAAATCCATAATGACGATTCCACGCCTGCCGGTGTCCTGTGTACCCAGCCACTCACCCGTCCTATCATTCATACCCTTGAAAAGCCCATCACGGGACCCGGCAGCCGCCTCGATAGGCAAGACGCCAACACTAGCACTAAGATGGGAGATATACAGGCTTTCATTTTCGTCGGCCGGGACACTTGCGCTGCGGACGAGGGCATCGCGGATTGCCGTCCATTTGAGCTCGAGATGGGCGAGGGATGGGATGATCCAGAGGTCTTCGAGGGTGATTTGCGTGGACCGCCAACGTACGCCGTAGTCGGTGGCGGCGGGGAATTCCTGGAGGATGAGGATTTTGCCGCGCAGTTGGCCGAGGGTGGGGAGGGCGGAGAACGTCTTGGGCGTGTAGATGTGTTTGGTGAAACTCCAGGATAGATCGGGGTTGGTGGTTTGTAGTTTGTGGAAGGCTTGCTGGAAGGTTAATGAGCCCTCGCCGACACGGGGTCCTTCTTCTTTGATGCGGAGGATGATTGCCTCGGTGGGGTTCTCGGTGAGGAAGGTGAAGAGGGTGGTGAAGAGATCTTGTAGAGTGTGGCCGGTGGCTTGGGAGGCGTGGTAGATGGCTAGGGTGTCGCCTTGAAGACGCGTGCGGCCGTCAATGTAACGGATGCCAGCGTGCAACTGGCTAGTCAGATTGATGTTTTGACACTGCAGGCGAATGTCGTCTACCGTGTAAGTCATAGTATCATGAGTGCCGGGAATCGACAAAGCTGATACATTTACGGTATCCGGGAGTGCAGACATCCACCTATTCTTGGACAGTGTCGCGGCATCAAAGGACCAGTCACTTTCAAAGCCACGGTAGCAGCGCGAGCGGCTTGTCTCGAGACAGGGCGATGTGCTGAAGAGACTGTATAGAAGGACGAGGAGGGTGACGAAGGAGCCGGCGATGAAGAATAGGGCTGTGCGGCGCGAGCTGGCGCGGGATTGTGCGGGATGCACGGATTTCGGGCCTGGGTGGGGACTGTGGCAGTGGGGTGGGTATATGTGTTTTTCGGGATCGAGATGGTCGGTATCGGTGAGAAGTGGGGCCGATGACGACCACCCAGTTAGTTCTGGCGCGGTCATTCTGGATGGTGGCTGATGGTGGTTATGGATGGCGATAAAGACTGTGATGTTCCGGATAAGCTGTTACACGGTGGATTGATAGAGACTGTATATGCGAGCGATCTACGCTGCAATTTTCGTTGTCGAGATAATGATTGAGAGGATGGAATTTGGGGAATTTGAAATGCGATTGTCGTTGTACTGATAGGTTGTTTCAGTGCATACCCCAAAGGATCGCGACGTCACAGCGTTGAAGAATGACGTCCACAGGGGCGATAAGGCGACCCTAATTGGGGTAGTAACCCTACTGTTGACAAGTGGTGACAATGAGATTGGACAAAAGTACTACGGCACGATTAAACGAAGAAACAGGGCAAAAGTCACAATTATTACTGTGATTATTGAGCCTCCACCGCCACTCAATGGAGCCGATAGTTCCCATACCCCTTTATAGTCGTGACACAAGCTTTCAAAGGGAACACATGGTCGGCAGAGACGCCACTTTTTAAGTTTAGTGGAGTGGGAAGCTGGTTGCGAGGAGGAGAGTCATGTGGAGAGAGAAACAAAGTGACTTTGAAGGCGTCAAGGTCATGTAACGAAGAACGAGATAAGCGTGAATAAACAGAGTGAAGGCAAATATTAACAGATTCGAAAAATAGGGTTGCCGGAATAGAGGAATTGTGGCGGAATGGAGGGGTGACGGTGAGTGGACATGTATGTACGCATGTATGTATGTAACGTTTAAAGTAATTATTCCATGACTTGAGTGACGAATGGATGGATTAGTCGTTTGGACGGGAAGAGCTCGCCACAGTCGTGTTGATAAGTTTAAATTTATTAATGGTAAGCTTGGTACAGCTGTAGATACATGTACACCCATAGTTGAGCGAGATATACGGAGAATGCGGGTTGGAAAGTCGGCGGATTAAGTACCAAATACTAAGCTGTGGGATCTTGGGAACAGTGATGGTTGTTTGGCTATCTCGTATTTACTGTCAAAGCCATATTCCTTGAACTGCATAGTAGCGAGAAAATTGGCTGACGTGGTGGTCACACGCTGAATGTATCAATCACCCCATTCTCGGGAATCTCGTGTTTTGTGGTTAATCCGTGAATAAGGTAGTTGGTAGTGTCTACCTGTATACACATACATATCTACGAAGATGCAGGCCCCACTATCCGGTCAACCAAAGCAAGTCCGATGACGTCGCTAGCCGGGTCCAGTTGATTTTGCCACTTATTACGGGGTTAAAAGCCAGGATTTCCATTTTCGATCGGCCATGTTGCGATGCAGGAGGCGCCGGGTGGCTCTTGCTTTGTGTGGTTGGTGGGCTTGAGTTTTGAGTCGGACATGGGGGTTTGATGGAGATGGTCTTGAAGTAGGCCTTGAAGTAGGTCTTGAAGTAGCCCTTGATGGAGAGACAGAGAGACATTATGAAGACATGCAAGATGATTTTGTTGGAAAGAAGAGATGGAGGCGTTGGTGGCTCTTGTTGATTCATGAGAGACATTTAGCTATGTATGTACGGAATAAGACCGCGAAGAAGATTGATGTGTTCTTGGATACTCATTGTCTTGTGGATAACACAACACCCGAATATGTATGTGCATGTATAGATACATATACTTTTGTCCAGACACATGTAACCGTCCACTTTCCGAAAAAGAAGTAGTCCAAAGATCTACAGTACATGCATACAACGCCCCACGAACCTTCATTTCGCAATTCCAACAAAAAACCTACTATAAAGCCAGACACAACGGGAACCCCACCATCAGCCAAACCTCAAACTGCAAGTTTCTATGAATATACAGTGCGGTGCAGCCCAGGTTGTCTCGCCAAATAACACCCGGCCCAGGGGATGATGATTTTTAGAGGCTGGGCTGGTATTCAGTGTGTGTTTCCTCTTTTACTTTATTTTGGGGCGACTTTGACTGTTATTATGAGGCAACGACTGGATTGATAGACGGGTGTTCTGTGCGCGGGTTGGGATGGGTTTGCATGATGATGGCGTGCACGAGGCATGGTGTCGGAGATCTTTGAATGGCGAGGGGAGGAGAACGGCCACAGATAAGGCTGGTATTTGAGAAGTGATACTTGTATATAGGCTAGTTAGCGGGGTCATTGGTGGTTTAAGTGGTTACTGAAGTGGTTGTTGAATCACCGGTACATCTATCACAACCCGGCAGTAGTAGAAATCGCTTATGTACATAGACTATTTAAAATCACGAGACAAGACTCATCACATATGAAAATCCCACTGTAACCTATTTCAACATCACCACTGCAGGACATGCAGACATACGTAATCAACTTATAAGGACCTTGGCTGCAGATGAAGCCATATCAGGCTCGTCTAAATCAATGTTCACATTCGGAATATCAAAACTTCCTTCCCTTTGTACATAAGCAATAACTCCATCCCGTCCGTCGTACCATCCAAACCTGCAATCGTCCACCCAAACAAACAAATAGAAACTACGCTAAATACTCCTTTGTTATCTTCACCTTCTATAACAACATATCAATAACGCGCAAACTCCACAAGACCTGACCAAAAATATACAGCCATCCAGTCACCTAAAACACCAGACAAAAAATCTTTCGCTTGCTTTATCTTCACCGTCACCACTTTCTCTCATGGCCATGGCCAATCGCGCAAATAGACTTGGACAAAGTAACGATTTGCGCACCATCTTTCTTTTTCTGGTGGTTTGAGTTTACGGTGATGTGCAGTATACCTTGTTGTAAAGACTAGTTTCCTTTTTGAGTAGTTACCCAATTGAGACTATTACTGAATAGAGTCAAGGGTTAGGGTATCAAGTAATTTGTTAGTGGTGAGCTTCCATGGAATGGAAAGGCAGATATGGATTTATTGGTGATGGATGAATTTTGGTACAAGAAGGAGTTTGTATAGTGGCTGATTTGAAGGGCGGTTAGAGACAACGGAGGATCGGCAGTGCCAAAAAAAAAAAAGGAAAGGGGGAAGGGTAAGTTTCTTGGAAAAGACGACAGTGGCAGTTTCGGGACGGAGCCAGTTCCAATGTTTGGTGAGTTCCGGATGTAATGCAGATTATAGACACGACAGATGGAAGTGCATATTTGGAAATAGAAAGGAGACTATATATACTTGGAAAGAGTAACAAAAGGCAACAATGAGTTGAGAAACTTGTTTGATTAGAGCGTTTCTACTGGGTCGTGTAAAAAAAACACTGTATGGCCGATGGTGGAGGGAAAAAAGGAAACCGGAAGCCGGTTGCCATGGATTAGATAGAGCGTCGTTGTGACACTAGCCCCGCAAGCTGGCGTTGAAATTCGCCGGTTTAGAGCCACGATGGATGCTTGTTCAGCTGAGGTTTTTTTTATGGCGGTTTCATGATTAGGTTAGGGTTTTTGTGGTGCTGAGGTTGTATGCATATTGTGGTTATAGTTGGAGATGTTTATGTGGTTGTTAGATATTGAGACGGACATATGATACCCGACTATTGTCTTTTAAGAACAGATTATCATGACTGTGGATGATTCCTTACGGTAGATATGACGCAAGCATAACGAAGCGGCTAAGCCAACATTACTAGCTATGTAGCTACTGTCACAGGAGTACATATGTGTCCCCCATAAACTAAACTAGATCAGGCTAAAGGCTGGCAGAGATTTTGCTACCAGGTGGGTAAAAGACGCACTCGCCGTGAGATTGAAGGGGATATCTGGCGTTTTCTAGGCTTCTATAAGTAAGCGATAGCGGGGTAGATTTTCCAAGAAACAACCTTTTAGGAGCTACTTGGCTCCGGAAGGGATGGGAGTAGCCTCGGTGTTTGAAGAGCCGGTTTGATTTTTTTTTTTTTCCTTTTTCTTCGCCCTTTATTGTGTCGGTGTTCTAGATTTGACAGTAGTGGGAGATAGTGCTGGAACTAGTTGATTGTGTACCTGAAGGCAAAGTTTGCCATGTAGTACCGCGTAATATTGTTCTTGTTGTTTCTCGTTTTGACGTTAGTCCTTGGTTATGATGTACAGTCAGGAATTCAAGCCTGACGTCAGCCCATGTATGCTAGTTATCCCCCAGTTCTATAAATCCACCAAAATGACACCCTATGCACCGGCCAGGTGTGGTGTAGTATCACTTTGCACAGACCGTCTGCACACGGCACAGAAGTCAAAGAGGAATAATACCACTATAACTTGTGTTCAGAACGGCTTTCGTAATAATCCACTGGGGAAATATCGGGAACGAGGATTAGGAAGAGCAAACAGAAGACTTGTAGAGGAAACGGAGGCTCTTCTTAGGCTCTGGTATGGGATGGTGCAGAGAGACCTGTGGAGCGAATTGAAGAGATTTGAAGTCTTGAGAAGTGGCGTTTCGAGAGACACAACTTTATTGTGAGTCTTGTTTCTTTTGTTTTTTTCTTCTTTACTCTCTGTTTTGAGATGTGAAGAATAATTTGTTGTGCCGCAGTTAAGAAGGAGAAAAAAGGAACCGCAAAACCAAAGATAAGGAATCGAAGTAGGAAAAACCCCGAGCTTTCATCAATTCAGCTCGGGTATCTATTCCTACATATAATTATCGTCATCCAAGTGATGGTTTCTTCAATATCAAATAAAGGACTCGTAACTCTGCCAAAACTTGTCGGCAGGAGAAATAGTTGGTATCTAAAGAGTTGGAAGCAAAAAAAAAAAAAACCGCGTATAGGTCTGCCGGTCGCCGGTTGTTGGCACATAAGAGAAAGTTATCTGGTTTTTTTCTTCTTTTCTCAGATTGAGACATGTGGGTGTTGTGTTTTGTTGTACGCGACCCCGGAGACCCGATAGACGGGAAGACTCGGCGTTTTTTGGGTAGGTAGGTATGGCGAGTGAGGAGGTTTTTGATAGTTATATCTTTGATATCTTTGATCTCTATGTATGAGAAACTCCCTCTTCTTGGGATATCTTCATGATCACTCAATCTTTACTTGTTCACATATCCAACACCAAAAAACCCGTGAACCCCCCAATAAAATACCTAAATTGCCACATAAATTTCCACAATTTACTGATCACCAAAACTCACCCAAAAATACTTCACCCCCATGCTCTCCTACAAAATCCCAGCCAACCCGCCAGCCCGTGCTGTTTTCCCACGCCCACACCCCCCCAGAAACCCGTAGACTTCTCTTGCAAGCAACTAAGTAAACCAAGTGCCTCGTCCTCCCTTCCAGCCCAATATATCTCTCGCAGCTTCCGCCGACCAAGCCCTCCGCATCACCAACGGCTCTTCGCCTTCTTGGGCTTCCCTTTTTGCCGTCTTTCTTCCTTTCTCTTTTCCGGCTTTCGTCGTGGCTAAACTATCGTCTTTCGTTCTTCCATTTGTTTGGTCATCTTCTTACTTGTTTTAGCCAGCTTCTCTTTCGGTGTCTTGTCAACTCTTCTTGTCATCGTCTCTTCCGTTCCGAGTTACGTCTTTGATAAGCCAACAACAAAAGACACGCCTTCTATAGATTGTGAAAACAAAACGGATCTTGTTCTTCACTTTCGTTGCTTTGTATTGGGTTCATCTTCTTTTTGGGGGTTTGGAGGTTTCTTTATTACTTGTTTTCTGTCTTTCTTTCATCCTGACGAACCAACGAGCACCTTCAACTGAACTCTTTCTTTTTCTTCAGTCTTGTTTTTTGCTTGTTGTCTTTTTACCTACTGCTTTTTCGTCTAGCGAGTTCAGACTTTGATTCTTCACTTCTTGTTCCTGTAGCTGTCATACCAACTACTTTGTGACGCGTCTTAATATTCACCACCATCAACACCAAAAAAAGACGACTTCATCTGCATTGCATCATTCTCTCGCCTTTCCCCGTCTCTTATGAAAGAAGTCTAGTCAAAGCCGTCATACCTCCGCCCTCTTTGACTCTTTAACTCTTTGAGAAAGCCGACATACCTAATTGTCGTGCTCTTTCCAAACTGCCTTGTCGCGAGCACTTAACTGTCTCCTCGTAACACAAAGCAGGATCCCGAGTCGACACACGTCAAATTCATTTTCATCTTCCAACATTATTGTATCTTTTACTATCCACTGCATAAGGTAAGAACTTTGCTCACCCACACTACATTGAACACCATCTTTAAACGTCTTGTCAACCGAATCATCAACAATTTCACCCGCTGTCTTGTCACCATTTCATTCCGATCACTGTCAGACCTACAAAATCAGGAAGGTTGCACCAACCCATTTCCAATATCATGGTTACCTAGCTCGGAATCAACAACTACCATCGCACCTGCCTATTCAGCTTCATCTTTTTTGTCTACATATGTTTTTTGGCCCCTGGACATCTCGCTTCGCCTGCTACACTCAGAAACCTCGTCAGCCCAGTCCTCGTCCGACTCGTAATTAGCCCCTTGCACTAGAGAAGATCTTATACAGTAGTCTTCATTCCAGTGATGTCACCACCATGCCATGGGCAACTGGAATGCACTATGGTTTGGATCGACAGTTCATTGTTTTATAGACACCTGGCCGACCTGGGTTTTCCTTGCCACTTTTGAAAAAGCCGCAATTTGGGATGCGTGTGCTTGACGAGGGCTGGTGACAGGCCTCATAAGACAAACCTTTCAACATGGTGTTGGTCACCAACCGCCCTATCTACTTCGCCTCTTGACATAAACTGCATTATGTACACTCATATCTGGAACCTGATAGCTAACTAAACCATCTAGATCTATCCCTCCGGCCTTTTCCAGCCACGAGCTGCTTATTATCTAATAACCCTCTTCACAAAGTCCATCAAAATGCTTCTCCCACGGCTAACGGGGCTTCTTGCCCTCTGTGGGCTTCTCGCCACCGCCACAGCCACAAACACAGCTGCTGATATGTGTGTTTCTATTAACACCGACAGCAATGAGTCCGGAAACTACAGTATCTACCAAACACAAGGACTCTGCACAAACTTTTGTCGAGAAAAGGATGCAGCATATGCTATTGTGCAATATCAATACTGCTGGTGCTCCAACATCAAGCCCGGCGATTCATATATTGTCGACGACTCGGAATGTGACACACAATGTCCGGGTTATACCGAATGGTGCGGAAGCAAGTCTAGTGATCTCTTCGGATACATGGACTTGGGCGGTACTGTGACATCTACAATGGATGGCTCATCAAGTACCACCGCCACAAGCACAAGTAGTTCAACAACCTCAACAAGTGCAGCCACTACGGTAGGTCCTCCCTCATGATTACATTTCCCGATTTTGTTTCTGCATGTTTTTGTCTGTTTGTCGTTTCTGCTTTGCTATTCTTTCTTTGTCTTTACTTCATGTTCCCTTTCTGCTTTCTTTTTGTGTTTTTACAAATTCCCAAGATCGGAGATACTAAAAAGGACCAACAAGACCACTTCCGATGAAACAACCACATCGACCACAACATCCAGTCAATCAGAAACCTCAACATCGACAAATACACCAGTAACTACCACCGTCATTCTAGAGACTTCTTCGTCTCCTCTACCTGTATGACCATGAATCACCCTTCCTCTTGGGCTTTCCCCCACATAGGTAGAGTGACATCATTCAATGTCTAGATGTATCACCTACCCGGAACATCACCCCGCTAACCCGCCCCTCAATAGACCTCCGCAACAAAATCAAGCACCGTGCAAACCACCACCGACGCCGCCGGCGCTATAACAACCGTAACCACCATCGCCACCGCCACCTCCAACCCCGACTCCAGCAAAAAGTCCTCCTCCTCATCCACCGCCTTAATAGCCGGCATAACAAGCGGCATATCTGCCATCCTAATCACCGCTATCGCCGGCCTCTTCTGGTACAAATCCAAACGACGAGCTCAAGACTCCGAATCATTCGACGGGAAACCCCCCGGTAGTTCGGCCGGGCTAGCCGGTGCCTCGGCCGGCTTCTCAACGCCTAGTAGGCGAGACTCCAGATTCATGCCTACAGACCCGCGCATGGACCCGTTTACCCCGGTTTATAGCCGCAAGAGCTCAGAGAGTGCTGGTAGTTTGAGAGATGAGCAGGATTACTCACGACGGGTACATCAACCGCGTGTGTTGAGAGCTGTTAATCCGGATCCCGAGGTCGAGTAGATTGCGGGAAATCATGTTTGATGATTGGGTACATATAGATTGGTCAGGGTATATTCTATGACACGACTGCGGCATTCCGCTTGAATTTATCTGTTTTTTTTTTTCGTCACGTTGTTATCGTTGTGTATATAAGTCGTGACTGTTGTGATTTTTCTCAAAAATGTCAACTGGTTGATAACCAGGTTACTTCTAGTAAGACTTCCCTCCTCCAACCTCTTCCAGGTATTCAATAACTTAAAGTATTCAACAAGTCAACACCCAGATAACCTCATCTTCAAGAAGCGCCTCGGAATGGTCCTCACCTGCGAGAATATGTGTGGTCCCGGGTTTGATTCTTTGTCTTGCCTTGTTCCTGGAAAACATACGCTCAACAAAGCCGGTATACATCCAATATTCAACCTGACTATGGTTGAAAGGTCAAGGTATTCTGCTCCCATCTTCTAACAAAGGTGATCCGATTCCCCGTACCAGAGAGGCCATCTTGCATTTGCCTTCATTTAGAAAGGCACTTTCCCTTTTTGGACTTGGATAACACGCCCAAGACATATCCACTGTTGTACAAACATCGGTTCCACTTCACATTATAAATATTCAACCAAAAGACAATTGTATGTATCAATGTACAAACGTAAAAACCCAAATGAAACAATATTTTACAACAAAAACAAAGTAATTCCAAAAAAACAGTAAAAAAACACCCAAAAAACAATCCAGACCAAAAGAAAACAAACCTCCCCTCAATGAACTTAGATCCTATCACTAGCGATGCTGGCGTCTCCTTGTGCGGCGTGAAGTTTTCCTAATTGCCCCGGATTGTGGACTATTGCTTCCACTGCCCATCCAGTTCCCATGTCTCCCGTGTCTCCCTTGACCTGTAACCGACGGCCTAGAAGGTGCAGGCGATAGTGTAGAAGTTGTTGACTGACCAGACTGTGGCATGTTGTGTGATTGGGCTACCCTATGACAAGAAGAGTCCTGCTCAGCTGTCGATGAACCCAAGTTGCGCGCTTGAGATGACATCGAGTTCGCATGCTCTAAATCGGATGGCGGTGTGACAGACATGCTTTGATGTGAGAGACCGTCTGAGATCCCTACCGACGTAAGCCCGGATAAAGGCGAATCTGCGCCTCCATTTTCAAGTTGCGACGAGCTTAAACCACTGTAGTTCTAACGACGGGTTCGTTGCTTGTCACGGTCAGCCCCATTCAGAGACCCGTTGTTGCCATGACCGAGCGGTGCAGCGTTAACCCCCATTGGTCCCATACTAGCCTTAGGACCGTTAGGAGCTCCATGCCCCATGTTAGGGATGGGAATCATGTTGGCATTAGCACCAGACATGACCTGGCGTGCATCACGATGCCGGTGATCGCGATCGCGCCCACCGCTCCGACGCGTATCCCGTGGAGGTTGCCCTGGAGGAGGTGGTGGCACAGTGACGTCTGGCCGAGAGCTGTCACGTTCCCTGTAGTTCCGAGCGTCTTTGTCACGGTCTGCACGTTCAGGACTGCGCTCACGGTGGTCTCTTTCACGCTGAGGGCGATCGCGCTGATGGTCACGACTGGAATCACGCGCAGAACGACGAGTTCTATCGTTGCGATCGCGGCGATCACGGTCAGGGCGTCCAGAGGTACGAGTGTCCTCGTGACTGCTGGGCGGTCTCATGCGTTCGCGGTCAGCATCAGCAGCGGGCCCAGTAGGAGCTGTGGGCTCAGGGCCCAACGGCTGACGTGTAGGGTTCTGTGGACGGCGCGAGCGCTCGGCATTCTGTGCCTGCTGGAGGTGGTTCTGTATACCTGCAAGTTGACGTTGACTGCCTCCGGCTCTTGCACGCAAAGGGGTAGAGTTTGCATCGCTGGCATTGTTGAAGGAGTCCTTGTTGGGCAAAGATGGTGTACCACCAGCTGGTAGATTGTGCAGACGATCAGGGTGAATACCAGCACCAACTATGCTACTGGCAGGACCAGAGGGAGGCTGCTGACGGTGTCGCTCACTGGGCCCGGTGGGTGGATTGCCAGGCATGCTGTTACCGGGTCGAGTAGGAACATTTTCTGAACCCCGACCACGCCGAGAACTGGCAGGGCCAGTAGGCGGTTGGGTTTCCATGTTGCCAGGGCGGCGACTATCCGAGCCTGGAGTTTGGGATTGCTGGAAGCGATCCTGGCGTTGAATGGGCGCCATGTTCTTGGCAACTGGGTTCGGTGGGAGACTGGTGGGTCCCGAAACATTACTCGGCATCGGGACTGTGGAAACAGTGGGAGGAATGTTTCTAACAGCTCCTCTTGCACGATTTCCACGAGGGCCCACGGGAATATCAGCAGCAGGAACCGGCTGATTTAGCCGTCCAAAAGTAGACTCTTGAATCTTAGCATCAGTCTTGTCGCCGCGCTCAGAACGCTCGCTTCGAGAGGACTCCTTCTTGTCACGATGGCTATCAGATCTCTCTGAATCCTTGTTATCGCGTCGATCTGGGCGACTGGAGTCACTTCTGGCTTCGGGTCCGGTTCGAGATTCCTTGTCGCGATTGTGGCGATCATCGCGTACACTGTCTTCACCACGTTCACGGTCACGGCGCGGAGAGCGCCCACGGCGTTCGCTGCGAGACTCGTCCTTCCGAGAGCTGCTTGATCTAGCAGCCTGCGAAGATGCATCGCTAGTCTGAACACCCAGGATTGCAGCCGCACGAGCCGGGTTGATAGTGGGTTCAGTGACGGACGATGATGTGCCAGATGGGGTCTCATCTCTGGTTCTGTGGCTGGTACGCTCACGGCCAGACCGGCTATCACGTTCATCACGGCGAGAAGAGGACTGGTCCTTGTCGCGTATATTAGAGTCCACCGCTCTTCTCTCGGGAAGCTGGGGTAAATCACGGACAGAAGGACGCTCAAGACGCCCATGCTCAAGGTTTGCACGGTTATCTCTATCGCGGTTGCGGTCATCTCGACCAGAATCACGAGGTCTAGGGTCCCGTCCAGCATCCCGTGCGGCTAGGCGATTGCCCGAAGGCGGCGGTGGTCTAGACGGCAGGCCAGGTACCGGAGTACCAGGAGTCGATAACCGGTCCGGGAGACTAGGGCGATTGCGGGATGGCGCACTCGGAATCTCAACCTTCTTGGATGACTGCAACATTGGTTTAGCCGGTAATCTTCTATCGGGAAGATCACGAACCTCGCCATCTTCAGCTTCCGCGTTGGATAGCCTGCTTGGTAGGGTAGAAGCAGTGGGCTTGAACTCTGTCGCAGTAGGGCGAAGTGAACCGACTTGGCTCAGAGGTTGCGTTGAAGTATCGGGAGTCTAGTAAAAGTCAGTAATGTAATACAAAAATGATGGAGTGTTGGTTACTTACATCTTTGGCACGGAAACTTTGAACCATGATCCATCTAGAAGTGCGTCGTTGGAGTTCAGAAAGCGCAGTTTGTGCAGCAACAGAAAGATCAACACGCTGCCCAGAACCAGTCATAGACTCTCTCTCAGCAATCGATTTGAGTAGGATACCAAACTGGCGGCCCATGAAATCAACCGTCGGGAAATAATCCAGAACGCACTTGAGGACTGTGATAGCATTCCGAATATGGAGCCATTCCATACCAGACATGGCAGCCCTGAGTGCAGTGTTGATACTCTTGTGCCACCCCCAAAGTGTTTCTTTGAAGGCAACATGTTCCGGCCATTCGGTGGCCTTGCCGTCCTCATCAAAGGTCGTAGCAAATCCGCTTCGTGTGTTCTCGGAGGTTCCTTTGGCAAGACCAAGAGCCTCTGTTTCGAAGAGATCCTTAGAGCGATGCCACTTGGACAAGTCGGCGAGAATGAGCTTTAAGAAACGACCAAGGTTCTCGGCTTCGCGAACAGTGCAGATGAAGAACATAGACCTGAGTCTGTTGGCGTTGAAAAGGCGGTCGTATAACGCCTGCAGTCTGAACCCAGAAACATTGTTGTCGTGGAGGTACCGAATCATAGCATATGTAAACTCGGCATCAGAAGGTGACAGGATGGCACGCGGCAGCAAGCAGTTTTGGATCAAAGAATCCGCGATACCATTGGCCGAAACACCAACATCCAAAAACCAATACGTAGTCCGTTCGCCAAGGAAATTCTTCATCTTCGCGAAAGCCAAACGATGTTGTTTCTTCTCTTGGCTCAACTTCTCGGCTAGCTCGGTCAGCGCCTTCATCTTCTCTGTACGCCGCACCAAGCCACTGTGGGTAGGGTCACTACGATCCCGGTGGACGTCGTTCAAAGCAGTCTTGGTGCGCATGTACTCTTTCTCGTAGCGAGCGTCGGGGACCGAAATATCACCGAGCTGAAGGGCCCAGAAGGTGGTGAAGAATTCGGCGGAAACCTTCTCCCAGAACTCATTGCTTTGAGTGGTTGCAATGTCATCAATGAGAGGTTTCAAAGTCTCGTACACTACATTGACCTGTTGAGATTCCTACATATTAGTGTTAGCAACGGGTGGAGTTTACCACTCTAGAAAGACTCACCTTGAGAACGTCAGTCATCTCCACATCCCCGTCGGCTTGCACTGGAGGTTCAGAAGAACACAAATCAAATGAAATACTGGGGCGAGTCAACATGAAAACTAACCCAGGATCTAAATTCAAATCACCCATCAAAGTCTTGACACCAGGCAACATTAAGGTGTACTGTTCAAGGGTCAAGTTATGGGTGAGGAAATCAAGATACTGTATCAGGATCTGATGAGAGTCGTCGACCATGGATGATAAGAACTTGACATGAAGTTCATCATCTTGAAGCTGGAAAATAGCATTCTGGCGGTATCGAACGATTCCAACGAGCAGTTTGTCTACAAGCTTGGATTCCAAGAGTGACTGGACAAGGCGTTCAGAACTGCGTACTGAATCAAACCGCTTATCAAGCACATTGAGAAGGGTTTGGCGACGAAGAGTAGGATAACCAGTCATTCCCATGATCTGGTCATCAGTAAAATCAAGGGTGGGGACAATACCACCCATAGTAGTAATGAGCTCCTTCAGGATAATCAAGTCCGTACTGTTTCCTTTGGCAAGCTGGTGATTGACGTAGCGCAGGACAGGCATGGGACTCATGTTGGTGCAGCGACGGAAGACCTTTCCACTGAAACGAGAAAGAGCCTGTAGCCACTTGCTGGTGAGAAGAACAGAGCTTTCTTGATGACGACTGCGTGAGCCACCGCCAAGTGAAGATAGAAGTGACCAAACCAATACATCGTACGCAAGATCAGTGAAATATTTGGCACACTCGACGAAGGCCTCGATGAGATTAGCGTAAGCTTCGATCTGATCAAGAGCAACCTTGAAGACAATTCCGGGAGAAGAATAGCTGGCCTTGGCGAGAGTCTTGGCCATTTGACTTAGATTATCAAGAGACAACCGCTTCATGGTACGCAGCGTATCAAGGCGAGTCTGGGTAAAGGCCTTCCGGATAGCAGGAAGTCTAGAGCTGGGACCTTCATACCAGTTGGCATACACACGGTAACGAGTCTGGATAGGATATAACTTGAGCATATCCCACACCAAATTGGTGACACTGGGGTTAGCAGCAGTCATACTGAGCGCAGGAACCAGCAGACGAGTAAGCAAATCAAGCCAACGATCGTAGTTGGCTTTAGACTTATCGGTACGCAAACTCCAAATACCAATGCGCGTTAACTTAGTCATAAGGACACCATCTTTACCAATGTTGACACCGGAAAGGTTCAAAAAAGTCTCGCAAAGAGTGAAGATATCGTCAACACTACGGCAAACAGGGACATTATCAGCCCAGTCTGACCAGTAAAACTTGTACTGGCTGTTATCTTTAGTATCGCAGGTGTCGGGGAATGGCCAGCGCAATGGACGGCGCGGGATGTATTTCTCCATGCGAATGAGGCCCCTAGGCGCACCAATTTGATCATCGGGAATTACATCACGGGCCGGGCACTCCGTATCATCTTGTGATGAAATGGGTTTAGAGGACTCGTAAATCTCGGTAATGCTGTGATCAAGAATTCGATGAATCCGATGGATGGCATCAGGCTCGACTTCAAGAATCCAAGGATACCGACCAATCATGAATAGAGCCTCGGGAATAGCGCCAACAGTGAGGAGAGATGTGAGAAGACCAATCTTCTGTTCGAATGGTGCTGAGGACTTGGGCTTTTCTTCGGCTGGTTTAGGTTCCTCGGAGGCCTTCTGTGGATCACGTAGTCTATTGGAGCTGACTATTGGTGGGCCATCATCAGGAAGAACTCCGGCCATCGCCAGTGCATTCATACCGCCACCACGGCTAGCTTCTTCTTTATCCCGCATCTCCTTGATTTTTTCTGTGCGCAATTCTTCCATGCCCGCCTCATCAGGCCAAAGGTGGGCCATGAGATCTGCCAATGAAATAAATCCGACTTTGATAAGGAGTGCAGTTAAGTAAAGGAGGTTTGCAGGGAAAACATCCTCTTCGCTTTGTGCTTCCCCTGTGTAAAATCTGAGTTTGAAACCAAGTAACTGGGCCGCAGTCCTGTTCCCAGTGGCTGGAAGCGTCTTGGTGATGTTGATCCATTCTTGTCTGGCTGCAACATTTACAGCTGTGTCAACATCACCGAAGATGGCGCCTTGAATATCTGCATCAACTACCTGGCGATTTCCAAGTTCAAAGTACGCACGTGTTGAGATTTCGCGGGCTCTCTCCCAGAACTTAACGTCGCGTTCGCGTTTCCGTTCCTCGAGCGTTGAATCATACAGGTCGCTGGTAGACCAATGATCACAACCAGGTAGTGCCCATTCTGGCAAACCACCACGGAATGTGCCATCGGAAGGTTCTAGACGAGGCCACCAAGAACTGACGCGGAGTAGTTTGACATAGAACTCGTGGTGTTTAATCAACACAGAAGCAAAGGTATCAATGATGATATCCAGAACACGGCCGACGTCTAAGTCGAACGTGCCAATCAAAGCCTTTATCCGCTCGAAGGTGTCATTTACCAGAGTACTAGTAGGCTGGCCAATGTTACCGGTAGCGAACAACTCGGTCATGAGCTTCGAGTAACCCTCAGACTCTTCGCGCAAAAGATTGTAGTTCGTTTGGCGATAGAGTTGGTTGGTTGCGTGACGGATGTTTAACTTGGGGAAGGTATCGCGAATTAAACCTAATTTGATAAGTAGGGCTGTGTCACAAACTTCACGAAGAAGTTGAGGTCTGACTCCAGTGGCCTTGAGAAAATGTAAAAGCTGAGGACGGAAATGGCCCATGTTGTATTCAAACATCAAGGTCAGGCTGTCAGCGAAATGTGTGTGTGGTTCAAAGCCAAAGCGGTTTTCGGGATCAGTAGTTGGCGCGGGGCCAATGATCTTCTTGACGGCCTGGCCAGCATCGACAGGCTGTAACCGACCGGACAACACAGAGTACACAATGTCCTTTGTCCAGAAAGTAAGTTGGTGATAGTCGCCAGCGCGGACAGACTCAGCAATGGGACCAACAATGGCATCGTGACCAGAAACAGACCACCGTCTAAGGACTGCATCAGTGAGATGAGTGTATGTGTAAACAATGCTGCTGTCGGGCTGTACAAAAGGAACAGGCTCGGCCTTAGGAACGACAGCGGGGCTCGTTGGAGCTGTCATCGTGAATGACGCATTGGAGACGGCGGGATTGTTTCCTCCGAAATTCAGACCAGGACCAGCAGCGGACTGGGGAGTCAGTTGTGAAGAGGCGCTTGCGGGTCTAGAACTAACAGTCGTCGACGGCGCAGGTGAAGGGCCGCTTTGCGCATCACTGTTTTGAGAGTTGTGGAAGCTGTTGGAGGCATTTCCGCGGCTATTAGACTCGCGGCGGTCCGGACGTGACTTGCGATGGCGATTGTCACGCGAGAAGTTGTGCTGATCATTTGGCTTATGGGGCGAAGGGCGGCTGGAATCGACGCCGTCCCTTTTACGCTTATGGTTGTTGGGAGGAGGCATTTTAGATTAATCTCCTAAGCCGGCAGGAGATGTCGTTATGTATGCGCGAGAAGATCGAACAAAGGGAATTTGTTGGAAGCTTTCAAGTTCGTCTAATGGTGATTTTTTTTCCCGGTGGCAACTAATCCAGTGCCAAGAAGATGAGTATGTGACGTCGGAATGGTCAAGCAGAATCAACGCCAGTTTTCGGGTCGCTATTGAAATGGGGCAGAGGTGTCAGTCGGGGCTGTACATGGTGATCTAGAATAGATCAAGGGACAATCGCATAATATGAGTGTGGCGTACATTGTATTGGTTGAATCAGAAAGAGAACTGTTTGCGATTCCAAATATGATCAAGCTATCGGAAGCTTGAATGGCGGTCAGCCTTTTGAGTTCCAGGTGGGAATGGGAACTGAGGGGTGGTGGTTCTCAAGGGAAGAAAATAAAAAGAAACCGGCGTGTATATGCGAAAAGATCCAACAACAAACAAACAGTCGACGAATGAAAAAAGAAACAAGGTAAACCGCAAAGAGAAATTAAATAATGCAAAGATGGTTACGAAGAAAAGTGAGAAATACCTAACTAGAAAAGAATGGATGAAGAAGCGCCACAGTATTGGTTAATAATCCCGTGAGCGGTTCGTCGCGTTGCAGTTGAGATTTGACGATGTATGTACAAGAGGAAAAGGAAAAAAGTGATGATGCATGAAATTGCATGGGCCCGAATGCCTAGATGGGACTTTGGTAAGGAACCCAAACTCGCGACGCGAGGCTATTTGGTGACTAAGCGAGGCTACTTTGTTCAATGTCGTACAAAACACACAGACTGTGGCAGCAGGATTTATTACATCCTAGCCGCATGAAGTGCATGAGAGGCTTTGAATGAGGAATATAAAATATGCCTTTTGATGTGACGTGTTTAGGCTGACAGTTTATATATAGGCATTAACGTAGTTAAGACGAATGATATCCAAAGTTCAGACTACACATGATTCAAAAGCGAAGATCAAACAATGGAATGTTCATTATCTCTAACCCTTACATTGGATTACAAGATAACATGCTTGTAATGTTGGCTTCAACAAACAACCCAATTGTTATACACATTATTGTGAGATATGCGTTGTCTTTTGAGCAACATGTGATGTTTCAAGCACGACTAAAAACAACGCATGTTGCATGGAAACAATGGTACTGTACTGTTTAGACTATACCATGAATGTAGCCAAACTCGGTGATGCCATCTCAACGCCCTGTCATTTGCCAGTTAAGAGTCATTAGTGGGCCCTCGCCTGTTCTGTATCAGAGCCAAGTAGCTACTAGTCCCTGACAAGTAGTGAAGGCTAAACGGTCAATGATAATCCGCTACGTTGAATTCCTCAATCCTCAAGATTTATCCCTTTTCCTATATTTTCACATTTCAAACAACCTGCGGTTTAAAGTGCCATTTTTCGCCAGCCCTGCATCGCCAATTTGACAGAAGCTGCAATCACAGACCGCCCTGTTCGCTTGTCACACTTCAAATTCTGTAATCGTGATGTCGGCTACTACTCCAGTTGCGCCCGTAGCGGCCGCAACGCACAAATATGGTCAGTACATCAATTCTTCTCCACACGCGACAAACCACAACCGTAGCCTCATTTGACATGATTTATTTGTTCAATTCATTACCCCGCCACCCATCCCACAACTTGACTACCCCGCATTATACAAAAGACCGGTGACTGAATACTTCCAAGAAAGAACACACTCACAGCCTGAGAACCCATTCGCCACATTGATTCCCGACCAAGAAATCGCCATTATCCCTGAATTTACCCTCGAATCTGGCGTGACTCTTTACAATGCGCCCGTCGCCTACACCACCCGCGGAACTCTGAACGAGAACGGCGACAATGCCATGGTCATTTGTCATGCTCTAACCGGCAGCGCCGACGTCTCTGACTGGTGGGGACCTCTTCTGGGTGGTCCCGGGCGCGCCTTCGATACTTCGCGCTTTTTTATTGTCTGCATGAACTCCCTCGGAAGCCCATATGGAACTGCTAGTCCTGTTACCAGCAAGGACAATGATCCTAGCAAGGGCCACTATGGTCCTGAGTTCCCCTTGACCACCATTCGCGATGACGTCAGGTGTGTATAATACGATATTACCATTGTGCGACACAATTCACTAACTTATATTATAGACTCCACAAGATGCTTCTTGATGATCTCGGTGTTCGCCAGATTGCTGCCGTAATTGGTGGCTCCCTTGGTGGCATGTTCGTCCTCGAATGGGCCTACCTCGGACGTGAGTACATCCGCTGTATTGTCCCTATCGCCACCTCCAGTCGCCACTCTGCTTGGGGTATCAGCTGGGGTGAAGCCCAGCGCCAAAGCATCTTCGGCGACCCTAAGTATGACGATGGATACTACAGTTTCTCGGACCCCCCCAGCACTGGTCTTGGTGCCGCCCGCATGTCCGCTCTCTTGACCTACCGTAGCCGCGACTCCTTCGAATCCCGTTTCGGTCGGAACATCCCCGACGCCTCTAAGCGTCAAACCATCGGCCAAGGCTCCACCCGCCCGCACACACCCGGTGAAGCCCATTTCCAAATCCACAATGACGGCCACAAAGTCAAGACCTCGCCATCGTCCCGCGAGCACTCAGCTGGCCCAGGCTCACCAAACCCGAACCCCGCCTCTTCCAAGTTCCCCGCAACCCCCGCCGCCAGCATCGCCGCCGCCACCGCCGAAATCAACGCTCTCGCCAACCAGACCCCCGATGCCTTCATTCCCAGTATCGACCCGCAATTCAAGGGTCCCGAACGTGCCAGTGACGCCGCAGCTCGCAGTCTGACAGGCGGTGACACCCCTCTCCCTGCTACTTCAACTTACTTTTCAGCTCAGTCCTACTTGAGATACCAGGGCCAAAAGTTTGTTAAGCGCTTCGATACCAACTGCTACATCGCCATGACCCGCAAGCTCGACACCCACGATGTCTCCCGCGGACGTGCTTCGTCCATCGCGGAAGCCCTCGCCCAAATTGAACAGCCTACATTGGTTCTTGGTATTGAGAGCGATGGTCTCTTCACCTTTGCTGAGCAACAGGAGATTGCCGCGCATGTTCCCCTGGCACGCCTAGAGCGCATTAACAGTCCTGAGGGTCATGATGCATTCTTGTTGCAGTTTGAGGAGGTGAACAAGTATGTTCTGGGCTTCCTCAAGGAAGTATTGCCCGATATTATGGACAAGGAGGGAACTGTCGCAGAGGAGAGTGGTGTAGGTAAGCTGACTAAGTCAAGTGTCTTTGGAGAGGCTGAAGTTGAGGATATCACGGCATGGTAAATCATGTGCTATATTTAGCATAGCTTTATCCATAAAAAAAATAGAAAACAAGAAATATGATACTAAAATTTATATTTGTTCAAAACATAAGAAACTTGTACTTTATATCTACTAAAATACACTGGAAATCAACGACCAGCGTCTACTTCGTCCTTAAGATAGGACCTAACGCAATAACAAATAACCCCCCCAATGGATATAAAACTGGGAACATAGAAATGACGTGTACCATGCTGGTAAATTATAAGACGAACAAATAGGGAGAATCATGAAATGTAGGCCAAACTCCATAGCACTGGGAATTGCAGGAACCAGTTTCTAAACAAGAATATCACTTCTCAATAGGCACTCACGCTTTTTGAGACTCGGTGTCCACCTTTAAAGCTGCGCGGGCTTTGGCTTCTTGCGCCTTGGCCTCGGTCTTCTTCTGCATGACTTCCTTGAGAACATCGAGTTTCCGCTGTGTCACTTGGATAGCCTCGTGGATTTCAGACTCGTCCATTTTCTCACCCCGAAGTTTCTCTTCGATCGAGTTAGTGTCGGCGGACTTGCGTAGGCCGCGTGGTGATCTCTGAGACGCACCGAGAGACTCGGCAGCCATGCGACTCATACTCACACGCTCCTCGAGCCAGTCCCACAGTTGACTTTCTTCGCGCCTCCACATCTCTTCGTATGCGGCAATGCGGTCGGGGTAATTGTGAAAACTGAAATGAACAGGGCCGTGACCACCATAAGAGTGGCTTCCTTGCTGAACGGAAGATCCAGATGGTCTTCTTAGCCACATGAATCCAAGCACGCCCACAAGTATAATAATCATGACCTGACCAGAGATTATCGGTGAAATAATATCCACCAAAGGTTCCAGGACCGGCTTAACAATCTCGAATGGACCCCAGTTGCTGGTTTGGACAGGCTTGTTGATAATAGCGGCACTTGGCCCAGGCCCAGCTGATGTAGTCTTGCGAGACTTCTTTTTCGTCTTTGTGACAGCTACACTACCAGTACCAGCTCTTGGTCTGCTAGACACTGCAGCTCGGATAGCGGCAAACAGATCAGTTGTATACTGAACCTGTCCGTCGTTGGCACCTTTCTCAATGGGTCCTAAATGAAGTTGTTAGTTTCGATTATGAAGACATACAAATTGAACAAACATACCCTTGATCCAACTCTTGCCAGACCATTCGATTGTGCACGTAACTTGCATACGGGTCTGGTTACCCTCCGCCCAAGAAAGACACAAGTGCGTCTTGACAACAAAGAGATTTCCACTAGGGACATCAGGAGTCTGTGTTGAGGATGTGAGATGGACGGCCTTGTTGAAATCAACGCTGTCCAAAACCTCAGTGATAAGGCACTTGGTTTGCTTTGGTCCAATCGAGGCGTTTAAGGGTTTGATGTAGGAGCAAGACCGAGTCCTGTTATCTGGACTTAGTCCTTTTTTGTCATCGGTCGTGTACTCCAGACATTTTTGGCCCTCTACAATAAACTTTTGGAGGAAGTTGACAGAAGCTGCACCAAAAATGAGATCAAAGACCTTGCCCATCGGCGCAGGCAAAATCTCATCACCAACAACACGATCATAGTGTGCTGTAGATTCACCACAATCTGTTGGTGGATGAGTGGCAGGACCGGAGTGGTCTTGAGCTCCAGTGACGGCTGGTGCTGCATCCTTGACTGGTGAACCATTCGGAACACTGGTAGATGCCTTGCGTGGTACTGTCTTGTCCCCTTCGGCTTCGAGCGTCGTTGGTGCTGGTACGACAGACACAACCGGAGCAGTGACGTCATTCTCTTCGTCATCTTCATCGTAAATGTCATCTTCGTCTTCGCTGTCCTCTTCAGAATCAGAACTGTGGTCTTCGATCTGAACAGCTGTGGTAGCCTCATCAACCGTCTTTTCAGTCTTATCTGCGCTTATCTTCAGACTCGGATGGCTGAGCTTCCAGATGTTAATGATTAGATCATAGGTAGCATCTCGACTAGTGAAGCTGGCAAAAACGTGCTTGTTCTGAAGGGTGGAAATCATGAGACCATTCTTGAAAATGAGAGCTGTGTTGCGCTTTTCAACCGTGATAATTTCGTCAAACCGGATCACGAGTGTGGTCACCCACCCCAGGATATTGGCCATGAAGCAGAGATGCCCCTCCGAGATGTAGAGACGACCTTGTGCTAGGATTTCACGTTGTACGGCACAGCTGTAATCCTCAATGAGGTAATCATCCTCGGGTACACTCTTGAACAGAGAGTGAAAGTCCTTGTTCCGTTTTTTACTCGCAATGGCGAACCCGGTAAGCTTTTGGGTGCTAGCGTTCAAGCCATTGTTTAAAGGAACAGAAGATTGGTTGACGGCGGCAATGGCAGCGCCTACTGTTCCACCGGTAGCAGCAGAGCCTCCTCTTCTGCGAGTGAAGTTACTTCTGATACTTCCGCTACGGTGAATTCCAACGCTACCAGGGGCATCGCCATAGACGCTATGGCTTGGTGACACTGTCTCGACGTTCGAATGCTCGTGATGGTCATTTCCGTGTGCGGCGCTCGGTCGCAAACTATCCTCCGCTTTCAGGGCAACATTACCAACACTCGGAGACGAACTCGGCTTTGGTTCAGCCAGTCCTAACTGACTCAGACTCAAGTCGCCACTACCAAGAGTTTTGACGGCTGGTTCTTTGCGATCCATGGTTGTAGGTCTCAGGACAGAAGATGACGGTTGTTCTACACTAACAGACTTATCCGTAGCTGGGTTTGCACCGGGGTCGGTAACTGCCGATGTGGATCTGGATTTATTCTTGGTGTTCGTGGTGTTTGTGTTGGTGATGGTTGTCCCTATTGTCGTTGCAGCACTCTGGGCCGCTGAGATCATAGACGAGAAAAACCCTGTAGAACCAATAGTAGTTGCTGCGCGATGTCGTAACTCAAGTGGCTGCTCGATATCGATTTCTGAAGTGGTGGAATTCTCAAATGAAGTATTCTCCGGTGTGGGCGTCAGGGGCGGCAGAGTAATATTTGACAGCTTACTAGGACCTGCACTGCCAGACCGAAGACGATTTATAACTGGAACACTTCCACTTGTTTGAGGTCTAGAACTGGTTGGTGACCTTGTGATGGCTACGTCTGAGGGTACAGGTGGAACAGTAGATCCAGGCGCGGCGAAGATAGTTTTGATTGGGGATGTTGAGGGTCGGTCAAATTGTGGGTTCGTTGGGGTTGGTGGTGTGTTGACAATGGCTGGTGCGGGTGGACTATCTTTACTGGGTGGCGTTCGTGGTGGTGTACCAGTATTGATCCGTGATGGCACCGGACGCTTTTGTGACGAGTCAGAGACGTCAGATAGATTCTCAAGACTCAAGTTGCTTGTGTTCGAGGCAGAAAGAAGAGTGTCGGAACCGGAGTGTTCGCCAATGGTGGGAGTCGCCGTCTCTATACCGGAGCTAGCCAAACTAGAGTTGCTGCGTTTTCCACGGAAGATACCTCGGAACTTTCCGCCAGGAGAGGAAGCTCTATTGTTCTTTTCCGGTGTAAGAAGGGCAGGTGTTGTTTCTGCTGATGGTAGAGGCGCTCCAGTAGCAGTACGGTCGATGCGCGGGAATGTCGAAGATTTATATGTGAAAGATGGTACTGGGGGCTGATGTAGCTGATTGACGTCACTTGTGCTTTGCTGGGATACAGGACGAGATCGGGAAGACGGTCGTATAGAGCTCGCAGGTGATTGGCCGCCAGAACGGTCCGATGGCGCGGCAACAGTATAAAACCCCGGGTTGTTGGATGATCCAGCAGTAGATCTATTTGGTATTTGTTAGGAAACACAGATCTACAAGAGCACAAAACTGTAGCAATTGGAAGGTGTTGCGAGTGGGTTTCTTTGTCGAGGCGAGGTTTACGAAGCGCAATGTGCTTCCTGGTGTGTAAAGTATCCGAGGAGAGCAGACTATTGAGACAGGAGGGCTGAGAAAGCAGGACAAGTGGCGACGTCCTTGGCAGCAGTTATATGACCAGCTATCAAGGTATAGATGATACTCTCTATAAGCTCTTGGTATTTCACCAACGCAGAGAATGAAGCGAGAACGCAAATAAGAGTTGTGCGAAAAGATAGCCAAACTAGCGGTAAGCTAGGAATCTAAAAGATCTAGATATTGGTATATATCGTGGATTCTAACCAGCACGGACAAAGGCTCGTCAAGGCAACAACAAAATTGAGGGCCGCCATCGTCTAGAAACCCGAACTTGACGAACAAGGCACGGTACCTTGTGAGTGATGCTCAAGCTCCCGCTTTGCCCTTGTTCATGGGTGGATTGAGGATGGTACAGGGATTGTGATTGGCCCAGTAAGTCTAACAAGCTGCACCTAGGCTTCATATTCAAGGTGGCAGATGGTACCAAAGCTCGCATAAAATCCGAACCAAAAGACAGGCACGGCCACAGCCGGCGGCAGATCGCTACAGCTAACGGTCGTCAAGGAATTTAGCAATCCCCTTATGTGTGTACATACACACATTGGTACAGCGCCTAGTCTTTGCAATATCGGTTCACTCAAGTCTTGACACTAGTCGACTTGATAACCAACTATCTGAAGTTTGCGACTCTACCTCGCGGTATATAGTTTGGATCATATTGGGCAAATGTTGCCGCAGACGAGGGATAATTTGATAACTTGTGGTGGCAAGGCGGGAAAAGAAATATTGACTTACAGATCAAAGCCTTCAGCCTCGATTTTTGGCGTCTGCAATGCGGGAGACAATGCTGCACTCAACCGCTTGCCGGGATCGGCCGCATGGTAGCTGCGCCGTTCAGGAACTTTGATTGGAAAGCGGCCATTTCGGGCGTCTTCTTTGGTAAGTGGAGCAGCCGGCGATATACTTTGGCGCTTTGAATTGGTCGTGGTGAAAGACGGGACGGGCGGTGATGATTCCGCAGATTCCGGAGTTGGACGAGAGACACTCATGACGTCTTCTCAGGGATAATACACGGGAACTGGAATTGGCGATGGAATGCAGGTCTGTTGTATGAATCAGAATGATTAGACTGGAGAAGTTGACCGCAAAGAGGTGATGTCTTGAATAGATGGTATGTGTGTAGTGACACAAACTACTATGGCGGCCAATTCAACTTGATAATAGTTGGTGCAGAAAGAACTAGCAAACTTTGAGATCGGGGCCAACTATAATTTGGTGTATAGTACACAAACAGGCACAAGTAAAATCGCGTGGATCTACACCATTTGTCGATGAGTCGTGGTGAAAATGATCCGGGATATCGACCGGAAGTTTTGATACTTCCGAATGTGCACTTCGATCACGGAGTCTAGAAGGAAGCAATGTGGCGTACCGTCTATATGGCCTTGCTAACGTCGTAAAGGCGCAATATCTGAGATGGATGAATCTCTTAAATTGGGGCAAGGGACCTCCACACTGTACCGCATGCAATGTCTCTGATGTTGAATAGCTCTGTGAAGGTTCCGGTCCGTAACCAGCCGGTAAAATGAAAGTTGAATGTATAAATCGCGAAACAACAATAAGCTCGACGAAAACAAGTTTTAAATCTTCTTGTTCGCTCAGATGAAATATAAACGGCGCCACGGCAGCTATAATATCAACGCAGAGGCCAATGCAAGGCAGCTGTATTCGACATTCAAGCCAGAAAGAAGCGGGGGGTACGATAGGCCCTGGCCAGGAGAACAAGCCCCTTGCTTGAAACGATTCCCGCAAGATAATTCTCAGATGGGAAAAAGTGTCCACTTTGGTGGAAAGTAACGGACACGGCGATATTATCGATTTCGTAGGAAAGAGTCGGGTAATATGACGGCCGGCCGGGATTTTCGGTCAGAATGTCAAAAGACCGGGAAAGAAGGTAGATGTAATACAAGGCGAGTAATGGTTCTGTCAGGCCAGCCCACAGCAGTTTCTCCCGTAATATCGCGCAAAATTGGGTTTTGGTAGTGGTTAGTCGTTATGACAAGGGAAAATCATACGCATGTGTAGGGGCCTAGGTTCAATGAGGCAATGCAGGTTATGTATAGTCGTCTTGTTAAAGGGGAATGTGTAGATGTTAAAGGTCAGAATACCGAATCCCCCTCGTGATTGATGATGAATAATATTCATAGGGCACAGCCTTGTAGTTGAGTAAAGCACTATATCTTGTTTTCGCAATCTGCAAACACAAAGGAAACCGACCAAAGGCATTCACAAAAGCGGAAGGGTCGGCGAATTACTCTTCCTGTCCCGTAACTCCCAACGCAAATGCGGCGTGGGCTATGGTGTGGCTGGCAGAGCCAAACCCGGTTGACGTATGCGTGGCCACTTTTAATGTCACTCTAGTACTAAAACGACGTCTTGTAAAGCTCTAAACACCTCACTTGGCGTTTGTGAGTGTATCGTATAAGTCGTAAAAGTAATATGATCGTATCACCGATACAACAGTACTTGAGACGAACATAGAGCTCCGATACTGTAGGGTTAGATAAGACGACAACACCATAGAAACACGGACCCTAGTCATTAACCCAGAACGTCATACCGAATCTCCAAAGGCAATCATGGGAACATTTGACTGGATGATTATCTTGCTCGTGATTCTAAACTGCACAAGTTCCACGTCACGAATGAAAGACCAAACGCTTCATTTTCCTAGATCTTACCCGCCACCCTATCCTCTCGCTACCTAACCTACGACTACCAAATGGACGGATCACCTTTCGCAAAGGCATGTTGATGAGCTCGCAAAATGTCCCACAACTTCTGAATAGGCGCTATGCGACTAGATGTCATAATCGGTAGACTAACAAGTACTTGTTGATCTAGGCGCAAGAACACGCCCGCGCTGCCGCTCGCGCGACCCAAGCTGCCGATACAACAGTCGCCATAAATGAGCATACGCTCGCCGCCGGAGAGTTTGCTATTGCCGCCGCAACTACATCAAGTGCCGAAGCCCTGCGGACTCTTAAACTTCTAGAAGACCACCACAAACGTTTAGCCGATCTCCTCAAAATCCCCGGGCCATCCCGAACACGACAAACGCCATCACAAACTACCAATAATCCTGACGACGTCGACGATGTTAAAGTAGATGGAGATAAATTGCCTGGGGATGGACAAGGCGCGACAGTGGTGCAGCCGATGAGTATGGGTCTTCGAATTGCCGGTCAAATTCCATCATTATCACAGCCACGTTTCCCCATTCGCAACAGCGGATCCTCTATCACAAACAACTTGAATTCGATGCGCGGAATTCGTAACAACGCCTATGGTGGATCTATTGCAACTCCTAGTGTGTCGCGAGACTCCGCGACTGGAAATATGGAAAGCAAGAACCGACGCGACACCGGACGCTCACGCATGCAATCGGTTCTTGACTCTGAAAAGTCTATGGTTTTAGACCAGAGTATGTTGGGAAGTCCACCGACATCTCCACCCCCAGATGAAGGTTATTCGCGCTTCTATTCGGCATTTGGAAACATAATCAATCGGATATCTTCGCCGCTTGCTTTCGCGGGGCTTCCTCTAGCCACTGACGAGTCATTAACGCATGAGGAACAAAAGTCGTATAGTAGTGTTCCTACTCCAGTTGCTCGGAACCGTGGTGGAGCTTCGGTGGCAAAACCCGACAACATTCCTGCAAGATCTTCTCGTCTCTCGGAAGTGACAACTGCGAACCAACAAGGTTCCGATCCAGATCTGGGGAAGATATACTGCAAAGCCACCGTGAGAGCGATGCAAGGTTTGCCAGTTAACGAGTCATTTTATGTTGTTCCTCCATCTGGCCACACCATGTCATATGCCAGTATTTTGCGTCACTCGGACAAAGACAAATTAAAAACTGTAGCCCCAGGTAATGGTACAATCGGAACAGACGAAGATAATGATGATTTCGTTGATGCTATAGAAGGCATAAGAGCAAGTACCATACACCGACCTACTGCTACCGAACAAGAACTTCGCGTCACTGTTGACGAACTACGCCATCAAAACCAAAAGCTTAAAGAAACTGTACAAACACTGAAAAAACGATTGCACGTCTTTGAAGCTAGCGCCCAGAGTCTTACTGAAAGCCGCATTATGCGCCCGAAATCACCCAGTGAGAATGGAAACAATATGTCCTCAAGTATGGCTTCAGGGCCATATGTGGAGGATAATCTCAGACGGACAGTGATTGATTTGGAGCAGCGGTTAAGTGAACAACAGAAACGAGCAGAAGATGCAGAGAAACATTACGAGGAGGCACAGAAGAGGCTCAAGAAGTACAAGAAACAATGGGACGCTTTAAGAGAGGAGGCCAAATCACGGCGACAGACCCAGGCCGGCGGTGGTGATTCAAGTACTGCGTCGAGCCGGATCGTATAGAGTAGAGCAACTCGTCCACTAAGTCATGATTTATGCATTTTTATTTTAGTATTCCATATCAAGTATAATTTACGTGTATTTTACGTCCACCAAAAGGAAACACTGAAGCTCACGCTTAGACTACGCACATAGTGCCACCATCCATATGGGATGTACAGACTATCACCGGGCTCTAAAATGCAATCCCAGTATTCCAAGTTTTTGAAATTTGCATGTTTTCTCTTTTCTATGTCTTCATCCCAGCCCTCTTCAAACCCAACGTCAAGTTCGGCAGTATTAGACATGTCAATACCGTTTTCTGCTTTCCGGGGTTGCAGAGCTGCACTGTATTTCGGGTGGTACAGTCTAACATACTTTCTTCCAACTACTTGTACCAAGATATTATGCGTACTATCAGTGTGTAAGGGGGTAATAGTACCCGCCGGTCCAAACCATGCGTTTAACCTTGGCTCAGCATGACAATTTGGTCCTTTCTTCTCATCATCTGCTAATGGTGGTTCAGCCCAACATAAATCTGGGATCCCAACATCGGCTCTCAACGCCGGGATCTGAGCTAACAAGTCGTGCTGTGCGAGATATCCCTTTCTATTGTCTTCGTCTACATGGTCGATATACTGTTCAAGAAATTGGGAAAACGGAATAAGTTGTTGTCCCCAGTCTTCATCTGTATATGACCGGCCAAGTTCCACGGGGACAAGACGACGTCCGGAAAACGTCCGGTGGTTTAGATAAGCAGGTTTGTTCCATGGATGATTTGTAAGAGCCGGCCAATGGGGAACAAGATCGGGGAAGACGATGGGGATGAGCTCGGAAGTGGGAGTTTCACTTAGGAAAGCTTGGAAAGACGTTAGTGAGAAGGAGGACATTGTGGGGGTAGGATTTGTGACTGGAGGTGTGAAGGGTTCTTCTGTTGAAAATACCGGTGTATCTTGCCAGCGGTTCTCAGTGTCATTAAAGTTTTCCTTCTGCCGTTTTGCAGAATCTTGGTCTAACGAAGATAACTCCAAGTCTAAAGATTCCACAGCATCTGCCAATAAGACCAAAACGTTATTCATCCAGCGCTTATCTCGCGATTTAACCGGGTTCCCACCTGCCACAATGATCGCCATATCAATGAGCATGACAAGTTCATCAACCCTCTCATCACTCAACTTCGCAGCATCCTCGCTACCCCCGGTGTGTTCCAAAAGTCGAACACAGAACATAAGAATTCTCGTATCGGCGTAAACCCTCCTCCAACCATCCTTAACCTCCGCAAACGGCACCGCATAAAACTCCGTCGTAGCGATGTCCAGAAGATTTTCCAGTCTCTTCCATACCAATGTAAACGACACGGCTGATTCGTTGCCCGGTTTAGACACATCCAACGTCGATCTTGTCGTAAAGAACTGTAATACATTGGCAGCCTGACAGTGTAACAGCTGAATAACGGGATACGTACATCCCGAGAGCTCAGGGGGACATTCTGATCCCCTGAGTAGTTCCGGCTTGTCTAGGACATGTTTTAGTTCTTGTGAAATTTGATTTACTGCCTGCTTCAGTTCCAGCAGTAGCTTTTGGACCATTTTGATTGGTCTCTTGGTTGTCGAGGTGAAAAGTAGTGGCGATTTGATGGTCTGGTTTTAGTGATACAAGTCTGGTCTACATTTCATTGTGAAACCCTAGTGTTTAACCCTCGACACGAACGCTTCTGGGTTTATACAACAGAAAAGTGTCAGTTTTTTTGTATTTATAGTCATACGTCATCGTGGTTTTAATGTAGTACCACTAAGACAAATGGGATCTTCTCTTCTCTACATTCTCAATGCCTCATAATGACCACTCGAAAGGTCTTCAATGCCTTCATCCGCACCCACCATATAACCTCCCGCAAAAAAGTCCAACGCCTCCGTCATGCCGCCGAAGTCCACAAAGTAGATTTCGTGATGCTCCGTTCCGGCGGTGCCCCCGGTTTGATGTATGTCGAGAGTGCCACTGAAGAACCAGTTGCTGCCTGGGTATCAATAGTCCATGGGCTTCGGTATAAAGACTACCAGAATCCACGAAAGGTAGCACCGGCGGTAATCTTGGTGTCAGAAACAACCGGTTGATGGAGTGGTGGCGGAAGGCGATGGGATATCAGAGCTAGCTGATTGACAGCTGGCGAAGCTTCATGTCGGTTGGTGGCAGCTGAGTTGGGGCATTTGTTAGTCATGAGATTATTGATGTTCATCATCTAAAACTACTATGCATATCACATTCCAAGTGCATACGACACACCATTAAAATGGGTAAATCTTTCAAGACTCTATTCAGCGCACTGTAAATACTGACAAAGCTAGATCCCTCTGACATCACCATCCCCAAGGTCCTCAACGACTGGACCGTCGATGCTGCCCTGTCCACGGGTATCATTGAAAGACCCAAAGACTCCAAAAATGATTCCCCCATCCAGTACTTCCACCTTCTCGAACGTCTCAAAATCGTTAAACGTGAAGGCTGGAAGCGTCATGGGATTCTCCGTGGCGAGTCTATCGCCGACCACATGTACCGAATGGCCATGATGGCCATGTGCCCACCCCATTCTCTCCTCGCCAAGGGCATTGACGTGAACAAGTGCATGAAGATGTGTTTGATTCACGACATAGCCGAATCTGTTGTAGGCGACCTAACACCCGCGGATATGGTTGATAAGCAAGAAAAGATGAGACGGGAGACGGTCACTGTGGATTACATTTCGACAAGACTACTCAAGGGAGCTACGGGAGAAGAATTGAAGGCTATTTGGCATGAACATGAAGATGGTAAAACACTGGAGTCTCATTTCGTTCAGGACTTGGATAAGTTGGAGATGTTGTTGCAAATGGTTGAGTATGAAAGGAGAGCCGCAGGACAAATCAACCTGGAGGATTTCCTCTACGTGATTACGAAAATCCAGCTTCCTGAAATGGTCAAATGGGCGGAGGAGATTGTTGAAGATAGAGCGGCGTTCTGGAAAGACCGCGCTAAGCCCGTCAACGCGGACCCCATTACTCGGGATATGCAGGACAAGTATTATACCAAGAATTAAAATTCGATTTATACATACGTCAGTCATCATGAATAACCCTTAACGGGCATATAATCAGGGATTCGCGCTGTAATCTATGTGCTAAAATGGACCCACTTTCAACTACCGTTCTTAAGACTTCAAGATGTAATAACGAATAGGCTTTACGCCGGGTTTGTATTTATATTTAAACAATCGTTTCTTTCAAGGCTATACATTTAACATTATATATAACATCATGTCTTCTCTCTCAAATCTTCTAGTGACACCCGATCTCCTCTACAAAAGAGCGGAACGCCGAGGAATACCCCAAGAAGTATTCGACGCAGTCTACATTTCAACCCAGCTTCTCACACAAACCGCAGGAATAATGCTCGGCCAAACTCAAACACTGATCACCCAAGCAAGCGTACTTCTAGCCCGGTATTTCGTATTGGGGAACTGGCAGGATCAAGAATATCCGGTATGTATCTCGATATTTCTACAAGTTTGAATCTTGCATATCTGACTCCCGCCGTAGCTTCTTTCTGCTGCTATCATGTACACGCTTATTCGTCAGGAGTTTCCACCGTGTGAAGTTAGGAATATCAGTGTCGCTTATGAGGCACTGATGTCTCCGTCTTCAGCATTCCGGTCTGCCAAAACGTCAAAGTCGTCAACGGATGAGATCCCAAAACAAATTGCCTATAAGCTAGAGCGAACAGATGCCCTCATTATCCAATACGAAAGCGATATTCTTCGCACTTTGGATTTCGACGTTCACGTAGCTACTCCCCATCCCCTTGCACTTATATACCTCCAGTCTCTTTCCCATTTCGATAGTTCACCCGAAACTATCGGTGGTATGACCACAGCCTTACTTAATACGGCTCTGTTTTCCCCACAACTTCTATATCTTACACATCAACCCAACGAACTTGCTGTTGGGGCTATATATGCAGCATGCTCAATGTTGAAGATTAAGACACCGCCTGTCAGTTGGTGGGATATTTTTGATGTAGATGGGCAAGTTTTGGAGTTTCTCTCGTTGTCGATGATGAATATGCAGGAGGCTATTAAACAGCAGAACTCGAAGATTCCAGAACTGGCGGTGGGTGTCATAACATTGAATCGCGTTCGGAAGTTTCTGGGTCGAAGGTGATGGGTTACGATGGAAGTGTATGTTGTCTCGGTGTTTCTTTTGCTCAGTCCATGTCAAAATAGGCTGATTATATACTTCTAACGATACTGAAGTGTCTACTAGAATCAACGGCTGAAGTTGTTTTTTTAATTCATCTTGTGGTAATAAAATTATATTTCTGCCTATCTTGATAGTCCGTCTTTACATCCACATATAACCACCTCCTTCCACAAAGACTCACTCCATTTAGTTGGTAGCAACACATACTCCTTAAGCTACCATAGGCCTAACTCGCCTTTAAATCGCGCACAATGGCTCATCAACTCACCAACCGACCCACTTACGACACGCTTGGCCAGGACCAAACATTGCCATATACACCATCCCGTCTTTATAGCAATGGTAATCAACACAAAGCAACTAACCCATCATCGCATGTTCCCATCGAGGATAACTCAAAACGTGCATCCGCTTTTTCTCCGGGCGTGGTTCTACCGCCCATTCATTCTGTAATGGCCGGAGTTCGCGGCTACTACGGATTCTCTGATACTTTCAAGTCCCCGCCTGGTCCATCGGATACATCCATCCATCGCACGTCACGAGATCTCACTATCTCGGCTCTTCTTAATAACGAGAGGGAGGCTATCATCTTCACATTGAATGACTATTATGTCCCAGGATATCCAGTCATGTTGACATTTGCAGATTTTCGGCACTTCGAATCGTTAACCCGCAGTGATCCTTGGTTTCAGCGGTATTGGACTACGGGTATGTCAGAGCTATATGAAGCCCAAGAACAACTTGAAGTCGCCCAGAAAGAGAGATATATACTACGCCAGTAAATGTTGCGAAACGGGAATAAAGAAAATGGGGTCTACATAGACACATTGGTTGTATAAACATATCATGGTATACTCACAGTCTTAATGTGAAATTTAACATATTTAATTTTGAATTAGTGCTAGGGTATGATATAAAAGCAAATATGATAGTAAACCAAGGTCTCCAAATAACGGGGTATTTACGGGAAAAGTCCAAACATGTCATCAGGTCAAACCAACATCTCCGGTCATTGGGACAACTACAACCCCAGGCAATGTCTGCCACATATCCAACCATCGAAAGATGATCCCCCTGGGTTCGAGGCAAGATATAAAGAACATCTTCTGTCTATCCATAAAGGATATGCGCAACTCAGCGAGTAAGCCAGAACGCCAATAGTGTGACAAATTTAACGGAGTGCCCTGAGACATTCAATCCCGGATAGTGCCCATTTCGGGGTCCGGATACAGCCATCTCAGGTTTGTCCATTATGGCCAATGGGATATTTTTTGTAGACATCCTAATGACAGCACCTCTGCCTGAACAGTTAGATCGGATCGTCAATCTGGAAATAGTTCGGCAGTAGGTCAACATCAGGAGATGTTCTATTTCGAGACGAACGAAGCTTCGACGAAGATGGCACCCTGCTCGATAATCTCTTCCTCTCCGATTCTAAGCTTGAGGGGTTGCTTAGACTTGTGGTTGGAGAACTGTTTCGATTGTTAGTATATAAGGTGTAGCAGTAGTTAAATGGAAAACCTTACCTGGTAGATGTATGGCTTGGTACCAGCAGCAGCACCAATGAACTTTTTGACAAAGGTAGGAACCTCAGCCATGACATCGACACGATCCATGAGATCAAACTTGCCGCCAACGCTAGCGTTGATGGCCTTGCCGTCCTTGGTCTTAGAAGACCAGTTGAAGGTCATCTCCTCGGGCGCATTCCACTCAGTATCCTGATCCAAGTAGGTCTTGGTGTGTGAGGCAATGGTGATGGGGCCAGCAGCCAGAATCTCGCCATCCTTAACAATGGAGCCGATAGAAACCTTGGAGTTGTCGTAGGAAATGGGGGTGGTGAACTCCATGATGTTGGCAGAGTAGGTGGGGCCCTGGAAGGTAACGAAGTTCCAGCGAGCAGCAGCGTGGTGGGGCTTCATGCCCTGAAGGGCGTAGACATAGAAAGCGTGGCCAGTGAAGTCAATAGCGCCTTCATCGGTGGTGAAGGTACCCTCAGCCTTGCAACGGGGCCAGTAGGCGTGACGCATGGAGCCCCAAGGCTCGGCGGGGTCGGTGCCGTAGGTCGAAATGCCGTCCTTTCCAGCCTGGTAACCGGGGGACAAGCGGGTGACAGTCATGTTGACAATGCACTTCTCGTCGACCATGCTCTTGATGGTCCAGACGGTGCCATCCTCGTTAAGCTCTACGGCGCAAGAGTCGGCGAAAAAGGAGGACTTGTCCTCAGAAAATTCGACGTTGTCAAGGGCCACAGACGACCAAGTCTGAGGCTTGGCAGGGTCAGTTGAGAAGACCTTGGCGCTGAATTGGCAGGTAGTCTTGATACCACTATAAAAATAAGCAGCACATGGTTAGTTAATTGTTTGTAGACTAGATGCGGCGATGGAAATAAAGCCCTGGTCAGGTTGCATGCATCCGGACACTATGACGCAATGGGCTTTTTGAGCAAATACCGACCGCGGCGGTCTCTACCAAGCTTTCAATAGAGGGTTTGCGAACGCAAACATCCCAGCTTTTCGAATATCTCCTATTTCTCAACATATGAGGCAAGGGTTGCGATCCGCAGCGGTCCATGATCCTAGTATTCGAGGAAAGTTTTGCATCGCCTGATTTTACAGGTTTGGACAAGACTCACGCAATGTTGTTGTAAATGACCTGGCAGTAACCGATTCTGCCGTTGGCGGCAGTGAAGTAGAAGGTCTGGGTCTCAACACAGGTGCTCTCCATGACCTGCCACTTGGTATCGTCGCGCTTAAGTTCGGTGTAGGGTGTGTCCTTGGCCTGCTCGGTGACGGAGTGGAAGGCAGCAGCGCCGTGGATGGGCTCGGCGGTGCCGGCAACATCAGCGAGCCTGTTACAGACAAATGATGTGTTAGTTACTGTTCATGTCAAAATTGAAAGTTCAAATTCTGCGCCTGGCACAGGTGGCATGACGTAGCACCCATGTGTCTAACATTGAATGAGGGGTCATCAGAGGTAGAACCGAGAAGGGACGAGTTTCGGCTCATTTTCTTCGGTGTTTTGCCCGTATGACCTCATTCCAACAGAAAGCACAGTGGCTATGAAGACACGAGAATTTAAATGTCGTCGTCAACCAGAACTCGATCTATGAAAGTTTCCCGGTCGATGGCGGGGTTATGTACACACTTTTGCTTGGCCCAGTTGAACATGATGAAGTATTAAAGGGATAAGAAGAAGAAAGAAGGAGAACAGATATATATGACAAGAGTAACAATGGTTATACTCAAAATTCACAGTCGTCCAAATAGATGGAAAAAAAATTAAAAGAGAAATGCACGGGAGTTACAAAGGAAAGAGTGGTGGAGGTGGGAAAAAGGAAGCTACCAGGTTATATTAGGTCAAGCCAGAACCAAACGCCAGTGCCTTACCAGGAAGTGCTGCTGGCTGTATTAGAGCCGTTGGTGGAGGATGAAAGTTGACATACGACGGGTTCAGGCATCGCAAAAGTTAAGTGGTCATAATGCAAATTAAAGTGTGGATCATTAATACTGGCATATAAGATGATCCAAAGCGGATGTGGCCCGGGAATACCGTTTCTCCGTTGTCCTGGGCTTCTTGACATTTACAGCCGCCATACGGTGGATTCTGGTAGACGCGCTACGTATAACGGATGCCGAACCACGACCTGGTCTTTCTATAGCAATCGGGTGCTTCGGGCCGGTTGAACAGACAAAACAGAGCCACTTATGTATGTATGTCCCCGTGTGCCTGGCCACATCGTCATCATGCTATAGAACTAAGCGGATTATCGGTAGACATTGCCGGGCTCCGACGTGTATTAGACGGTACCCTGGAATTGCCGGGGGGCTAACTGGGGCCCGAGGTCAAAGTTTACAGAAACTCGCTTGAGATGGACACACGTTTGTCTATGTAGGTTGTGCATCCGGGCTCCACGTCAACCCCGCTTACCGAACAGAAGGCTATAGAATTTTACAATTTGTATTGTACACGCGTATAGTCTTTCTGTCTTTTGACGCCAGCTTTGAGTCTTTGTTTTCATTATACATGATATGTCAATCCCATTCCCTGCCATCATGTCCGCGTTGCTATGACGTCTATTCTGACCGCTTACCAAAACTGGAACTCCCAAAAAGCCCCAAAAGCTCCGGGACAATTCTGAGTGAAGAAGCAGGTTGTCTACAGTGTCGACGGTGTTAACTCGGTACTTGTGTGTGAGACTTAACTCTTCTTACATAGGTTTTATCTACTGAGCTAGCCAATATGACATGATGAGTACGTGACCGATCCAGATCCCATTCCAAGGCACTTTCGTCTTTACACTATACTATCCCAGGGTTCAAATCAATAGCCGATAAGCATCTAGGCCCAGCCTCCAAATACATGATTCATCCATCCAATGAAGTGCCTCTCAGTTATAACCAATCATATCAAAGAAAGTCTACCCCACTTTCAAAAGAACCCTTGATGTCACAGTCTTTAATGCTATATACTAGGGTTGTATAGCTTCTGTCGCGACTGACTGAATCCGGCGTCGAAGGGCTACTATTGGGCCATTAAGCTTGTTGCCCGCCCAATTCTTGCCCAAGTGCATAGGAATTTTTGTAGTTACTCGAACCCCCCCCCAAATGCATGAGAAAATTCCCCCGCGTTTTCGTTTTTTTCCTATTCATCACCATTAATTATCATCACGGCACTGACCAACCTGATTGCGATCTGGATTTTTCCCCTGCCCCCCTCAAGTGAATTTCTTATCGCGATAAGACCAATCACTATTGAACCCACCTCTTTGCCAACCCATTTCTCTGGGTTCATCTCCTTGTTCTACGCGAGGGCGCCATCAAGTTTTTATCGATAACAATTCACTATCAACGGTTATCTCACTTACAATCCATCAATCATCACCACTTTCAGCCAACATCAGCGATATTTTGGTGAATACATTGCGATTTTCGCATGTTGTGACATTTTCAAGCTTTCTCTTTGTTTTCTTGCTTCTCATCTTTTCAGCGGTTCATCTTGCTTTGTTTTCTGATTCTTATCGCGTTTTTTACTGTTATTTCGTGATAATTGCTTCATTCTGATCCTCCACATCAGAGCTCACCTTTTGCTGCATCTCAAGCAAATAATTCAGCTTTTGAAAAAGAAGGCGTCGCCGACCATTTTTCTATTCACGCGATTTTGTATCCACTAGTTACAATGGAAGAGGCTGCTGTTGCTGAATTGCCTACTGTCGTGGCTGCTGTCCAGGAACAGCCCATAGAAGCATCTCCCACCGCCCCTCCTCCCGCTATTGCTCCTCCTACGGAAGCTGTTATCACCAAAATTGACAATACCGAGCCGACTTCTACCGAAGCTGCCGTGTCTGCAGCTGTTGCGACAGCTATTGCTGCGACTGAAGTGGTTGAAGTTGCACCTGTTGAGACTGTGCCCGTTGAGACTGCGCCCGTTGAAGTTCCAGTGACGACGGCCGAAGTTGTCATCCCTCATACCACTGTTGCCGAGCATTCAGCTGCCCTCCACAGTTTGGCTCTCGCTACTGATGAGCATCAAATTGCCCAGCAAACTTTTGAACAACAACAGCAAAATTTGCAACAGGAGCAGGCGCAACAGCAAGCTCAGCAACAAGCTCAGCAACAAGCTCAGCAACAACAACAATTGCAAGATCAGCAGGTTCAAGCTCAGTTCCAACAACATCAACTCAACTTGCAACAGCAGCAACAGCTCCAACAACAACGCCTTCAGCAACAAAGGTATGTCCTGTGTTAATTTTCATCGGTTAATGAATCTCATTTAACATGATTGTTAGACATGCCCCTCAAGCAGCAGCCACCCATCCATCATCATCTCAGCAGCCAATGTATCAAAATGCTTCACAGCCTCCTAACAATTTAGTAAGTTCCAATTTTTTTTTATAAAGATGACTTCAACATTTTATTTAGCCTGTTGCGTCGAAAGTGGCATTTCAACTACCTAATTCAGCAACATGCTCTTATCGGTTGGTGGATCATCAAATGCATCAACCTTATCGATGATGTCAGGGTTTTCATCTGAAAACAACATCTTGATCAAGGGTTATTGCTATTGTTTTATTTGTACCACTTGAAGCGGTGTTACAATTTATTACAAATGACTACCCGATGAACGGAATATGCCATGTATAGACTTTAAGCATTTAATGCTAACGCTTTTTCCAGCCTAGCTGTCAAAACTGTGGTACTCAAACCACTCCTCTCTGGCGTCGCGATGAAATGGGTTCCGTTCTCTGCAATGCTTGCGGTCTCTTTTTGAAACTTCATGGAAGACCACGTCCCATTAGTCTCAAAACTGATGTTATCAAGAGCAGAAATCGTGTCAAGGTTAACAGAAACGATGGTGAGGGTATGAAGCGTAAGGTACGTACTAAACTTACAATCATTAAAACCACAGTTTCACTAAAAATGTTAACAGCAACGTATGCAGCAGCAGCAACAGCAGCATGTTTATCCTATTGCTCCTGAAATGAATGTTCTTGAACTGAATGCTATGGCTCAGGTTGCGCGTCGTGCAGTTAAGTCGGACGGCCCATCCGGGCAGCGCAATTCCTTGGGTTACACTGGTTTCAGTGGACTTGAAGATGCTCAGTATCAGGCTGCTCTCGGTCAGCTTCCTACTAGCTCTGGTTCACCTGGACTAAATGGTGATGGACAGCAAAATGCCTATCAAAATGAGATAGCAACTCTCAAGACCCGCGTCAACGAGCTAGAGCTTATCAATGAGCTTTTCCGTGGTCGTCTTGGGCAACTTGAACATGATGAGGCCAATGCTCGTAGAGGACAAGAAATTAGCGGAGCCACCGAATCAGCTCTTCGTCAACAAATCGATGAATGGGTCAAGAATAACACAGAACTCCGTACTCAGCTTGACGAGAGCCATCACCGCGAGAATGCCCTTAAACGTCGTCTGGACGAGGTTGAGACTGAACTCCATGCTCTCTATGATGCATCTGGGCATCCCGAGCGTAAACGGGCTCGGGTTACTGATCCACTTCTAGAAGACCCCGCTCTCGCGCTTGCTACGCTTCACACACACACACACCATGCTGGTGATTCTGGTATCCAGCACCATATGGATGATGGCACTACTCATGATTTGTCACATGACACTGAGGCTGCTCGGGCTGCTCTTCTGGCTTCCATGTCATTGCCTCTTGAGACACTTGCCAACGTCTCCGCTGAGCACATTGATCCTGCTATTCAGAGTGTGCAGATCCCTGCTCATTTACAGGAAGAAGTTGAAGCCGGTCTGGCTGCTCATGCTGAGGCCGAAGCTCAAGCTCAGGCGCAAGCGCAAGCACAGGCTCAAGCTGATGCTGATGCTGAAGCCCAGGCACACGCTCAACACACTTCGGTGGAAACCCATGATTTGGGAGACGTGATGGACGTTGCGCACGGTGATACCCACATGCACACTGGTGATGTCGGCGAGCTGCAGCATGTTGAGCCCCAGCAAGCTGAAGGAGCGGAGCCGCAGGTGTCACACGATTTAGATGGACACATTGACATAGATTTGAATGTTGATAACGTCCCCAGTGGTCAACATCTTGACATGGAAATGTCTGGCGTTGTAGACGGGACGACTGAGGAAGAAGTCGCTGCCGATGGAGGTGAAATGGTCAAGAGTTAGGGTATTTTGCTTCTTTAGATACATACGGTTTGACTGAGGAGAAAAATGGTCTGGGTGTTTCTTGTTTTGCTAGCAGTATCGTTTCAATGTTATCATGTGCGAATTAAATGGCTTCAAAGTATCCACCACTAGTACAAGTCTACCCACCTTCGGCGTTCTCGAAGGGTGCAGGCAGTTCGTGACAATATGACAGCTCGTAATCCGAAAGGTACAACCCAACCTAATCGAGTTCCGTAAAAGGGCATGTTTAATATGTGTACAATGTTATATATGCCGTGTAGAAACCCACTCACCCATAAATCCCACCGTATTGTACAGTACATATGTAGCCAACCCGCAGATAAGCCAGCCCAACCTCCTTCCCGCGGAAATCCGTCGATGCAACGCGTGATGTCATCATGCATGTTTTTGTACCCGATGTTTCCGGATTGAGAAGGTTGGGAATAACGAAGTGAGCGGGTGGGAGCCGAGACGGATTGGAGTTATGGGGTTAGAATGTTACTTTGTATGCATGTTTAGGACAGAGTAGGAGATATATCATGTGTGCATGCATATGTATCCATAGGTGCATGCGAGAAATTACACCTATATATTTGGTTTTGTGTATTGGGGTTCATGGAGTTGGGTGGTATTTATACGGGTAGTTTGGGGAATCTTTTGAGGCTTGTTTTCGGTACGTTATTGCGGATCATCCGTTGGTTTGTGGGGTGTTTGTGGGAGATCTTGTTCAGCAGTTACATACGTTCCAAACTGACGGATCTCAACAGGCAATTCACAGTACCGTAAGTCCGACCGCTACATAAAGGATCACCCACCTTCTGTACAAGTCACACACCATGAATTTCCAGGCTCAAAATTGTAACCCTTCTCTATTGACACCATAACACAACTCACACTTCAACCTTCCGCATTCTGTCTTGTAAAAAAGAATAATGTGACGATCGACGGTCACATAGACACATGCATACAGTCGTCTTTGCGCAACATTGTCCAGGGTAACAAAGATAGCGTGTTGACCAACCAAGATTGCATTCTTCCATGCCATGTAATATTCTCCGATAGAGGCCATGGAGTTGAGCTGGGAACAGGCGGTCAAGAAAGAACAAGTCAGGGGCTAACTCTGGAGAAGGCACGTGAAGAAGAAGTGTAGAAATGGTGATGTGCGGGTGTTGGTGCGTTTTTTTTTTCTGACCGGCCGAGAAGGTGGGGGCTCTTATCGTTGGATTCTGTTTGATTAGATTTTTGGAAAGAACAAAGGACGTCTGATGGATGTTCACAAGTGGAAAATTAAAGTTCCATGTTCAACGATAGTAAATCAGATTTTTGATGACGAACAAAGACAAAACATTCTCACCCTCCATAAACGTATGTGTTTGCTCGCTTACGTTGCCGTCTGCCGGTTTTGTGTTTCTTGAAGAGATCATGGCGGGTGGGTGGAAACAGGGTGTATAGGTCTTCACACCATCTCTTGAGTACGGCGGTGATCGTTTCGGAAAGAAATACAAATGGATATTGGTCTTTTTCTATTCAGAATTACACCGCATACATACTTATCACCCTATAATGTGATTATTCTAGACAGAACATTCAACCCATCTTGAACTCACCAATCACAAATCATCTTTGGTGACAGATCATCCCGTAGTATCATGTGCCACAGTCCCCCAAACAAATTCAAGCCACGACACGACAACGCCACAGACTACATGTGTATACCGCATACGCAAGTCCAAGACCCCCTCAACCGGGCAAATGCAAAGAAGGCCAATTATCCATCCGCAAGCGGATTCTCGAAGCTGCATGGAAGACAAGGTCATTGCATGCGGACGCGGGGGGCAGGGAGGAAAATAGAGGACTGTTCTCTTTGCCGGAAGGGTCTTATGCAGGTTCCCGACTTTGTTTAATTTCTAAGGGTGAGACAGCGGTGTGAAACTTGGTTGGAAAAGGGTCGACATACACACATAGTTTGAAGGGACGGAATATTGTCAATTAACTTTAGGGATTATACTAATTTATTGATATGGACTTTGTAGGTTCAAGTCGGGGCTGCATTTTGAGTATGCAAGGGAGGCTGTACTTTTCTCTTGCCGGATGTAGAAAATATCAGGAACAACAAGATTCTATTATGGCCATTACGAATCATATGTCTATAGACGCAAACGTATGTAACTGCATCTCTCAATCCAAGCGTCTGAACTGGGATAACAACCAACGGCACTGAGTAGATCGACTTTCAATGCAGAAGCGATCCTGATGCACTCCTGTAACCCACCATCAAAAATACATGTTTTCATTTCTAAACCAAGCCTCCCATAGCCATCCCATCCGAAAAGTCCCCCACGGTCCGGATACTGTCCCGTCATGCGTTATGCATTTCGGCCCATGTTAACTTGTTCATTTTTTTGCTTTCCCCACGCATGAATCTGACTACAAGCCACGCCACGAACACTCGAACCAACTTATTTGTATACAACAAACTATAATCCCCTTTGGAATTCTTCGGCATGAACCCGTCTTTGGACAGCTTAGGACAAGCCACGTTTGTATTGCTTAATACTTTCGGGCTCATGCATTATAGAATACACAGTAACATGGACAAACTTTAGTTGACGACGACGGACGGACTGCCGCGTAGGTGTTGTGGCTCCCGGTGAATTGTTTTTTTCTCATGATACACAAGGGAATCAAACCGAACAATGGGAACAGACGTAGGTATACCAGGGTTGCCGGTTACTTACAGACCATCGTGTCACCATGAACACTTGAGCAGTGCAAGTTTTTCCTAGGCCAAGGTCGGACAAGTTATAAAGGTCGGGCGAGGATTACCTTGGAAAGGGAGTGAAGTCCTTTGGAAGAAATATTGGTTGTGTGGTTTCACGCGGCTTGCATCCGTGTAGAGAGACGGTTCGGTTTGTTTGCAGATGGACAGCCGTGGATACGAGATTTAGTAACCGGTCGGTAACTATTAGACTACTTTTTTTCAGTGGCTATGTCAAGATATGGAGAAGTTTGTCAGTATTGCCAATTATCTTGATGAGGGGGTTCCATTTTGGTTGATGTCGTTTTTACAAATCTTCCGTGTAGGATTCAACAATGTGGCGGATTCGTTTTTAAGCAGATTCATCTAGGGATATGCACGTCATACTGAAATCCTACAGTCTGCATCGATTTGTTTATGTTCATAGATAAAGTTGATTGTATCATTGTCTTGAATTTTTATATGGTACAACTTGAATATAGGATGTCAGTGGATAGGGTTGACCAGGGTTATCGCGGGGAAGATGGCACCATTGTGACCTAAAGGTCTAAATTTAGCCAATAAGATCTAGACCGAGGTGATTTTATATGAATAATGACCAACGGATCTTGCCATTCGTTGTATAAGAAATTAGGGCTATAAATCATAACCAGTTGTGTATGTACTATCTTCATCCAATAGAAATAAACCGGTCCTGCCAGCTGTTTCGGGCGATACCGCGTCTAACCAAGTCAGGAGTATCCTCTAGACCACTTTGTGACGCCATTATTGCTCCATGACGAGTCAGATTTCTCAGATGCATGTAAAAAGTCAAGGTGGACAAGTCATACACTTTGAGGAAACACATAAAGGCGAATTAGCAGGCGATACAACAACGGCCACTGTCGCTAGAGACGGCTCGCATTCCCTGTAATACATACACACTTTACAACAAGCGGGGACTTTTTCACTCTCGCCAGTTCACCACAAGCAGGCCTTTGGTGTTTTTGTAGTTCCAGCTCTTTTTCTTCCTTCTCACCGTCATCTTCAACATCGTTATCTTTATTGACGCCCCGCATTTTCACTATCCTCGTATTTAATCTTGAGCCGCCGAATCCATCCAACTAACGGCTCGTGATGCAACACAGACCTTGGCCTTCCTTTGTCCAGTCCTGTGCTTCCCAGCCGCCGCGATATTGCACAATGACACCAAAAGCCAGGGTTCAACATATCTCTTCTCTTTTTGATTCCTTTCTCGTCAGGTTTCCCGACCACCGATATCCCAAGTTGGCCCAATAGTAGGCTGCTGTGAAAAAGTTGTTCCTGAGAACTTCTCGTTTGTCTAACTTGCATATTGGGAATGCACGTCGTCATGGATGCTGCAGGTCGCTACTGCTGCATTTGTGGAGAGACCAGTGGGACCAGGACTCGAACGGTAGGTACAAGAGAACGATTTGCGCATGAATGTGTGTGTCTTTGCATGTGACAAGGCTGGAAAAAGAGAGAGCTGGAGTAAGCAGGAAGACGAGAAGGCTGCCGAAGATTACGGATTAGGATCGTCAGTTTCGGACTGTGTGTACATACAGATGCATACATACATACACGCAGGTAAAGTTGAATAGACTCTGTACAATAAAGCCTTGTAGATGCGGCTCGCCTGATACCTTGACTTATTGTATGCCAGCTCTCATGGATGATTTATTGTGCAGCCGTCAACCAATTCGGTTGTATTGTCGATGACAAGCTTTCGTGCGATGTGCACAACCCCCATCGAGATCCTGTTTCACCATCCCATCCAGGTGCCCCGTGGCAATTCAAGCAAGCCCAAGCCTCCCGAACTTCACATGGTCCTCTTTTTCTATCCCCTCCTCCACTTAACCAAAAGAATACCCACAAACAAACCTCATCCTACAATCTTAACTTGCATATCACAAATAATACCAGAGCAACGACGTGCCCGCAGCGGCGACACCGTCCTAGGGTTATCAGCCCCATTCTGGAGATAACGCGACGTGCGCTATAAGTTCAGTGCTCTTTTATTTACCAGGGCTTGAACGACGACGAACGAGGGGAAGAAGCAACGAGGAAGCGGTAGAAAAAGAAAATAAAAAAGAGAAGACGAAAGCACAGGGCGTCTAGAAACTATAGCGTCGTCTGGGCTTCTGTTGCTTGCTTTCTCGACTTGTGTGTGTGTGTGTGTGTGTGTGTGTGTCTGCGGCTTGAGGCGGGGTTCAACTGTAAAGAAGACTGGCTACAGAGCGGCTTTTGCATTGGGCTGTGTAGAAGGAAGGCTTGGACGAATGTAGCTTCTGGAAGAAAACCAACTGTGGAGATGTTTCTTTTTCTTTTTCTTGCTGTTCTCCTTCCCGTTGTACGCTTGTTTGGATAGTTTTGCTCCAGCTGGACTTTTTGACGTCGTCCTAAATAGCAGTGGGGATGAAGTGCGGCTCTGGTGTGGGTCTACGTAGCATGTCCCGGCTTCTGGACGTCCTTTTTTTCTTTCTTCTCAATTTTGTTCTGCAAGAATTGTTTTTCCAATCTCCTCATTGAACTTTAGGTGCAAGGACACCAGTCTAGGTCATGAAAGAACTCATCAGTAGGATCGTGAATGCTCTCGCTTAATGTTTGTTCAAATTCATTCTTATCTTTTGGCAAGTTGCGTGCCAGGATCTGGCTTGGAGCGAAAAAAAAAAAAAAAAAAAA
>MJMS01000027.1:162541-257402 GCA_002018275.1 Huntiella bhutanensis | reverse complement strand
CCCGGCGTGTCTGGCTCAATGACTGGTCCTCCCGGCGCTGGTTCTACTGCCAGTGTCAGTTCCGCGGCTCCTACCACCACCGATATCTTTGGTTACGCGGCCTGGTGTGACTGCCCTGACGAGTACCCTTCCACCATCACTGTTGAGCCTACTGGCACCAACACGGCTACCACCCTCATCTCAGTCCCCCCTACTTCAGTGACCAACTCCTACCCTGGTCCGTTCGTTACCAGCACACTTACCTGCGACAACTGCGATGAGCCGCTCACCATCTACTACCCTCCTGGTAGCACGTATGAGCCAGGTGTTGTTGCCAGACAGGTTGAGACTGGTACTGCCTACGTTATCTCCAGTGACACTGCTGCTCTCCCCTCGGCTACGGCTGCCCCTGCTTCATCTGATACTGCTGCTGCCAGTTCTGGCGTCTCAGCCAGTGTTCCTGCTACCGACGGTATTTCTGCCACTGGTACTGCTTCTTCCACTGATTCGGCTTCCGCCTCTGGCGCTGTTTCCAGCTCGGCTGCTCCCTCTGGCGCTGTTTCCAGCTCGGCTGCTCCCTCTGGCAGCGCTACTGACAGTGCTTCTGCCACCGACAGCGCTACTGACAGTGCTTCTGCCACCGACAGCGCCTCGGCTACTGCTACCGCTCCGGGCAGTGCTACCGACAGTCCCTCCGCTACTGCTACTGGTTCTTCAACTGATGCTGCTTCCACTGATGCTGCTCCTTCCAGCCCGGCTGCTACTTCTGGCAGTGTTTCCGCTACCGAAAGTGCTTCCTTGACCGACAGTGCCTCTGTCACCGCTACCGACAGCGCTTCGGCTACCGGTACAGATGCCTCGACTGATGTTACTTCTGCCACTGATAGTGCCTCTGCCACCGCTACTGACGCGTCCTCCTCCGCGACTGCTTCTTCCGGTGCCCAGTCCAGCGCTCCTGCTACCTCCGGCACTGCCGCATCTTCGGCTACCCCAATTCCCTTGACTACTAGCGGCTCTCCCTCCACCCTGTCTACTGTCACCAAGACTACCACCAGTGATGACGGTTCTTTCACTGAGGTGTCCACGACCGATGACACTCTTTGTCCTGTTATGCCTACTGCTTGCGCACGCCTCAAGGGTACCAGTGGCATCTCCTACGGTGCTCTTGTCGGTCTCTGCCAAGGCTCCATCGGTCTTGGTGACTACGCCGACACTACCTTCGCTTCGTGCTTCACTGGCACCAACGGTAACGCTGCTTACTCCTGCATTGAAGCTGGTCTGGACTCCCTTTGTGGTTCCGCTGTCCCTGATAAATGCGAAGCCCTTGGCGACTACGGCATCCTCTCTACCGTCCAAAAGGCTACTTGTGTGGACGCTCTTGGTCCCTTCCAGGAGGTTGACTCCGTCGCTTCTTGCTTGGCGGTCTTGAACCTCTACGGCCCCGACGTCGTGTCTTGCCTTGAGGAAGCCTTCGAGGGTTAAATAATTTCTTTCCTTAATTGATGATGTCAGATATAGCTTGGTTCAATAGTGTAGTTAATTTATTTTGTACTTTGGGATCCTCATAACAGCGATCGGACGTAATTGATTCAGCTTACTGCATTCCCCTTGTGTTACCGTGATTCTTCTTTGGTTGCTTGACCATAGTTACATAGTATGTACATACGCTGGCCCATGAAGTCTTTCGTTTGTCTGTCGCGGGTCCACGAAATTCCCTGTTTGGACACCAATGCTTGTGTGCAGATGGCAATTACACCCAACAAATGTTGACAGTTGGAATTCCTCCAAATCTTAGTTTGAGCAAGTACTGCTATATTCAGTACAACTCCCAGTTCAAGTGCCTTCCCCTCTTTTCTTCTTTTTCTTCAATCCATCAACAAGAAAAACTTTGAAGCTCATCACATCTTCTCGTCGAACCGCCATCGATATTTCCATCATCCCGTCTTTAAAAGTTTCTCTTTGCATCAGATAATAACACCTGTGCTACGCCAGTGCCCCTTTTTGGTGAAGAATTCCATTTGCCACCAGAGTCCAATTCGATCCCTACATACATAACTTGAAGCGTTTGCTCAGGTATTTTGTGTAGCCGCCCTATCCCAGTCTCCATGTAAGTAAACATACACAGAACTCACACAACATGACTTTCGCCTTGTTGTCTAAAGCCACATTTACACGGTTTGCGTGGTCCCGCTTTTGGTGGATCGATGGGATTCTCGCATTTATTGCTCCCGCTCACTCCATCTGCGTCCCCCTGGATCCCCATAAATACTTTTTTCTTCATTCCCACCACCTTTAGGGTTTCCCTACCCGCCAATTCCACCTTGTTCTGCTGTCAAGCCAGATTTGTTCTTCTTTTCACCCAATACTGACCAGTTCACTCCTAGATCCCTTGATTTTTTCTCGCTTGTGCCCTTTTCCCTAATTGGAATTTCAACCTTTTATTCCTTCCGTACCAAATTCTTACCACCAGATCGTCGCGTGTCGTTTTTTGCACCTTTATCGTGGTCCATTTTCGGCACACAACTGTCTGCATTCGTTTCAACATGCACAAAAGTAACAAGTCAACAATTTCCTTCAAGGGGTCCAGGGTTGCTGTCTCCCGAGTTGGGTCTACCTCTATGGCCAGCTCTCCTCTTAAGCACCCCACCTTGCCCAATAATGCCATGCGGGCAATTCAAGGTTACTACCATGACGTCGATTCTCCGGCTATTGATCCCCGTGACTTTGACAACATGTCGTCCCATAAGCTTTCCGAAGTGGCCCCTTCTGACAGTGTGAGCAATGTCGGTCACGGGAGGGTCAAGCCGGCGATTACCATTTCGACGCGTAATCGCCTTGTCGGGGCCCCAAAGCCAAAGACGACGGTGAGCGTATCGCCCCGGCCCGCGGAGAACAAAAAATCCAGCATCATAGTGTCCTCAAAAACCGAAATCAATGGGTCTGGAAATAACAACAGTCGCCGTATTAGCGCGAAGTCTGTCGCCGGTGCCGCCTCACTTGTTATTGCGCCCAAAAAGCCCGCTCCCGCTCCGCCCCCACCCCCGCCTGCCCCCGCCGTCATCCCGGAGGTTCCCGTCGAGCTCGCTGAAGTTATCACACTCCCCACGACTAGTGAGTGCGATGTGGGTAAGCGGGCGATGCTGAAGAAGACGCATACTCAAGATGCTGAAAGTGAGCTTCTGTCTATCATCGGGAACACTATCGACCCACGGGAATTTGCAGATTTGCCCACAGTTCGCAACAAAGTTCTATACACCGCTCGGATGATGGCTGCTGAACGCTCAAAGACCAACTTTGGTTTCCAGGAGACGGAAGAGTCTAAGCTATCCTATGTTGAACACCCCCCTCTGCAGAATTACCGCCCTGCTGCCTCTGTTGTTGGGTCTACGGTAAAGGTGACAAAGAAGACTCCTGAACCCGAGCCTAGTTGGGGCAACTATGTTATGCCTACTGAATATGAAGCAGAGCAATCTTGGGCCGATGACCCTGTGCCCGTGAAGCCACCTATTGCCCAAGATTCTGGCTGGACTCAAGTACCAACGAAGGGCAAGGGCTTTGCTCCAGCTCCCAAAGGGAACAAGGCTCCCTCAGTTAGCAACATTTCGATTGGTGGCAAATTCAAGGCTTTAGGGACCGACAAATTCGCTGTCTCAAGAACGAAAAAGAGTGTCCCTGTTACGCCTGCTAAAATTCAACAGAAACAGGCGTCAAACAAAGTGTCTGTTATTACAAAGAAGCAGACTGCACCTGCATCTGAAAAACAAAATGCCATTGATGCCTGGGCATCAGTACCTGCGTTTGTTCCATCTTTTGCCCCTGCTGCTACCGCGGAACCTACACAGGTTCCCACTCCCACGCCCGCGCCCGCTTCTGTTGCTGCTCCGGTTGTTGTTCCAGTTGTTGTTCCGGTTGCTGTTTCGGTTGCTACGTCTGATGCCACTCCTGTTTCTAAGCCTGAGCCGAAGTCAATTGCCCCTACCAATAAAAAGGCTTATTTGCACGATGCCCAACTAGACACCATTTCCAGTGCTGGAATATCCTCGGGATCTACTCGCAGCAAGTTTGTGGATGTGTCGTTGTCGGCTCCGTTCGATGAGATGGATTGGGAAATCCAGTGGAACATCACGGCTTCCTTCAAGGCCATCCGGCCCTTCATTGCTTCGCACGATCCGAGCTTCATTTCTACTCTGGATCATATCCGGGATATCATTGAAGGAAATGCTGCCTTCCTCCCAGCCCAGAAACGTCATGAGCTTGAAGCGCTGGAGAACTTCCAATTCCAGGGCGATTCGGCTTATTCTTCCGAGGTTGAGGCTCTGGGAACTGCGGGCTCACAAGCCGGCGAGTCTGGTGTCTCTCGTCTGAGCACGCTTGTGACTTGGTCCAATGAATCGCAATGCGACAAGGTGCCGCACAATGAAGTGCACTCCAATGCCCTTCGCCATGTATTTGGGTCTAATAGTGGCATCGTCATCCAGGACTTGTCTCATGCCGCTATCTGTTCACAGTATCTGGCCGAAGTTGACACTCCCATTCTCACATCTGACCTCACCGGCGGCGGTGCCACCACCCAGGGCGACCGTGATATTGCTCGCGGTTCTGCTATGGGTTTAGCTCTTGTTCTTGACCCTGAACTGAAGGCGAAGGTCAGAAACTTCCTGCGCAAAGCTGATGTTGGCACTATTTCGCCTACCATGTTCCGGTCGCTCCGGCACTCACCTATTGGAATGTTTGTGGCCAGCTCTGGTCTACATGATGTTGTTTCCAACTCTCGGTCAAGAATTGCCGTGTGGGCTGCGAGTTGGTACAAGAGAATGGATCACTTCCGTACTCGCAAGAACGCTACTATTATGCCGAAGTTTCCTATCCTGCCGGTGGTATCGATTGAGAGTGATACCTGGAGACTGTTCTTTGTTTGCCGTGAAGCACCTCACGGTGTTATTATCATGGGGCCCGTTATTATCGGGTCTACTACAATGGTTCAGGAAATCTACCGGTTGGTTGCCGTATTGAATGTCCTAAAGGGATGGATGACGGGTACCTTCACTGAATGGGTGGAGACTCTAGTTTCCGATTCTGAATTGGTTGTTTAAATCGTGGGTTTAAGTTTTGGGTTAACAATGTTTGTATTTTTTATTCTAGCGGTTATTGAGTTCAATTGATTTTCATTCTTTCAAGACTGGTTGTTTTTTACAAGAATCTTATTTATGTCGGTGACGTCATAATGGGTGATTTAGTGGAGTTACATTATGTACACATTTCAATTGTGTCTAAGTTTCGGCATAAAGTGAAAGATCTGCATGAAGAGTATTAATTATGGGGATTTCCAACTTCAAGAGAATTACGTTCCGCTTCTGCCGATTCGCAACATTTCAACTACATCTCAGTCGCAACTTGTATGGCTTACAGGTTTTCATGGTTACCCCAATGTTAGTCTTACTTCATTAATCGCCAATTCTATTCACTAACGAAATCCGCACATCATCAGATTCATTGCTGTTGTTGTTGTTGTTGTTCTATTTATCGTCTACCTAAACAGAACTAACTATTAATACGATGACCTCACCCGGCGCGGCTGATCACAAAGGTGTCGTCCTTTGGGCCAGTCCCAAGAGGTGAGGAGATGCGAGTACATTTTGCCAAGGAACCCTCCTATGACCAAATTAGAGCCCAGTGAAGAACACTAGGGGGGGCTTGACCATGCATGTCCTGTAAAACCTTCCCGCAAATTTTGACATCTATCTTCGTGGGTGTCGAAATAAATCAACCTTTTCCAGAGGGTGTCGGCTTGTGGCATGAATCCCGTCAAGGGGCGGCGTACAACTCTCTTGTCCTCTTCCTATGCTTCGTTGTCAATGTTGTTTTTGTAACCCTAGCGATACCTGCAGTTGAGAGTTTCTCTTTGTTCCTCTATATCAGAAAATACCCCCCTTCGACGAAGCCAGTATCGACTGGTAAGGAACACATAGAAGCGAGGCACATCCGGCGCGGAACTCTCATCAGATTCAAACCCAGTCAATTCCGTGCCACCGGACAAGGCTGAAATCGCACATTTTAAGTTTCTCCTAAACTACTATACTTAAGCGGTCCAGACCAATGTCAGCTGACTATAATTTCTTCCCGACTATGTGAAAGCTCAGTTCGGAGCTATAACGTAGGCATATAGCTTAGGTCGTCATAGGGCTGAATTGGGTTGGCAGATTTCCTAATGGGGTAATTATGTCTAAGAACGTTGCCGTGTTGTGGCCGGGAGAGCGGAGAGGGGACTAAGGATTAAGAGACAATAAGCGTATCGTGAGTTGGAGATTACTAGTAGTTTTGGTATAGAATAGATGTCTTGGTTTAAGTGCTGTTTAGCTATGGTCTAATTGTCGGATGAGAGGAGGTGGACTCTTATATAGAGGGGTTTGGTGCGGGGAAGGTGTCTCTGATTCTTGATTCTCTGGTCGCCACATTTTTTTCGGATTTTGTTGTTAGTATCGACTATTGAGTAGCTTTCATCGATTTCATCATTCAGAATCGATTCTCTCGACTATGAAGGCCTTTCTCTACACATCTGTGACCTTTGATATCTTGACTGCTTCTATTGCATCTTAAGCAACTCCTCGTATAAAAGAGGGTGAGTACTCCAACATATTCAACAAAATAAAGAAATAAAACTCTTCCTCGTCGACACTATACTAATATACATCATCATGAAATAGTCTTATCTCGCCATGTCCGCCAATAACACCACCGAGGCCCAGGCATATGAAACCGACCCCATCCGCAACCTATCTCTCTCAAAACACACTCACGGCAACACCGACCCCGCCCGAGACTTCATCGAGCCTGATTCGCACGTAATCTGGCCGAAGATCCGCAAAGCATATTCCCCCTATTTCTCCGAGTTCCTCGGGACTCTGGTAATCGTCCTATTTGGCGATGCCGTCGTTGCGCAAAAGATTCTTTCTGGTGGTGATGCTGGGTCCGAGTTGGGGATCAATGCCGGTTGGGGACTGGCTGTTGCTTTTGGAATCTTGGTTGCCGGGAAAAGTGGTGCCCATTTGAACCCCGCGGTTACTTTCTCGTTGGCGGTTTTTAGAGGCTTTGATTGGAAGAAGGTTCCTGGGTATGTTGCTTCTCAGTTACTGGGGGGTCTTGTTGGGGCGTTGATCATGTATGCCAACTATGTTACTGCTATTGATGCTTTTGAGGGGAAGGGGATCCGTACTGTCTCTGGTGCTACGGCTACGGCTGGTTTATTCTGCACTTATCCCCAGCCGTTCTTGAACAAGTCAGCTCAGTTCTTCAGCGAGTTTATCGCGGCGGCCATTCTCATGGCAGGTATCTTTGCTGTTACTGATCGTGGTAACCTCGGAACTCAAGTTACACTACCTGCCGGTGTTGGTCTGTTAATCTTTGCCATTGGAATGTGCTTTGGCTGGGAAACTGGATATGCGTTGAACATTGCACGTGATCTTATGCCTCGTATTGCCTCCTGGATGCTCGGTTATGGACTTGAAGTTTGGTGGGCAGGTGATTACTACTTCTGGGTGCCCGTTGTGGCATCTATCCTTGGAACTCTATTTGGTGGGTTCATCTACGACCTATTCATCTACGATGGAGAATCCCCCATCAACGAACCCTACATGAACTTCCTCGTAATATGGGCCGGCATCAAATCCCTTCTCTCCTTCCACAAGAAGAAACTCCACGACGAAGAAAGCTCATCCAGCGGCATGAGCTCCAACAAACCAACATCTCACCACGTCGACTTCGCACCCGCTCCTGCCGCAGGTACTCCTGCCGTAGCCACGCCTACACATGGCCATGCCGCGCATGCAGAGGAATTCGCCAACTTTCGATTCCCCCTTCGGAGAACAAGCAGTGTCCCTGTGCCTACACATGTGGCCGACGGACTTGGCGGTGGCCGAGTTGCAGGAAGTGGTCGGGTGCCTACCAATGCCGGTCATGGATATTCTTTGTCAGGAGCCACGGCTGTTAACCCCGATGACTAAATGGGAGAAATGCTATTTATGTAGGTTTTTGAGTATGGGGTTTAATAGACTTTTTAAGTGTACAATGTTGGTTAATTGTGCATAAATTCCCCGATAGAGACGTGGGCTTCTCCGTTGATATCAACCAATCTCATCGTTTTATGCCCGGTAAATACGGAACCCGATGCATTTGCTAGCCTACGCGGCAAGTAAAGGATCTCTATCCGAGACAACATAAGCTCCCGTGATATCCATACCAGGTGATGAATCAGCAGGAGGCAAAAAAGCAGCGGGGTTTCTTCAACGGCGGGCGAACAGCCACGCAATCCCATCTTGATAACCCGAATTGGCGAAACAAAAGGAATGTCTACCTACATACATATCCACAAAAAGGCTAAAAAGGTAAACCGAAGGATGTTATGAGATGCTCACTACCAGGGTCGAAATGGCGACCTTCGCATTACTTGATATTCGTGGTTGAATATTAGTACGACGCTCTAACCAACTGAGCTAAGCGAGCCGGTTATTGTTGAAAGAGTAACTCTTATCGGCGTACATATCGGAATATTTTGACCGGCCGGAAGCCCCACTTTTCCCGTTCCGGGTCTGCTGATCCTTGTGGAATGATGAGGCTTGAAAATCGGCAGTTTCTACATCAGACAGTCTTTCTCAAAAGAGCATGTGCAAATGGACCTTTAGGAATGCGTCCGATGTTTCTTCTGACAGCCATCTACGTCAGCTTTCGTCACCGTGTGATACTGTGTGGCGCCAACCAATTATAGACTATTCTTTCTACTCATCCAACCAATGATCCCGCAGATCCAAGCCCAGTTTGAGGCTCTAGAGCCCTGTGTCAGAATCCCGCCCTTCGCTGATGTACAAATTAGGAATCCCACAACAATTGGCTTGTGAATCTAAAAACATGAGGAATTATCAGGAACAGCTGCTAAAGCGGTTCTTGTTGGAAACACAAGTGTCGTTTACATTTTCTCATACTGTGGGATGTGGGAAATCAAAATGATAGTTTTGGCTGGTTGCATGAACAAGACATGACTGTATCACAGCATCACGCGCGAGACTCTTAGCTTTGCGGATAGCGAGAAGGGCGAAACATATGGATCTCATATGAGTTGAGATGATTAGTGGCGTCGACAGTTTTGTCGAGTGTGATATTGTGTCTCACAACGGCTGTGGTGTGTACAGCCGCTACGCGGTCAGGAATCGCAGATCGCCGGGGGTCCACATGAGCAGCCGCCGGTTCGGTTATTCTGGCAACGACACGGCTTGGTATATATTACACGATGCATGAGACAAGTTACGGTGGACACGAGAATTCAAGAGGACAATGTACATTGAGATTGAACTATAAACTGAAAAGAAAAACTATTGAAAACATCTCTGACGTAGACTATGACGTTCCAGAGGGATGCGCAGGTGACGATCCGTCACAACAGGAAATTCGACAAAAAGGAAATGGAGAAGTTGGCTATAGCCATAAAAGATAGACAAAAAGGTTGAAGGGTACTAAAATCATAATAGAAAAATAAGGAACAAAGGAATGTAAGAAGAGAAAGACAGAGAGTAACATCCAAATGGATGATGGTATATGTAACAGTGAACGGGTAAAGAAACGTTCTTCATGGAAATCCGGTCGTCATAGCATTGACTTGAAGTCAACGAGCTGGTGTGAAGAGCAACAACAATGCTCTTCTTTTGCAAAGAATGGGGTATACTTTTAAACAAAAAAGAAACAATACAAAGCTGTTTACCAGCGAGACTCCTGCGACTTGACCTCAGGACGCTCGAATTCGAGACCGTTACCAAAGGCAGGCATACTCATACGGTTCGCGCGCTTGTTCTTGCGAGCCTCGGACCAGGTGCTAGAGTGCGAAGTCTGGGAAGTCTGAGAAGTAGGTGACATGGGCTCGAAGTGCATGGCGGAAGCGCGGTCGACTGTAGGAGAAACAACAGTAGATGCCGAAGTGGTAGAGGTAGGCGAGGATACAGTGCTGGAACCGGTCATGTTGGGAGTCTGGTAGACATATTCACCATCGACGTAGATGGCGTTGGACTGGAAGGTAGAGCGGCGGTGACGGTGGCGGGTATAGCGCTTCTCAAGGCGGAAAAGCTCGAGCTTGGCCTGGATCTTCTCGACGATGCCCATGGTGATGAATTTAAAAGTTTGTGTGTGGGTAAAAGGAAAGTAAGACGGATAAAAAGGTGGTAGAGTATGCAGGGAAGGACGAAGCCTGGTGATAGAAACAATTAAAAAGTTAAGGTTGATGCTTAGTATAGAATGAGTTTAGATCTCGTTCACTCAGTGGCGAGGTGTTGTTTGTAAAGGAAGGTATGGAAAGAAAATAAAGAACAACAGGAAAGAATTATATCAGACTAGACCAGCCAACGCAAGAATCGGGGAATCAGCACGATGATATACAAGACGACTTAGCAGTCGCCACGGCTTTAGAGGGGAAAGTCTAGTTAAAGCAAATGTTGACAACGGCGCAATGGCCATGCAGGGATCATGATAAATGATTGGATATTCGGGCCATTTATTCCTTTGTTTATTCCATGTTTTGCTAAATAGCAAATAAAAGAGAAGCTCGTTTTGCTGCAGTAGGCCTAGTCAGGGTTCCCCGTTTGGGCGGATTTGTTCTAGATCACCGGGGGAATTAACAGTATCGGCTAGACAGACCTGAACCACGTCGACTATAGGCGGGTTGACAGAACACGCGATAGCATTTCACCATCCATATCCATGGATTACACGGGTTTTCTATGGTTCCGGCCTCAAAAACGGCTTGTTGAAGGGAGAAAGGGAAAAACTTGTATTGGTCGGCGAGATGTTTGCAGTGCACATCAGCCTACAAGTGCAGCTTGCATTCTGGCGAAAGGAAGATCTCCTTTGCCTTTTTTTTTTTCTCGCGTGCCTCTAAGCTGCATATAATATCAACGTATCAACATGTTCGCATCCCCCCACACTTCCGCAGTTCTCAGCCCCTAGCGTGTTGGTTAATGAATGACTTCGGTATGCTTCTTTTATGTGTGTGTGTGTGTCTGTTTGTTTTTTTCGCGCATAACCCATTCTCAGCCGTGAGTCCATTCAACTACGGTATCCTAGTCCAATCTATAAACCAAGTTTCAGCCCCCTGGATGCAAGTCAATGGGCCTCTCTTTCAACCTCTGTCTGTAGATCTCGTAAATTATACTGCCTGTCTATTATCAAACCCTACCCGGACTGTTCCACCTGTCGAGACAGGACTCACAGATGTTCCCGGTCCTGTAATTATCACAAGATTATGTTGTATCCGGGCCGTACATGGCGTTCTCCTCCCGGGAAACATATTACTAAGACCAAGTCGTTCACGTTTCTCCCATATCTCTCCACACTCACGCAAAGAAAAGGAAAGAAAAAAAAAAGTTCATAAACCCAGCCTCCCAGCTTTTTCCTAGACATCTCTGTCCGAGCACCAATGCCTCTTCGCTTCCTTCAATCCCGCCAGACGGCCTCTGGGTTCCATGCGCTCCTGCAAGTCCACTAAGAACTGGCTTCCCCCGCTAACTTTCAATAGAGGTGCCACGCCAGTAACTGTAGGACCAACCCATTTCAGGTACAACCTTCAACCTCCCCACTCTCCCACCATACTTGGCAACCAAATGGGACAAGCGCACAGTCGCAAGACACGAGTATTTGTCCGGTAACGTGGCCGTGCTTGCATGTGCTTTTGTAACCCATGGACCGGAGGTTATCTCTTAGTGCATATCTTGTGGAGTACCCCTCAGTTGTTTGGTTGACGATGTTTCAATATCTCCAGTGACACAGTTCGCACGTATGTAGTAGATTACATCACTGCCAGTATCTTTGATAACCAGATTTCACCAAAGATTTGCCGCTGTATGGGTGCAACATTGAAGCCCAATAAATCCATCAATCAGCTTCTTCTGCAACACCGATCAGTCGGAGCGTGGTTTGCTGCGTTTGCTTGATCCGGCGACGTTTGACGCTACATCCAACAGTCAAACAATTTCTAACACTGACTACCGTTTTGCCACAAAACTACCGCATTCTAATATCTCTCATGACACTCTGTTCGCGGCTGAAGCTGTATCTGTTTCTTGTTGCACCTTCTGTTTCCATTCTCCCCTTTCTGGAAATCCGTTTCATTCCCCTTTTTTTCGTAGCATAAAGAAGGTGGAACACAATTGAAGCAGAAATCTATGTGCCGATCTCAACATTACTTGCGACCTGGAACACTGAGGTACTTCCTTTGAGTGTAACTTTATAGAAGGATTTGCGGCCTTTTCCCCTGTGTTTGGTCTAATAGCATCTCTTGTCATGAAAGTTACTGCATCGGGTAGTGAGTGCATTACATTGATGTCTAGACCACCAAGTTATTTTATTGTATGGGGAACAAGCCTAATATGTGACGACTACCTGTCCCTACCGTCACAAAATCTGCACCCGTCGAAAATGTAAATGTGCCACATCTCGGCAGGACGCCATTTGTCACATCCCTTGGAATACAAAACTTCAGTAGCCGCAAGGGTAACAATAGGATTCAGTATTCTCCTTGTCACGAATAGGAGTAGCGGGGAACGTAGGATTACAAAAGACACCACTTTCTTTGAGTGACATTCTCTGTAACCATGGGCCTAGTTGACAGCATCATGGAAGGGTAAAAGGACGCAGCTACAACATGGCTGTGTGGAGCCGTCGCTGTACTTTTTTTACGATACGATATGTTTAGACATATAAAGACCGCCACCATGTGCAGTACGCTTGGACGAACGAGGTAGCACTGGATGTCGAGTTTGTTGAGCAACTATTTGGGCCCGACTGGGGCACCACGCGGTGGCTACAACACTTGGCATATTGGTTCCTGCATCAACATTTGCAAGTGTTTCCAACAGGCTCTGTCAACACCATCACCTGATGCACTATATTAATAGTCTTTCAGGCTGGTTAGATACGAATGACATATGTACATGTATACATGTGTACCATGGGTCATGAACCGTAATGATATCCAGGCTCAGGTCTTTCCCTCTGTACATCATGTATGTATGTACAATGACGAAACCCAGCAGTCCAGGTAATCGTGTAACCACTATCGGCTACTCCACGAAACCGTGGATACAGCCGCCAGCTAGTAGAAGTTTCTGGCTGGTGCACACCCAAAATCAACATCCGGTCTGGACGCCACTGGTGCTTGCCGAAGCACATACCACAGTGGGGGGCACAAGCGACCTCTTGCACCGGTAAATGGTGGACTAAGCTTCCGCTGTTGCTATGCTGATAACACTTTACGCGCATAGTTGCTGGCGTTAAGCCTCTGGGGTATTCCATAGAAGCTGGTCTGTTGACACAATTATTCATGTTGCTGTTGTGGGACCCTCTTGTGCTCTTTGATCTTTGATTAGTCGTGGCTTATGCGCACATTTTTTGGTCGAGCGATATCTTGTGCTTTGACTTTAATTTTATGCAAATCTGGTTTTCATGGTTCAGACATGCATGCATACTGGTAAGCGCAAGCGATATTAGACGTGCGAGCTTGTCAGTTTAGTCGTATCCACAATGACGACGTTTTCTAATTTTCAGTGGGTGGGCGAGTCGAAAACATGTGTTCATGTATGGACATGCATACATGTGTATCTATGTACATACCCATGGACACATTCACAGTGGGCACTCCCAGGCATGTGAATACCCGCATGACAATGTATGTATGTACATACGTCAAATATATTCATGTGCGTTGTCAATCTAACCTTCAAACGCATATGTCCGTGAATACGCGACAGGAGACTTTATTTTTGTACATACAGGGGAAACCTAGACTGGGCTGGCATTCATGAAAGATCTTCAAAAACCATGATGCACCAAGGAATACTGGTGTCAATCACTTCGGACATTCTATGACAGAATGTTGAATATCCGCCGATCGGTCACCGATAGGGTTATGGTCCACCCTCGAATGGTGTAACCTTCCAACGGCCTTTGAGAAACAGAGGGTACTGATGTGTGTGCTTAGAGAGTATACTGTGATAGGATGATGCATATCGACTCATTAGAGTTCTATATTTTAAGAGAAAAGTGGTACAGACAGGGCCGATGTAAAACATCAAGAATGCGGTCCTGGATTTGTATTCACTTCTTCACTTAGATTATTGGAACCGAGAAGTGCTGTACCTCAGTTAAAACTTGTGTGTACGTAGTCTAATGGAGAGTAATACGACCAGAGAGTATTCCTGCCGGGTACGAGTTGTTTGGGAAGTTCAACGCAAGGTATACCACAATATGTCTTTACCAGAACATACAAGTTAAAACTCCTGATGGGGGAACAGGGTGGGTATAGTAAATAGGAGGATATCCAGCACAAATTATTCGAGTGACTCAGGTCTTTGGAGTAGGTGTAAGCCGATTTCAATGTGTGTAAACTAATTTACATTGACATGGAAACTCAAATATCTAGAATGAGAGCTCTATTCCAGTGTAGCGAACACGAGAGTCTCATTGTTAATACCGTCGCTGGGACCAGAGGTAAGGTAGCTCAGCTGGCGGCCAAATCAAAAGAATGAAAACCGTATCATTTTTACCGTTATAATGCCATTAGCTGATTGCTATGTAACAAAATATGTCCGTATGAGTACTTTTTAAAATATAAAGATGGTCCCGTCCGTTTTGCTGTTGTTTGTGAAATTTGAATAATAATGTGTGATTATTCAACACTGCGATAGCACAAACGCAATTATTGATCAACAGAAATACTATCACATCAATATGACACTGTTATACTGACATGAGTGTCTATGTACATATGTATGTACATGCATAAAATCACGTGTGCCAGTACAACGGAAATATCATGTGATATCTTTGTGTAACACAACTGCGTCATTTCAATGCCAGTTATCTTATCTATCCAAAAGATCGTCATCAGATAACAGCCTGTAGAGTTGCCTAGTCTAAACCCCTCATCAACGGACGACGAGTTAACAAGATGGCGGCTTCCTAGTTGTATGGTGAGTGCCATCAATGAAGGTTATTGTACCTACAGAGCTTATGTTGTTTACCTGCATCAATAGACTGTTCTGTTGTTTTCTCCAGACCTTCATATCAACTCATCAAAGCTTTTAGCTTATTCTTAATGAAAAAACAACAGATACTTCAGACATAAGTTATCAATTTTCACATACATAATTTAAGATCCATTCTTTTTCTATATCTATGACTTGCCATACTGAATACGAGCCGCTTCTGCGGCCCGGCACTCCGTTGCCACCCATCGCCGATATGACAGCCGTCGATGCTTCACCAGTCGGACGCCATCTGACTTGGTCGTCAGTTTATATCCTAATCATATCCCGTGTGATTGGTAGTGGGATTTTCGCCACTCCCGGGACAATCGTTCGATCGGTCGGCAGCCCAGGGCTCTCTATAATACTATGGATCCTTGGAGCGGTAATAGCAGCCTTTGGACTATCCGTTTCACTTGAGTTTGGGACGATGCTCCCAAGAAGTGGTGGTGACAAGGTTTATTTGGAGTATACATACCGTTGGCCACGGTTCTTGACGTCGACACTCGTGGGGAGTTACGTCGTCTTTTTGGGATTTACTGCTGCGAACACCATGGTGTTCAGTCGGTACACCCTTTTTGCAATGGGAATGGATCAGGCTGGCGAATGGGCGAGAAAGGGCGTCGCAGTGGGTATTTTGACATTTATTGCTTTGCTTCATGCCGTTGCACCCAGATGGGGAGTACACATTCAAGATGCATTGGGGTATTTGAAGATATCCGTCATTGGATTCATGATAATGTCAGGACTTTGGGTCGTGTTGTTTAGACGGGATGTTCCGATGTACCTTGGCAATCCAGTCAACTATAGTGAGGTCAATATTCTAGAATCACTGTTTGCTGATTCAGTATGGACTTGGAGCGCCATATCAACATCACTAATCAAGGTCTTCTTTTCATATGCGGGTCTTGAAACTGCCAACAATGTCGTCAACGAAATCCGCAACCCCATCGCCACTCTTCGATCAGCAACATTCGCCGCTCTCATGACATGTTGTTTCCTTTATCTTTTAACAAACCTGGCATACTTCACTGTGGTTCCGATCTCGGATATCAAGGCCAGTGGAGAGATGATTGCCGCTTTATTCTTCAGTCGTGTGTTTGGACCGGCACTTGGAGGTCAAATCTTACCAATGGCCATTGCTCTTTCTGCTGCTGGAAACATCATGGCCGCCGCATTTGCCATGGCCAGAGTTAAACAGGAGATTGCCAAAGAGGGATTTCTGCCATATGCTGCACTATTCGCATCGACAAAGCCATTTGGTTCACCCGCTGGTGCTCTCTTTGTTCACTGGCTTCCATCTGTCTTGGTCATTGTAGCCCCTCCTTCAGACAGAGTCTTTGACTTGGTTCTTGATGTGGAGGGCTATCCAGCACAATTTATATGTGTCTCGGTGGCTATCGGGCTATTGATTCTTCGGAAACGTAGTCCTGAGTTGAGGAGACCATTCCGTGCGTGGATTCCGGGTGTCTACGTTCGTATTGCCTTCAGCTTGGCCATATTGAGTGCTCCGTTTTTCCCACCCGAGCAGAGATATACTGATGGTATCTGGTATGCCACTTATGCTGCCATCAGCGCAGGAGTGTAAGTACATATCAAGACTATACATTACAGAATCTTGACTAACATCGTTCCAACAACATAGAATATTTCTCACTGTGGTGTACTGGTTTTCATGGGCAGTCTTTCTCCCTTGGTTATACGGTTACGAGTTGGGAGAAACTACCCGGATATTATCTGATGGCACAAGTATCAGGGAGATCATACACCTACCCAAGGAGTAAATTAAGACTTTGGTTTTAGGTCGAATCGAGCATCTATAGGTTGCAGTTACTGCTAATTCATTCGAATTTTTCCAACTTTTCGGTCTTAACAAACTAATATCGTGATATGCGAAGTGTCTTCAACAACAACACTCATCCGCGTAATTGGTGTAGTGGTAACATTAATCGTTGCCATCTGGTAATGATTCGATTAGCCCTGGGTTCGATTCCCAGATTACGCAGTTACTTTTTGATGACAATCACAATTGTACGACTATGCCGGCCGGCCCGTGTTGATCTTTTTTTTTTTTTTTTTTTTTTTTTGCCCGGCTCAGGTATCGGTGCAACTCCGTTATTCATAATCCGTCCACTTTTGGTGATATTATTAAAGCTAACGACGTGAGTGCATACATTGACTGATCAAGTTCATGCATTGCGTCGAAGTAACCCACGTGATTCAAAAACTATTCACTCACGAACCGGAAATATCGTGAAATTTACCCACATGTACCCACCAAAAAATCCTACAAAGTCCAAAGCTAGAAAAAAGTAGGTATCCTCCGATACTAGCGTTCTACGAGACTCAACGATGCCTTGAATCATTTTTTTTACACTTAATGGCGGGGGAGGAAATCTCCGGCGGAAGGAAGGATGGGCTATTGAATATCTAGGTCGGTGGTGATGTCACTTGTATTTGATTGTGTACAGATTTCGACTAGAGGAATGGAAGATTGTTGCCACCACTGGGAATGTTGTTTCCCCGGATTTTGGTCCGCTCCCCAGCCTCGTGAGCTGAGCTAAGATGGTGGTAAACTAGGTATGGCTAGTCTCTAATGACTCTATGATTCGGACGATAACGATGTCTTCTGGTTTTTTTTTTTTTTTTTGCGAAAAGTGGTTTGGAAGGGCCGATGTCGACGCTACTGTATACAAGCTGGGCGCTCGTGAGATGTTACTTTGCAGTGTCAGGGCTACAAGTTTGTGTCTGTGGTTCCTCGAGCGTGCATCCATACCAAAATACATGTGCTCAATGACTAAAAACAGCAAACGACGCCATTAGTGAATTGATGTTTGCTTCACTTAGCTAATCTACCTCTCGCTTCATCAAAACCCACGATGTAAGCACATGCAAGTTCTGCTCCGCCGAGACATAGTCGGCTTGAAACTCCACCTTCAAAGGATATCAACACAGGGAACCCCTCTTTGGCAAGTCGCCCCAGATTCTGCTAACAGCTTGAGTTTTCTCGTCTATTTGTCCGCTTTTTGTCAAGTGGCTCCGATTTCTAGGTGGTGACCCTGTTGGACTTCGGGCTACCAGACTAGAGACCGAGGGATATTCGGTAGATGAAAACACAAGCGGCTGGGAAAATGCGGAGGGATATCGAGATGCTAGGGAAAAGAATATTTTGACAATGTATGGCTATGTATTCACAAACATATGGGCCGGTCTGTATGTGTGAAAATTCGGATACTGGTGTGGTGAGATATTCCGTGGATCGGCCTTAATGTAGATCATAGGGATCATCGTGGCTGTATACAATGGAAAGTGTCTCAAAACAAAACTAACTTGGTACCAAAGCAGATCTCAAGCTTCACCATGCAAATGCCAGAAACTAATTCCTCCAGTGTATTCCAAAGGATCTAACAGAACCCTTCCAGATGGAACAAAGTCCAACTTGGCAGCCATCGGCGTTCCCATCTCAGAGGCGTGAGAATAAAATGTCTATGGATGGACTCTATAGAAGCTTCGGGGCACTATCGGGCAGTAGTAGCGATCTGTGCACTGTATGCAGTAGTATCAGAGCCCATGATGGGTCCGAGAGACAGCGGGAATTGTGGAAGGGAAATTGAAGCTCGGGGTTTGGCAGTTTCTCGAAGCTCTGGTAGAGGGTTTTTTGGTAACAGCGCTCGATGCAAAAGTGCGCTCTTAAGCTTGGATTTGTTACAGGTGTGAGCGGACGGATGGTATGGTATAGTACGTAGTATTCTCGTCAGGTACGTATTTACAACTGGCGATCCTCTCTGTTATGACAAAACTACAATCGACGCTCTTAACCCGTTGATTTTACACAGATTGTTGGTATCACTTTTCGATACTTGCTATCTTGCCGGTACTCTACTATTGTACTCTTCTTTTCCTGGCAACAAAAGATAACCCGACCGTCTTGGTTTCTTGGTTAGCGATATCCTCTAGCATCCTGTATTTTCTCTTTGCGCCAATAGTCACTGCACGTCCGTTGCCGAGGACTCCTTCCAGCAGGCCACAGGGGGGCACGTGTTTTCGTTGTTAGTGGAAATTCTCAGAAATGCTCAGTAAGCTGAGGTTTAGCCTTGTGGGGTAGACCTCGGTAGAGTAGTATAGCATGAACTGTTATACATATTAGAGAGCCGAGATAGACATGTTTGGTGAACGTTGGGAAGGCCGAAGTGAGGTTTGTGCGTACCAGGAGACTTAAGGACGGAAGATAGACGCTGTGGCTTCCGTTGGTGTGTCGGGTAGTTCTGGTTCCGATTTGGGTATTGGGGATTTGGAGGCACGTCCTTGACAAATACTAACCTTCTATTGTGTTGGTAGATGCTGCGATGCAAATGTATGGAAGCTATATACATAGACGTGAGTCTGTATTTGTAAACAATGTAGATCACCATCTACGTGCTTTTGCGAAACATGACACAATCACTTTTTGTCTCGTAATTTGTTCACGGTCATAGTTTGGTGCCCTACACTCAGATCTGATTAGTTGCGCAATTGTAGAAATGGGCCGTGAACACAACTTGAACCCAGCGTGGCCAACATGTAACCCAACAAGATTAACTACCGCCGCATTGTTATGAGCTGGGGCATCAAGATACACACTCTACTCAATTGCCATCCATAGCTTAGCTTGCGACATGTACCAATCGACATAGCTTCAACTACTCAATACTTTCGATGCTTCTGGACCAACACAAGATGATGACAAACCTAAAGGATACCGACCTCATGATTTCAAGCGGCCCGGATTTCCCAGGGTGGAGGAAAGAATGATCTCGGCTGTACTACCCAATTCTACCAAGCCGTTCTATTTGTACAAAAGAAGAAGTAATAATGCTATTCCTTCAGGCGAACAAAGGGGGTGCAGAAGAACATTCGGTCATCATAACCACCCATAGGGGCTTTTGTCTCCAAAATAGCATACGTACGTTGTACATACATATGGCATTGTCTTCTATAGACTGATAAAGTATGAAAATGTTTTGACGTATACCTCGTTTCCCCGTCGGTACTTGTGTCGGGCGTGGTCTGTCGGAAGCCGCACCATGCACCTTCTTTACCGCCCAACAATTGAATTCGTCTACAAGCCACCACATATTGGCAACCACTTCACGCATCCAAAAACTAAAAGTAAAGGTCACGATACGGCCAATACGCCCGGCCACCCGTCTCGCCAAAATTGCTCAAGATTTGCACCAGCCACTAGTCAATGTTGACACAGTGCTTTTGAACGGGACGTTCAGGTCGTCCGTCACATTGGCTGGTCACAACCCAATTTGACAGGGCAACCAACGGGTTATGGTGGCGGCGAATTCAGGGGAACGCGCCAATCAGATTACAATGGAGGCTCTGAAGGATGCATTGGGTGCCTGATTTGCTGGTTGGCTGGTTTGACAACAATGATTTAGGGCGTACAACAGAAGGTTAATGGATTCAGGCGGAACGTCTACCGGTGGATTGTAAGCAATGTATTGATGATGAACTATAACGGATATACGAGGGACAGTGAGGCTTACTTCAGGAGATTAATTCTCAGCGTCTGTACGGGTAAGATTCTGCTCTAGAAAACATAAACAGTATATACATTGATACTTCAGCTGTCATGATGCAAACATGTACAGAAATCTTGAAAGTTGGTATGTGCATACATACATATATTGTACATATATCTGTGATGATCACCTCGTATTAATCATTGACAGCTGCCAGTCCCAAACCTCCAACAACTAACGATGATAATCATACCGTCTCTTGCTAGATGATGTCTACCAGAAATACCCGTTAACCGGAGCCGACAATGAAAAACGCCGGATGGTAAAAATGACAACAATCAGGGTTGTATGATGTAATTATAACCCTTACGTTCATACCATACTATTTTCGGGCGTTATTGTGTTGCCGTGGAACATTTCCATACAAATTATGAAAGCTATAATGATCCATATATGCACCTTTATAGGATCAATATCCCTTTTGAGCTACAAGTTGCTCGATTGGAGATTGTTCGCATGTTTGTCCGAGAAGAGATCTGTCAGGAGGATCGGGGGCCTCTCCTCCAAAACCAAGCCACACCGATGTCCCATGGTAAAAGACGAAGGGCCCAAGAGTTGTTGAATCATATCATACTAGACGTGATGATTTGGAAGATTCTAAAAGTTGTGATGTTTCTGTCATTCTAGGTTATCGATCAACAGACCGCTCTATTGGCTCCAATAAACTGCCTGACAAAGGGGCGGATACATAATCACGTCACGACGAACACACTTGAGATGATTTTTCATAGCTTCCAATGTCGCCCTGTTTCTTCAGAAACTACTTGGCAATTCTTCGCCCTTGGGAGTCTAGAGCTTGTTCGCGTACCTGGTCCAAGGGCGAATTGTATAACCATAACCAGCCGCGTTCCCCTTTTCCCATCACAAGCCAGGGAGGTTGAAGTCGATAAAGGTAAATTTGATCAAGAAAATCCGGACAAGGGATGCATTTATTCCCGCGGCTTGAACAGTCTATACAAAAGTCCACACAGATTATCTATGCCCCATAGAATCTGCTGCCCGTTGTCGTCGGTTGTTGATAGATCCGAAACCTTGATTCAATATCTGATGGGCAAGCTTGCAGACTTGGGAACTGGTATGACAGCTACGGCTAACTGTAAGACCCTGTGTGCATATAAACCCGTAGGCGGACACGAGGTTCCGAACTTTAAATGCCGTATGAAGTATTCCAAGAGTTCTCTAGAAGGAATCGTGACTATGTTTACAACCATCAAAATGATTATCACACAAAGCCCAAAGGAAGGTCCGAAGAAACAAACAACGGGAAGCCAGGTCCCAATTTCACCGCTTCTGCAGGGAGCCCAAAATCCCATTCAACCCACACAAGTCCCCTAAGCACAGGGCGTGTCTCTAACAAAAGAAACCAGTTAACCCGGGGTCAATTATAGTACACCCCACCCCACATCACCAGGATGGCGCTCCCCCCAAAGGCATATTCGCGCTACAAGCGACCTGGTCCTCGACAGCACAAGCTTCCCTCTCCCCCTTTGCGCTCAAGCAAGATGTTGTAATCTCCCAATAGTAGCTGGTCTGGTTGTAGTCTCCAGTTGACCACCCCACTCACTGGTTCGCAGTGTCACACCGACCCCAAAGTGGTGGGCCATTTCACTTATAAGTCGGTCGTCGCTTCTGCCCCTCTCCTAGATAGCTTCTTTTCTTTCCTTTCTCCTCTCAGTCTCGTTGACTTCCATTACACTCGTACATTCCTTACCGAGTCCCTCAGCATCAACTCGAGCTCTTGTTTCCTCCGGAGACTTACATTCGTTTTTTACTATCAACATATATCGCTTCTAGCTTCATTGCTTCGCATAAACCTCTTTTCACACTCTACACTTTTATACCTTTTAATTCTTTAATATCGCAACAATGAAGGGCTCTCTTGTCACTCTTTCCCTGGCCTCCATGGCCGTCGCTGCCGTCATCGACACCCCCGCCAACGGTGTTGCCCGCCGCGGTCTCAGAAACGGTGGTTCCGACTACAGCTCCGTCACCACCACCGCCACCGAGGACTGTGATGAGGATGAGGCTACTACCTCCACCAAGGCTACCTCTACTCTGGTCACCATCTCCACCTCCAGCGCGCCTGCTGCCACCACCACTGCCGTTTCCGCTGAGGAGGAGGACTGCGAGGATGAGACCACCACCGCTGCCACCATCAAGGCTACCACCGCCATCTCCACCAAGGCTACTTCCCCCGCCGTATCTACCAAGGCTTCTTCCACCGTAGCAAAGACCACCACCTCTGCCCCCGCTGCCCAGACTTCCTCTGCCGATGATGAGGAGGACTGCGAGGACGAAGAGACCACCACCTCTTCCGCCGTCAAGACCACCGCCGCCTCTACCAAGGTTACCGGTACCGGCTACACTGGTACTGCTGCCTCCACCAAGGTCACTGGCACCGGTGTTTCTACCAAGGTTACCGCTACTGGTGTCTCCAAGACCACCGCCACCTCTCCCACCACCACCGCCACTGCTGATGACGAGGAGGACTGCTCTGATGAGGAGGACGACGAGACCACCACCTCGGCCGTCAAGACCACCGGTGTTGCCGTCACCACCTCTGCTCCCTTCGGCAACGGTACCACCACCGCTGTCGTCCCCAAGACCACCGTGGCTGCTCTTACCACCGCCGTCTCCAAGACCGCCACCGGTGTCGTCCCCACTGGCACCTCCACCTCTTCCACTGGTGAGGAGGAGGACTGCTCTGACGAGGAGACCGACAACGACGACTCTGATGACGAGTCTGACGATGAGTCTGACGATGAGGAGGAGGACTGCGAGGATGAGGAGACCAGCACCACCGTTGTTGTTCCTACCAGCACTGGCAAGCTCACCACTGGCATCAACACTGCTGTTACCGCCTCGGTTCCCACTGCCACTACCTCGGCTATCTTCAACAACGGCACCACCACCGCTTCGCACCCTGAGTCTACCACCATCGTCTACGTTACTGACGGTGTCACTTTGACCACCACTGTGCCCTGCACTTACACCAACGAGGCTGTCTCTTCCACTGTCCCCGTTGGCACTGCCGTCACCACCCCCGCTGCTGGTGTCACCACCTCGGTCCCCGTTGCCGCTGCCTCCACATCTGTTCCCGTCGCTGGCGCCACCACCGCTACTGGCTACGCCACCGTCCCCGCTGCTGGTGCTTCCACTTCCGTCCCCGTCGCTGCTGGTTCCTCCTCGGTCCCCGCTGCCGGTGCTTCTACCCCCGTCGCTGGTGCCACCACCGCTACTGGCTACGCCACCGTCCCCGCTGTTGGTGCCTCCTCCTCGGTCCCTGTTGCCGCTGGTTCCTCCTCGGTCCCCGCTGCCGGTGCTTCTACCCCCGTCGCTGGTGCCACCACCGCTACTGGCTACGCCACCGTCCCCGCTGTTGGTGCCTCCTCCTCGGTCCCTGTTGCCGCTGGCTCTTCTTCCGTCCCCGCCGCCGGTGCCTCCACCTCGGTCCCCGTCGCTGCTGAGTCCGTCGCCACTGGTTACGCCACCGTTCCCGCCGCTGGTGCCTCCACCGTCGCCACCTACTACCCCACTGGTGTCAACGGTACCTCCGTCGGTGTCGCTGCCTCCACTGGCTTCACCACCAAGTCTACCGTTGCCTCCTCCAAGCCCGTCAGCACCAAGGCTTCCACCACCGCCACTGGTGCCGTCACCGCTGCTAGCTCTGCTACCACCGGTACCTCGGTCGTCACTGCTGGTGCCAGCCGCCTCGTCGGTACCGGTGCTGCTGTCGTCGCCGTCGCTGCTGCTTTCCTTTGCCTGTAAATTCTCTAGTTTATAGTTAATGGAAAATGGTGGAGTGTCGTCGGATTGCTCATAATGGACGACTGTGTTTAAATGTTCCGGCTTTATGGTTTATATATGGAGTGCATCACTGGGTACAGTGGTGATTGTTTTACATACCCCCTTTTGCCCTCATAGGCTTTCTTTTTCTTGTACACATGTACTTTCTTTTCCTAGCGTGTTCTTTTGTAGGTTGCAAATCGATCAATATATTTGCTTTGTTGATAATGAAATCAAACGTTCTCTTTCCTTTGTCAAAATCGTGTTCTCTGTTATGTTTCGTGATCTGTCTTTCGTTGCTAAAGTTGCTTGGAAGTCAACAACATCTGTTTAATCTTGTGTGACACTAACGTCGCACGAAGGGTAGACTTGCTTTACTCTGATATCTTGTATTTGGCCGTTCCTGTTATGACAAAAAGTAGCACCAGTTTGTTTTATTTATAATGTTGTTGTATTATTTAGTGTCTACCTGAACAGCATAAATTCTCATCTTTTTTTGTTGTTGTATTCTTTAACGTCTACCCGAATAGCGCGAACTATCAATACGACGGCGTTACGGACAGAAGGAATTGAGGATGATGTCAATCAAAAACCCCCTCTGGGCGGTCAGCAGTTGCGAGGTTGCAGAAAATAGAGTGACTCTTGTAACCAGACAAAGGGCCAGGTGACGAACACCAAGAGGGTCTAAAACAGGCAAGGCCCGAGAGCATACTCGCAGGATTCGAGACCGGCCCGGTATTTTTGTTTTGCGGGAACGAAGACAAGAGATAGAGTGTCGAATGCGGAAGGCCAGCGGCTATCGGCTTGAGGAGGTTGATAGTAGTCCTGGCGGAGTACACTGGTCTTGTCCTTTCGATCTCCTGAATGTTTTATGTGCAACTTTTGTCCTAATCTGATGAGGTGAACCAACTGGATCATTAGCGTACGGTGGTAACAATGTCGTTTGAGCCTCGAACTCTTAGAAAATCTTCTTCTTGATCCCACCAGATTCCTCTCTTGTACAAGAGACTCATTGATGCAGCACTGACCGGAAACGTTGGAGCATAGGCAGCATTGTGAAAGACGAGTGTTGAGAATTTAGTGCTTCCCCAAGTTCCGAACCCAACCCGACATATCGAAATCCTCTTCAGTGGTAGTTTTGTCGTAACGCCTTACCCATCCTCCTCCATCCCGTCCACGTCTACGTCCATCTCCACCAAACTACCTTTATCTCCTTCAATCTCATCCACCTCCATGACAATTAGACCCCTCTCTCCTGCTTCTCTTGCCACGAAAAACGCTGCCCACCTCTCTTCTTCCGCCTTCCCCATCTTCTCCTTCAACTCCCGTGTGACATCCCAGGACAGGCGTATTGTCCATCTTAAGCCGTAGTTCCTCAAGATTCCGACGTAGTACCGAAGCCACGAACCTCGTTGACTTCGGATTGCTCAATATCTTGTCTGCGAATTTTGCGGACCAAGGCCTCTTCAACGCCCTGCATGTCCACCAGTGGGCATGATCTTTCCCCCTCCCGCAGAGCCCACAGCCCGGCGTGACATCGTGCTTAAATCTGGCGTGGTATTCGTCACAATCACCGTGTCCGGACCTGGCTGCCGGAATATAGCCAAGGTCGATCCTGCTGAGACCTTTGTAATAGTCGACTCGAAATTGGCCGGTGATGCGAAGGACTCCCTGGAAAGCTTTTACTGCCTCTATTGACATGGTCGAAGGCTCCTTCGATGTCGAGGAAAGCGACGCTCGTGAGGATTAAAAACCAGATAGAGTGTACCAGTGAGCTGAACCGAGAGAATAAGACCAAAGAGAAATTGAGTCAATATGAGTATTCACCCAGAAGTCGCCTTGCTCTAACCACTCCTCCAACATTTTACCCTGGGTGTTGGTCTGAACCCATTCTCCACCCCACAACAGAGAATGCGCGTTAAAATCGCCCAACAAAATAACCTCGGTCGGTACCTGGATAGAACTCAGTACGTTGAAGTCACTTACTTGACCATTTGACTTCAAGTACACCGACGCCATTCACCTACCGCCGATGACTGCGGCAGCCATCCTATCGTTCAGCGCAACCCTCGCCCACTGTAAATCTTTGACCAGCAAAGCAGCAGCTCCAGTAGCGGTGGCAATCACATCGTACCCACCAAAAGTCTCTGACCATAGCCCTTCTATTTTTTTTGTGATCATTTAATTGCATTCGTCTTATCTAGGGATATGGCAATGGCACAGCCCTTATATCTTGCATCGTTCAGGGAGTTCCTGAAGAAACAAGTGGGGTGTGTGCAGTTGTGGGTTGGCATTTCCGTACCTGTGGGCATGTTCAAGAAGAACAGGTTGTTGTATTGTCTGACTGTGGACACGGTCGCTCTCGAAGAAGGAGCTTGTCGGTACGAGGGCGTGTACCGGTGGAGAAGGTACGGAGATGGTTGATGGCTCTAGGCCCACGAATGCGATGTCGGGACCTTTGCCGGGCCCCTAGGTATAGGGACGACGTCGTCGGGGTCGACGGCCTCACCTTGGAAGAAGTCGCGGTCGGAACTGTGGCGGTAGCTGGGGTTGTTCTTGCTAGGGAGCAATCCTTCGTTGCGGAGAGCTAGTACCTTGCGGGCGATCCTGGCCTGTATTGGGGACGATACCCCACGGAGGGAGATTGGGAATGGGATATCCGTCCGCGATGAAGTAGGACGCGACGGGGACGGGTTCTTTTGTCCACGGGACACGCGGGAGGTCAGGCGTGTCGGGGCGGAGGGTGCGGGCGTAGATCAGGAACAGAATGGGGGAAATGGGGCTGCCTTGGGGGACACCGCTGTTGATGCCCGTCAGTGCTCCCAATTGGTTCTGAATCTTGAGTTGGACGGAATGACGTTGCAAGAAACTGTTCACCCATCTGATGCAGGGAACTGGGAGGCCAATTTGGATGCAGCCGTCGGGGAGAGTGTCTCTGTTCACATGGTCGAAGGCTCCTTTGATGTCGAGGAAGGCGACGCTCGTTAGGAGGCTCTGTTTCTTCCATTCGGCCACTTTGTCTACCAGGAGTAGGTCACTGTCGATCGCGGAACGTTGGCGACGCCCACCGATTTGGCTGGGGTGGCATGCAGTCTGCCTGTGCCTAACCAGATGAGTGCACCGAGTAGTGATTTATACCGTTTACTCGTCTGTTATGTTGCCATGTCTGTGTTTTTCTGTAGTACTTGTGTACCAAGCGGCTCATCTGGTGAATATTTTGGCATGAATTCTTTATACTTGGTGTATAGGTTCTCAATGTAGCCATGTTGATGAATGTGCCATCCTCCATTTGGCAATTCTTGGAACTCTATACCGATGATTTCTTTTAGGCGATCACCCCCGACAAAATCGAAATGCTTTTGGAGATGCCTTACCAGATTACCTGCTTGCATCAGGGATGACGACTTCACTGTCGATGGAGTTGGAATGGTCGTTCTCGCCGCCTAGCAGGGAGTAGAAGGCGTTGGACTTTTCCTCAAATGTGATCCTCTCACTGCCTTCATGCTTGATGATGAAGGAGATGTTTGGCTGCATGCCGCGGGTGTACCTGAGAGCCTCTTGAACTGACGTTCGATGCGGTTTGTTTCTTTTAGCTGGGCTGACAGGTCATCGTTCCACCATGGCTCGCTGTGGGGGGTTCCGTTACTGCCCCTGTCTTGTGTTGCCTGATCTGGGTCGTACAGGATCGTGAGCTCCTGGCGCTCCACCCAGTCTGCCAAACGTTCCGCCTTGCTATTAATTGCCGTTATACTTTCATCCCATTGGCAGTGCTTCAAGTTGAGATCGCTCATAATGGTGATGTTCTTCTTCCGCAGCGCTGTGATGAGATCGACCGCCTCGTTGGGTCTCGAGCTACTCGTGTCAGCATTATACGCGCCAACAATTGTCAGTTCGGTCTGGGCCACGGTCACTTTTACCTCGGCGATGTCTGGGTGCTTGGTGATGGCTGTGGAAGTTTGTATGTCTTTTGTTGGGAACTTCTTCAAGTAGCAGATGGATCTGACTTGTTTGGTGCTGTCTTGGTAGTCTGGGGTAGAAAGTATATAACTGGGGTGGAGGGACGTGCGTTCGTTGAAGATGGGGGGTTCTTGTACAAGAACAATGTCTCAACCGTCTCTGGACTCTCATCTTCTTTCCATTGCCGTGTAACTTCGATGAGTCCGTCGTATACTTGGTGGGTGTCATCGGAACAAGTAAATCCGTAGATGCCTCGGCAGATTATGGCAGCAAATCGAAGCATCAATTTGGCATACTTCTGCATGGAAGCACCCTCGATTAATCACATTGGTCTGGTGGATACCTCGTCGCGGCTGGGGCGGGGTGCAAGGCCGTGCTGGGCAGACTCGGAGAGTAAGGTGTATAAGTGAGAGAACTGGCCGGAAACACAGTAATCCGGGAACCATTCTTGCCAGTCGCAATGGTCAGAAAACATTCCAGCGTCAGCGTTAAACATGTCTGAGACTATGTCAGCCTTCTTCTCATGTGCTTGGTGTAGCAGTGCTTTGAGCGCAGTAGGCATGCGCTGTGTGTTGGCTTGAAGGATGAGTAAACACGAGAGGAACATCTCTTGGGCCAAGGTGGCCGGGCCGGAGGATGTGTATTTTTCCTCTCTATGACCATATCGACTTTAGTTTTTTGAACCATGTAGTTCAACCTGAAGAGCTGCACAGAGACCATGGAAAGGTTGCTACCCGTATCCATAGCTTGTCTGAGTTCGTTGGCACCAATGGGGAAGGTGATATTGTTTGGCGGGGCCAGCCGCAATGGCAGCTGCCGGACCAAGTCTGTACCATCACCACAGAACTCGGTGTCTTCGGGTTGCTTAATAACTTGTCTGCAAATTTGAAAGACCACGGGCGTTTGAGCGCCTTACATGTCCACCAGTGAGAGCGATCTTTCTTTTTACCGCAGAGTGGATAACCCAACGTAACACCGTGACCGAACTTGCTATGATAATAATCACAATCTCCGTGTCCGGTCTTGACTACCAGAATGTAACTAAGCTCAACTCGTTCGACTTTTCCGTAATGTTTGAAGTGGAAGGGCTGTACGCTGGTCATGTCGATATCTCCTTTGTAGCTCTTCTCACTGGCCAGCCCCTTGTCAAAGTCCACGCGGAGCTGGTTGTGGCGCTGTGAAGATATGTTATTGAGCAAGTCCTGAGATCGTTATAGAAGCGCAGAGCCAATGATACAAGCTTGTCTTGAGGCTTTGCCAAAGCTAGCCATTCGTGATCTACTTTGTCGAAAGCTCCTGCTATATCAACACTTTGAGGAAGGTATGATAATTGGAATCTCTTCTCAATGACTTTCCCAACTGTGGACGAAAAAGAACTGGGTCTCCAATCACCAGAGAAAAGACAGTGGCCCGGTAGATATTTTATTTGACCCGTGTACACACAAAGGAACAAAGATACTTGCTCTGGGAGCAAACCTGAGTTCCAACGGGCCATAGGAATTATTGTGCAGATTTTTGGAAAATTTGATACCTTGATAATAGACGTTAGTTGAATTCATAATACAGTATCGATTGTTAACCCAACCAACCTTGTGTAGCTTACACACCAAGACACACAGCATAATATTTGAAACAACCGAAACTCGCCCTGTGAGCGACAGTTCCCTGTATTCCAAATATATGGCGAGAGTTTGCTTCTCTAACCTCCACGACCAACCACGAACCCGTACGAAAGCTCGACGCTGAGCTATCAGCATAATCCGGGTTCCTTGGCGGGTATTCTATTTTACGTCTACCTGGCTCTAAGAAGACCAAAGTAGACGGATGACGAGCCTGCCCCGCTCCGAGAGCAACTATCAAGAACAGATATATCTCTGACCTCTGAGGGCCTGCCATAAGGACTAAAAGGGGAGGTTCCATTTCACTGTTAGACTTACTACCTTGCCCCTCTTGTGCGAGTGGCACCATGCCCCGCTTTGGTAACCCTAACGACAAAAGAGCACTAACACATAACCCTATTTGACATTGTTTCTATCATCAAGGCCTCATGGCGCAACGGTAGCGCGTTTGACTCCAGATCAAAAGGTTATCCGTTCAAATCGGGTTGGGGTCATATCATAACTTTTTGCCTTTGTGTATCAAGCAACATCACCTTTCCTTTTGGGACGCATGTGAATTTCAAAAGTCAATTGCAATCTCAAATCTATCATGTATCTCCAGTCTATCAATGCAAGTGAAAGTGACAGTATGTATGTATGTCTCTACTGCTCACCCAATCTATCCTTGAACGGTCTCATCATGCGGGCGTAGCGGCAACTAGATTGTGTCAGTGTATACGTGTTGAGATTGTACAGCGGATAACCTACCGCATGGCTTGCTGAGTGAAGGTGGTGTTGCCGGAGGTGTGGAAGGTTTCTTTGACGGCGGCCCAGGCGATTGAGGTACGGCCGTTAGGAGGGGGCGGGTTGCTCATTAGGTGGTGGATGATAGCGAGGAGGAGGTCAGTCTCAGTGGAAGGAGCCCAGGTTCTTTGGAAGGGGAGAGCCATTTTGATAGTGTAATGGGTGAGTATTCTAGATGGTATTGAAGTTGTGAGTGTGGTGTTGATGATAATGACATGAGCTAGATGAACAAGAGATGAACATGCCCTTTTTATATTATGCTCTTTGGGTGAACAACAAGTACATACTTTTCATCGTCATAAATCACCCAAAATACCGGACGGCCCGTCAAGAGACATTCTACACAGGCCACCCGGCCTGCCCATCTCACAAAGTGACAAAAATCCAAAAGAAAGTACAAAATGCAAAACAATTGATTAATGGGGGTATAAACTATCATAACAAGCCAAAAACGTACATCACAAAACGATGTCCACTCCTATAATCCGGTAACACAGTCTGTTTGCTGTCTATCCAACCGGATCCTTCCCCGTGATACAAACTCACCACCAAGTCATAATAACGAACATCTATCACCGCCAACCCAAACGCCTAAACAAAAACACGAAGCAAAACAATTTCCTTTTACCGGTAGTGTGCATGACGTTCCCTCTGTTCCCTAGCCGTCTCCTCGTCAAACTCTGCCGCGGTGTTAACCTGTCGTACAGGACTCAACGATGGGCTTCTATTCGGGCTGCGCATGGGACTACGCATGGGGCTGCGCAGACTAGTCGGTGTTTGAGACCCGGGTGTTCTTGGGGTGCGTGGTTGTCTATCGATACGGAAACTCCGGATACTAATGGGGCTTCGTAAGCGGAGATCCGCAAGATGTAAACTCCGAATAGACCCCCGTGGTGAACGTAACGGCGAGCGAGACCCCGAGGTTTCATGTTCCTGGTCAGAGCCGGAGTCGTGTACTTCATAAGCGGGGACTCCGTCGGCGTGAGCTTCCTGGTAGGTCGGTGGTGGTTCAACCCATGGTTCCGAACGGGGTCTCCGTGGCCGTCTGGCGGTGCGAATCTCAATGATTGTGTGGCGATTTCCTACTTGGAAGTGTGCTGAGTTTCTCCGAGATCCAGGAGCCCGCTGGGTGACTTCGTGGAGATGGGCTTCGGGGTCCGTGATACCCATTTTCCGTAGGTAACGACGACGGAGAACGACGAAGAAGGCGCCCATGGCGATGAGGGCGAGTGCGCCTACTGTTAAGCCGATTATCACGCCTATTGAAGCGGGACTGCCGTCGGAAGTAGAGGTCGATGTGGATGTGGCGGCCGATGAGGTTCCAGTGGCGGTGGCGAGGGTTGTTGTTGAAACAGCGGTAGATGATGAATCGGAGGCCGTCTCGGTGGCGAGAGCCACTACATCTGTCGTTTCGGACATTTTTTGGCGTATTAGGTGGATATTTGGTTATATATTGTGTAGAATGAGGACGAAATGAGGGTTATCTCAACTTCATCGTTGGTGTGTACAAAATGTAGGAAAGGGTCTGTTGGTTCACAGGGAACCGGACAGATCAAACCCAAATAAAAATTAAGTCGGAAGGTAGATATAGATGCAATATAAGGCCTCCAGGGCGGACGGGATCGATGGTGGTCAAGTAGGGTGGTCAAGTATGGTGGAGTAAAAGTGACCAAAAGTGCAGTGGTCAGACAGTCGGTGGTAATGAGCAGAAATGGTTAAATGTAAAAAGTAACAACGCTGTTAAAGACAACCAGAAAACCTTATTAGAATGCAAGATCTCGAGAATAAAAAACCACGACCACGATATCAATAACTTACCAAATATCTGGGATATGGAGCGGCGCGTACAGTTGCTCAAAGGGAATACAACGGAAACAACAAAGAGGTAGACAAATCTGGGGACGAGCGGGTGTATATAAACGAATAGAGGACCGGGACATTCTTTTTTTGTCAGCAGTGGTAACCAGGGATTACGCAGGACATCCTCTGAAAAGGAAAATGGAAACGTTAAGACATGGTGGTTTGCCGACTCCATGTTGAATTCAGCTCCCGGTCCAAGTGCCACGACACCAGGGTATGTCCTCCTACGTGGTCTCGTTTATTCGTCAAGCATGAACGAGGATGCATTTTCTGTATAAGAGCCGGGTCGTCTACTTAATGCATATATTTCTATATAGACAACACGTCAGTTGTTAGTACAGAATAAGGGCTTTACATATGTATCTTTCGGTATATACAGAAACTATGGAAACACAGGCTTGCTTGTTACGTTTGGCTCGCTGGTTCGCTCTGACACTTGGCGGGGGAAGAGCTAATCTCAAGTGGGATCTTGGCGGACATCCCTTGCTTTGTGGGTACAGGGGGTGGACTATGGACAAGCGTAACCGAAGAACTTGGACTTTGTTATGGTGGTTTCTTTTTTTGCCAAGATTTGTATGGCAAGTTTGTGTGTTTGGTGCGGATGGAAGAGTGTCATGGACAAAGGCAAGTGGCGTAATAAGGTCAATGTGGTGTTGGAGATGTCGATTTCTACTTCAGATGTCTGAAGTTATCTTCGGAGAGTATGTTTAGGAAAGTCGGAAAGACAACGTTTGAGTTTCCAGTCATAGTTGGAGATGGACAACTTCAACAGGGAACGTCCTGGGTAATAGTGAGCCGATGAGAGGAGAGGATTACTCGCATAGATATGGTGCGATGCGAAGACGGGCTTTCCAGTTATCCAGAGAGACCAATTAGGAGTGATGATGGCCTAATTTGACCTAGTTGGACCTCGGTAGCGGCATCGGGAAGGGCGGGGGATAAAGGCAGTGGGGCGAATACGGGGCATTGTAGTGAGTCTATTGCGTGTCTTTGTATGCATATGTGTCGATGGATTTTCTCAGGTGGCGAATTTACACTTCTTCCTTTGCTTATAGTACTTGCAGAATGTCATGCAAAGAGGATATTCTGTAAAGCGGCTTATATTTGTGATGGAAACTTAGGAGACGACCTCCTATTATCTTGAAAGAAGTTGGAGAAGCCAAGTTTCTAACCTCGGGGATCACTCTGCCACGGACGATCAATATGTAATGAGACAAGGCCATGTCCCTCACATCAGATTGTTATACCGTACATCCACCAAGCAAAGGAATTTCCTAACTAGACAAGTCAGATGAGCCGCAACGAGATATCTCTTATGATAACGAGCGGAGAAACCCAGGATTAGCCAAGTTATAAAAAGGCGGGGTTGAATAGAATCAACGAAAACTGACTGATAGTATTACGAAGAAAGCAGGCAAAAACGGGGGGTTTTTTTTTTCCTGATGGTTGGGTCGAGCGCACAGAGGTGTGATGATCACTTAGAGTTGGTTGGCACGAGTGTGGGGTAACATGAGTCTAGACTAGACTTTTTGGATTTGTAGATTTTCAAGAGGAGGTTGGATTGGAATGAGGCTCTTGGTTTAAGGGGATTTGATTGACAGTTTTAGGACTTTGATGGATGCTAAGGTTTATGAGGATTGTTCGAATTTTCTTGGTTGGTTGGTTTAGGATGATGATGGATTTGTAGGGATTTAGTGACATTGACTATGTGTTGAATGTTTTAAAGGACGTCGGTAGTCCGGGATGGGCCGGGATGGGCCGGGTGTATTCTGTGATGGTGATGTATATGATATCTATTCCATGGTTAACTAATTAGATAAAAAGTCCAGTTTTCGAATGTATATTTCTAAAGTGAGATGCATACATACTTCATATGTATATATGTATCAACCTCTTGAATACACAAATCACCATCAAATTAGCCTTATAGCTAAGAAACAACCACTTGAAACAACAAAACTCCTGTCTCGTCCCAGTATCATCAACCGGAAGCCATCAAAAACCTGCAACAAATCCAGCCCTGTGCCACCAAAAATAGCACATCAAGTATTCTCATCAATCTCATCCACTGAAACAACATTTCCACTCATCCACATGGAATCAAATTCTCCGTCCAATTCACCAAATACGATGAACCCATTTAACAGTCTACTTATGCAAATCCACAGAAATAGAACCATATTATGCCTTTAAGGGCTATAAACCCTAGCATTGACCATGAATTCTAATCTTGCATATGATACGATGGTTGGAGGGATCACCGCGCCACCACGCTGTTGACGTGCAGCCACATGGCCCGGGGAATTGCGATGCCGACCCGACCCGAACAAGATGGTGACATATTAGGATAAGTTATTCTCGGAAGACGATAGATATATCTAGATCCAGTAACTGTTTAGTAAGCCCAACCTCTTGGAAGTCATCTATACTCTGTCAAATGTCTGTACTCCACCCTCAAGGCTCAAAAACAATAGTCAAAGGACTCAAGGGATAAGATTCACAATGCGAAACACCCCATGCCTCGTGGCCACCCGCACGACCTCATCAACCACCTAAACAAACAAATCAACAGTTCCATCACCAATTCATTGTTTCAACAGCCGCCGTAGTATGTACATATCTCTCCAGTCTAGAACCTTTATATTTCTTTTTCTCCCAATGTGACATATGTAATCACATTCCACACATAAGCGCACCTGCATATAATTTAACAAAACCCCAAACGCGCCTAGATACTCGTGTGAAAAATATCCCTCTCCTTCCTTTTTTCTCTCAACCACCTCCTGTTTCAATAAAATCCGCGAACGAGCCTTAAAAACCTTCACTATTGTACCTACATACGTACTCCCTTTCCAGAAATCTTCCCTCTAGCACCAAGACCAAAGCTCTTAACCTGGCAGGCAACCGACAAGCCAACCAGTCTGACAGACAGACAGACAGACACAAGCTACATAGATAAACCCCATTCAGTCATCCATCCGTCAATCCATCCTTTCTTCCTTTTTCAACCTGTCTTATTTCCATTCTTGTTTCAACCACAGCTTTGAATATCTCGTCATTTGTCTTTTTTTCTTTCTCCCCACAACACCAAACATATCCTTTTCAAAATGCCCGTCTCAATGGATTCTTCGCGCCCCATGCTGGCTGACTCCGTAAGTTCTTTCCTTCTTTCGTTCTTTCCCTCACATTCATCATTCGACGGGGTAGAAATTCCCCGTTCTCACCTTGCTTGCCCAATGAAATCCTTGACAAAACATGGTATTTCACCCACTTTACATACAATCCCATACCCAACAAGCTTCCAAACCACAACTACATACGTCCGTTCGTCGTCCAAAGCAACTTCAAACAACTCCGCACATACTTGCCCCATGTAAACATGCCTTCTCCGGTGTCCCCGATTTCCTTAATAACCTACCCTTCCCTGTCCGATTTACCTTCTATCCCATCGTCAAAGGCCCACAAAAAAACAACTTTAAAGACAGGACCTAGCCAGTGATTCATCACCACCAACCAAGACATTCTCGTGACACCTCCCCTATCCACGATTCATCTACTCTTCACCGACACTCTTTCCCCAAGAAAATTCTCAGACTCTCTCCTTAATAAATTCTAACATCTCCCACATAAAAGACCCTCGAAAACCGCTACAGCACCTTCAGCATGGCTCCCTCCGTCGCTCCCTCGGCAACATCCACCGAATCCACCATGCCATCCGACATTGCCGCCGTCGCCACCGGCCTCAAGCGCATGGAAAACAAGGCTCTTACTTCCCAACGCGTTGTCCTCTCCGAAGAGCGCACAAACAACATGCAAACCCTCGCCCTCGGTGCCAAGTTGGAGCGTGCCTTGGATCGTCGTATGTCGGGTCAAGATGCCGTCATGAGACCGCGGGCTAAGACGTTGCCGAGTGCCATGGTTGAGAAGACGGCCGTTTAATGGATACATTGTATTGGGAGAGTTTTCTTTTACTTCTTTGTATTATTTCTTGGCGCCGACGACGGTTGTTACTGGCGTTTAAAACCTGTCGTTGTTTCTTGACTTGCTTTTCTGCCATTGGAATGATTCGACTATACCGACTAAATGGACTTAATATTGTCCAATGACATAACTACTCGACTTCTTCTCTTTAGTCTGGTGGATTCGAATGATGGTGACACAAGAACATCACTTTGATGTACGAAAGTGACGACATGGTAGTCGATCTGCACTTGTTTTCTTGATGGTGGTTTGTTTGTACGCATGTTTTATGTTTTGCTTTTGCTTTTCCTTTTGCTTTTTTCCTGTGATATCGGGCTTAGCCTTGTTTTCTTAGTTACACATGTAAATTGATTCCCTCTGACATCCTGACATTCACCAACATCATCTTCATAATCCATGTGACAAAAAACATTTTTCATGTATGTATTCCCAACAAACAATAGAACCTAACACATGTCATCCTCAAGAACAACCTTCAAAACACCAAACGCCAAGATCCAATCAACCCAGTCCTCCAAACCCACCCCATCTAAGCAAAACCCTTCTGCTCCAATCTCGCATCAATATCCTTCAACAAAGCCACCAACTCCGGCTCCTCCCCTTCCAACTCCAAGCTCCTCTTAACCCACTCTCTCGCATCCGTCAATCTCCCCATCTCAATCAAACATCTCCCCCGTCTCCACCAAGCCTTCGCATTCCCCACCTTCTTCGCCTCCACACTAGCCTGCGCATCACCCGCGCCCAAAGCCCACTGCCCCAACGCCATGTGCGTCTGCGCCCTATTAGCGAACAGAGCTGCTACCTCATCACGAACCATCTGACACGGCTCCCACATTGGCCGGTCCAACGCCGTTTCCAATCCCGACGTGTAGTGTACGATGGCTTCCGGGTGGCGTTGCCGGCGGAACTCCGTGTTGCCGGATTCTCGGTGCTTGGCTACGAGGGCGCTGCGCTTGGGGGGGACGGGCATCGGAGGGGGTGGCGTGGGGAGGTCGAGGGTTAAGAGGGTCCGGTGGAGAGTGTTGAGGGCGGCGAGTTCCGCTTGGAGAGCGCGGGAGGGGGTGGAGGAGCTTATGGCTTTGGATTGGGGGTCCATTGTGAGGGCGAGGAGGTTGAAGTGGTCGAAGTCTGACATTTTGACGTTGGTGATGTGTGTGTATGTAGATAAAATCTTTGGTATAGGTAAGTTAACAAAAAAAGACGCTGAATGTTCTGGTTTGCTATGTAAAAGTGATGATAATGAAGCAAGTTGACTTGTAATCCTATACCTAAAACAAGTCTGTGTAGTATATGCATCCAAAGTCAACAACCTGGCCTATTCACCCAAACCTTAGGGTTTATATAGGGTCAAGAACCCACCATTTATCCGAGAACATTATCCATCCCTCCATTGTCTCCATCCCCATCACCGTAAGCATCCAACATCCATCATGCAGGTACCAAATTTTCCATTAAACTACATCTAAACCCCTTCCGTTTAACAACACTGTGCATATCTGAACGTCCTTCCTCCGTCCATCCTATAAACCTCTCTTCATAGTATTCCATCCCTAAATTAAACAATACCGTATTCAAACCCTAGAGACGCTTAGTCCACTCGTTCGGCGCGGAGGAACTAATGCACCATGAACTGCAGAGCCGGGGCTCGGGGCAAATTGCTAGAGGGCAGCCGAGGTTTGTTGGTTTCTAAAGTCTTCTAGAGGGAAAATGGAATGTCATGCGCCAGTGAATTGGGACCCTAGTAGACGGGATTTGACCTGGATAGTTGGAATTCAGGTGGGGTTACCATGAGGCGAGACGGAGTTACGCTTTGAGCTTGATATAAATACACTCTCTACCAAGTGGACAGATTCGCCCCCGAATATAAAACCCCACTACCTCCTCTATACAAACCAATAATTACAATCCAACCAAACACCATCACTCAAAATGTCCAGCCCCAACAACACCCTCATCTACAAGGCTCTCCCCGAGCGCTCCCCCGTCGCCGGCGTCCACCTGGCCGTGGAATCGCGCCCCCTCGACCCCCTCACCACCGCCGCCCTTCCCGGCGGTCTCTTCGTCGAAGTCCTCTACGCCTCTCTGGACCCCTACATGCGCGGTCGGATGCGTGAGGCTTCTACCAAGTCATACGTTCCCCCGTTCACCATTGACGGGCCCATCTCCGGATACAACGTGTGCCGGGTCCTCAAGTCTGATAACCCCGCTTACGCCGAGGGAGACTTTGTCGCGGCGCCGTCGGCTCTGGGCGAGTATTCTCTTGTTCCTGGCTTTGCTATGGGCCATGCGAATAAGATTAAGGAGACGTATGGGTTGAACTTGGCGCATTTCGTCGGTGCCTTGGGTATGCCCGGTGCGACTGCCTATGAGGGGTTATTCCGCATTGGAAAGCCTGTTAAGGGCGAGACTATCTTCATTTCATCGGCCGCTGGCGCTGTTGGACAGCTGGTTGGTCAGCTTGCCAAGGTGGAGGGTCTCACTGTCATTGGTTCGGCCGGGTCCCAGGAGAAGGTCGATTTCCTTACCCAGGAACTCGGATTCGATGCCGCTTTCAACTACAAGGAGGAGGCTCCCGCGGAGGCTCTCGCCAGACTTGCCCCCGGTGGTCTCGACATCTACTGGGACAACGTCGGTGGCGAAACCCTCGACGCAGTCCTCGCCTGCACGAAGGTCAAGGGCCGTATCATCAGCTGCGGCATGGTAAGTTCTTCATTCGCCATGCGTATTAACTTGAAACTAACAACCCCCAGATCTCCCAATATAATATCCCCGCCGCGGAACGCTACGGTATCCGTAACTTGATTAACGTGATCACCAGCCAAATCACCATTGAAGGTCTCATTGTCAAGTACAACCAAGAAACCGTCGATAAGCTGCGTGCCCATGTTGGTCCTCTTATTCGCGATGGCAAGATTAAGGCCAAGTTGCACTGGACTGAGACTATCGAGGAGGCCGCTGAGGGCTTTGTTGGTATGTTGGAGGGAAAGAACTTTGGAAAGGCGATTGTTAAGGTTCATGGGGAGTAGATTTTGGTTGATTACTTGTAGATATTGTATTTTAATGTACTGGTTTGTCGTGTCGCCATATACCGTCATCCATCGTGACTCTAAACATCCACCTCCATGCCCGACTCTTTCGCCTTCTCAGCAGCCTCTATAAAACAGTTAGCACAACTCATTTTGTCTCTCAGTCACCCATAACATACCCTCGTCAGCAACCCTCTTCTCCTCCGCCACCCTTCTCTCGGTCTCTCTCAAAACCGCTCTATCTCTCTTCTGCTGCTGCTTCTTACTCAGTTCCTTTCCAGGACCGGTAGTAGGGCGGAAACCCGGACGGGCACCACGACGAATGGCATTCTTAGTGATTCCGGATTTGCGCTGGGCTTCGGACTTTTGGCGGGCGGCGCGCGATTTCGTCCGGATGGCGGTGTGGCGGGTGCGGGATTTGAAGTTGGGGTTCTTGATGGAGACCATTTTGGGCGGGTTTTTGGGCGGGTGGGTTGTGTTTTGGGGGGTTTGGTGACGAGTGTAGATGCATAGGTGCATGTTATCTCAAGAGGATGGTGGAAGAAAATTTGGCGGTGGCCATTTGCCGGCAGAATTTGGGTGTGACCGCTTTATGACCTCATAGTGTGTACGCTAGTAACTTACATACCGGGGATGTATGTACAATGTAACAACGATGTGTAATTCAAAAAAGACTATCTAAGCCTTAACCTCAGTCTTATGACTGTGAACTAACTCCTCCTCCTCATCATCATCATCAGTCAACCCCTCTAACTCGAATTCTTCCGCATCAGCAGCTTCTCTGACCGCCCGTCTCTCGGCTTCTTCCTCGTCTCGGGGGATTAACTGATGGACATTAATCGGGACGATGGCACCCGAGAGGCGATCGTACATATGGATTAGAACATTGACGAATAAGAACATGATAGAGGCGAGACTGAAAATGATCAGGATGAATGAGACATGGTCCATTTCAGAGTTATTGATCAACTCCATCTGTTCCTCCTGGGCACTCAGGAACATGAAGCCCGCGAGAAAAAGACAGTAGATTGGGACCATTTGGAAACTGTTATATGAGTAGCCATCGTCAGTCAACGCCGCACGATCCTGTAAGATAAATGCAATCTCAATGATTCGCGAGAGGCCCGCAGCCATAAGACAGTAGCCAAAGGTAGTATGTTGGGCAGTAGAAACCATGTTCTCCTGTGGATGCGATCCCATTCCCCACCCTGTAACAAACAAGATGAAGCCCGGGATAAAGTTTCTCTTAGGTTGGCCCCAACGGTCTTTACTAAGCCAGACACCGATAAGACCAGCAGCCCACCAGATGACACCCATAGTGGTGTGTTGCCAATCGTTCTTCACCCAGGCCGTTCCCCAGCGATGTTCAGTAAAGGTATTGACACACCCCCATGCAGCAATAACAGCGGAGTCGAAAAACTCTTGCGATCGGCCAGTGCTTCTCAGCCAGTTTTGCCCGACGAGGAGGAGAAGTAACATGACAATGGCATATCCGACAAAGGAACTCCCCATGATGAAATGCGCGGCACATTGTGCTACATGTTCACCCTGGCAGAATCCCAACATTGTTATCCCCCCAAAAAGCATTTGAGTCCAGCCGAGAACGGGAATAAGCTTGCTGAGAAGACTATGTACCGGGGCGATAAGAGCGCCGAGCTTGCCACCGAGAGATTTCGCCCCGAAAGGGAGGAAGAGGTAGAACGTCGTAGTAGCATGGACAGCAAAGAAAATGAATAAAAGATAGGAAAATAAAGAGTGCGCGTTGTTAGGATGGAACATGCGACCTTTATGGAGATATCCCAGGACATATCCCACGGCGGTCAACACCGTAGCGACAAGTTGCACGGGAACATGTAGTTTATGTTTAACCATCTAGAAAAGGGCATCAGCGAGTGAAAAAAGTGCCAAGACTTGGCAACAACTTACATCAAGAACCATTCCCACGGGGAAAAGAACTCCCACAGCAAACATCATGATAAACACATGAAGCCAAAGGACGCCATCCACGGGATCCGACGACGTCGTAGCGTCCTCTAGAATGCGCGCGTCATCGTGGAAAGCAGCCACCGGGGCTACACTTCCTAGAAGAACAAGTGGGAGAAATGCGGATGTTATCGGGCGCATTTTTTGGGATTCACGGGGAGAAGAAAGAAGATCAAGGAGAAATGAGGAACAGGGCTGATTGGAAAATATGTTGCTATGTATATGGTGGATACGAATTGAGGTTGCCTGATTAATCAGTCGATTCACGGATGAAACAATTGATATGATCAGTTAGATATAAGTCGCCGAATACATGTAAAAAACACCGCCGACCGCACTACCGGAAACACACAAGAATCTTAAACCTATAAATCACCAAGCTCTAGCTACCCAACCCGCCCAAAACGGCCCCACACGCCATCCAAGCTATCGAATTACTCCATATCGGGGGCTCCGCCTTATATCCCTCGAAATCGCCCCCCACGTGTCTACATGTCCGCCCAGCCAATCGCACTCACCCTATTATCCATAACCCTAATTAGATCTTATACCGCGACTTATCGATGACGATCCAAAGGCCTTTTCCGGTGGCGTAGGTGTGTGTGTCGTCATGTAGGGTGAGTTCCAAAAAGACCTTTTTAGGTTCGATGCGGGAGAAACTGGCGCTGATGGCGACGGTGGCGGGTGTGACGATGGGTTTCTTCATTTCCACGGACATACTTGCGGTAACGATCTTCTTGTCACGGATATCAAGGACATCGGCCGGCCAGGCATTCTCACCGGTGAATGTTCCCCAGAACAAATCATAACCCGAGGAAATCAAATTCCCCATAGCCTCATCGAACAACCCCGCAATCAGACCACCCTGAACAAACCCATTAAAACCCTTCGCACCATCCCCCAAATGAAAAAGTAACATTGCGTTATCCACGGGCATCTTCAACCCCGTGGAACTCTCCGGGGTTTTCGCTTTAGGAAGCGCTGGGGCATCGGGGACTCGGGGATCTTTGAATACGCGGAGAATGTGGTGGATTGCGGGGGAAGGTCCACGGGTGAGGGTTTGAGAAAATAGAAGATCCTGCGTCATGGACGTGGCAGGAACGGATGGATGTCGTGTGTGTGGACTGGTGAGGATACTCGTGGGCGAGGTCATCAGCTCGGTTAACCAGGGAATTTCCTTGAAAAAGGATACCGCAGCGTGGTAGTGTGGGGGGTATTCAGATGCATCCTTTGAATTTAATAAGGCCATTATTTCGATCGTTTGATTATCACGAACAAAAAAAACAACAACAAAGACCTTTACGCTTCACGCCACATCTTATAATCACCTCCAAGGTCACATTCACGAGCCAAGTCCAAACACTGGCCTTTCCTTCCTTTTCCTCTCCTTCCTATCAAAGCCTCGGCCATGAACATGCAAGCTCACCGTTTTCCAACAGACCCTAACAACCCTAGCAGGATATAATGGTCCGAAAGTTGGGGTAATTTATGCCGGTGTTATGCACGGACGGAGTTCGAATACATTTTTTTTTGTGATCATTTGATTGCATTCGTCCTATCGAGGGACATGGCAATGGCGTGTCTTTCCCTGACAACGCAGAACTGAACTAATTTATGTGTACATACGTGCATCATGTACGAGGCACATCTACTTACACACTCTGAGCGCTTCTTCTTTTCTGGTTTTATGATACCTAATCCCCTACTAAACTCCGAACGCCATGTTTGTCTCTTCGGACATAACAAATAACCCAATAACTCCCGAGCCAAAACCATAAACAATAAAACAGATGTATGGAAAAGAAAAGAAAAGACAATAAAGGAAAATTGAGAGTAGAGCGCCTCGTGCCCCGGGGGAACGCTTGTCATCCGAGCGTCGGGACTGACTGTGTGATGAAAGCAGCTATGGAGGGCAGGGTAACTGCAGCCTCCGTTGCTCTAACCGATTGGGGAACTGACGCTGGGGGTGTTGGCGCACCCGATGGAGCCGGCGTGGGGACCGGTCCGGGTAGGTTGTGTGAGAGGCTTCTTGAGGGCGGTGGTATCTGAGGTGACCACTGGCGGGTGCCGAACTTTGTTGTTTTGATGAAGGCGAGCATTGCTTGGCGACCTTTCTCCGTAAAGAATATCTTTTGGATGTCCAGCGGTTCTTCGATATCGCGTTGAAGCTGGTCTTGGGCGTCTCGAAAGGCTGGGCAGTCCAATGAAATGTGGATGACCGTCTCTCTTTCCAAGCGGCAATGTCTACACAGATCCGAGTCGACCTTCTTCGCGTGGAGCAGAGCTGGGAGGTAGTTTCCTCTACCCATCAGGAGGTGGTAGAAGGCGGTGGTCAGTGAGCGGGGGCCGGGGTCTTATTCGTCTCCTTCGCACCTGGGGCGGGTGAAGCTGGCTTGCCACTCCGTCATGGCTGCTTCGCGCATGGTCCTTTTAATGTGGCTCGCGGTCACCTTGGGTTTCTCAATGAAGGCTAGTTGCCGGGCTTCCTTGGCGCGCTGGTCGGCGAACTCGTTGCCGGGGATTTCCATGTGGCCTGGACACCATAGGACGATGATGTTGGCGTTGTTTAGTGAGGGCGGGAGGCGGCGTACTATTTCAGACTAGTAGGTTGGCTCGTCTAGTCAGCGAATTGCTGCTTGGCTGTCGACAAAGATATAGACTGTTGGGGAGCATTCGGTCAAGTCTCGGATGTATTCAATGGCTTTGAGGAGGGCATGTGACTCGCAGTCGGCGACTTCTAGATAGGGACCAAGGGGGCCGTTCATCTGGGCGATTGGTTTTTGGCCTTGGAAATGAGCGAGAGCGAAGCCAGTGGTTTTGCCTTCTTTGGAGCCGTCGATGTATAAGACGTCGCACTCCTCTAGTGCATTTTCGTTAAGTTCTGTGCGTAGTTGGAGATGGGCAGTGGCGGCATCTACCTTGGATAGTTTTGGGATTGATGTTGTTAGTGGGAGCGGCGCTCACCAGGGGGCGTCCCATTCTATTCTGTTCCGAATGACTGTGGCGTTGTCAGGTATTGCTTGTTTGAGCGTAGCAGCTAGAAACTGGACTTGTCCCACTGGGCCATCAGACCAACGGCCGATGCTGTTAAATGCCTCGCTGGAGGTGAAGTCCTCGGGCGCCGTTTGCATCCTTGCGCGGATGGGATGAGCCATGGGGAAGTCAAGGACGCGCAGGGCGTATGCTATGTTCTTCAGCGTTAGAGCGATCGTGACGGGTAGGAAGCCAGCTTCCAGTTCTATAGGCATCTTGGGTGTTGAGCGGCCAGTGCCGAGGGCCCTTTTCGCTGCCATGTATTGGAGGCCTTCCAGGTGTTTGACTAGGCCGATCGGTTTTTTCGACGTCCACCACAGTTCTGAGCCGTATTTGGCGATGGGCCGCAGGACTGTTTGGTGGATGGTGCGGACGGCTGTTGCTGAAAGGCCGCGGGCTTGGCCGGTCAGGCGTAGGACCCCCTGAAAGGTTCTAATTGCTTTGCTTGCACGGTCGCGGACGTGGTGGTGGAAGGTCAGATGGGGATCTAGGGTGAAGCCGAGCCATTTGACAGTGACTTTCGGTGACGGAGTTCGAATTGAATGAGTCGAAAGATGGAGAAAGAAGGAAAGGAAGCGGTGAGTTCGGTGAAGAGTTTGGGTAAGAATGTTGGATGACAGGTGCCTGCATGTAGAGTGTTCTTGTTTTGGTATAGAGCTGCATTGTAGAGAGTTACACGGAACGTGTTAGTGATATCGATATGGAGATAGCCTTCGAGATCTACGTGCGTATGGTGAATGGCTGGATACTCCCGAATATTGCCAAGATGCCCGAGGTAAGGTAGTACGTCGAATCTGGATTATCCGGCCACATGACAAGTGCGGTCTTTTTTCTCACTTGTCCAAGTAGCCGTCAAGACCCCAGGTTGTTCATCAGCTTCGACCATGTAGAGAAGACAGGATGCCCATGTCTGTCCGGGGAAGGGCCGAGTCCCATCAACCTTCTTCTCAGCCAGGGAAAAGACCCCACCATGACGTGAGCAAGGAACAACAAAGTATTCTCCAAAAAAACAAACTTTTAGCTTTAACCGGGTCGTTAGCCGTGTAAGTGGTGGAGTTAAGATATCCATTAACGCCGATATAGGTGCTTCATTCTGTCATGTCATCAGCCGAGACAGAGCCGCAGAGGCCGGGTAGCGGAATCCTTACTTTATTTCCGGGCGATTTGCAGATTTCAGGTCTCATGCGAAGGTTGAATACTGAGACTTGCTTGGTAGTGGAACGTTCCGGTGCATGGCCGAGGAGAAGGAAGACATGACTTGGAGACTTGGAGCTTGGACTTCATTGGGATGGATTTGGTAGTTGCGGAATGAGGCCGGGAAGAATATAGAGAGTCAGGAGGATGGGGCACGGTGGTGGACTCGCATTCGGGGTTCTTGGCGTAAATACGTACGTTTATTGACTTGTAGTAGGTCACATGACGAGTGTTGTAGTTGAAGTGATCAAGTATAAATTCCATTGGAACTTCCTCATTATTCACTTGTTACTTTTCTATATCTCTATCCAGCACATCAAAACATCATGAGATTCACTACTACCTTCCTTCTGCCTACCGGCACTTTGGCCGCGAACCTTCTCGCCGCCCATTTTGATGGTGTTGTCCTCTCATTGGAATTTACCTCTCAAAATACTCTTAAACACACATCCAATGTCACTGGCGATATCTCCATGCCGTCATGGATGACCCTTCACAAGACCTCGTCTGGTAGCCGCAAGTTATACGTCAGTGATGAGTCCAATGCGGCATCGTATGGTGTGACTGTCACCTATGATGTTGATGAGAATGGTCAGTTGTCCAACTCGGTTATTACCCCGGTACCAGGTGGTGGTGTACACAGTGTTGTGTACGGAGCTGGTGATAGTTTCTTGGCGACTCCCAGATAGTAAGTTTACATGTATCCTGACTAAGATGCTGTCTAAGTGACATGAACTAACACCTCTCTAGTACCGCCGGAAACATCTTCACTCAAAAACTCCCATTAACCTCTACATCTCCTGTTCTTCAATCCTTCAACTACACCATGAGCAGTCCCGGTCCCAACGCCGTTCGTCAAGCAGGTCCCCACCCCCACGAGACCTTCCTCGATCCTACATCCCGGTTCATGATCTCTCCCGATCTCGGCGCCGACAAGCTTCGCATCTTCCGCATCAACGCCCTCACCGGCCACCTCACCGAGTGTCCTGCCATTGACGCGCCTGCAGGCTCCGGTCCTAGACATGGTGACTGGTGGGCTCCTAGTGGCAGACACGCTAATTCCTCGGCAAAGGGTCTTTTCATTGTTAATGAGTTGACGAACAGTGTTACCCGCTATGGATATAACTACCGGGCTGAGGCGGAGGGAAAGCCTTGCTTGAACTTGTGGGCTGAACAGACGTATTCTACGTTCCCTGTGGATAAGCCTGGCCAGTCTGGCTCCAAACCTGCGGAGATTCACGTGATTGATGACTTTGTTTATGTATCCAACCGTTACGACGAGTCTTTTGGTAACGATACCGACTCTATTGCTCAGTATACTGTTGATCCATCTACTGGTAGTCTATCCTTTGTAGAAATCACCAGTGCCTATGGTTCCTGCCCGCGGAGCTTTGAGGTTCACCCTGAGGGACACCTTGTTGCTATTGCCGGGCAGACCTCTTCGAACTTGGCTATTGTTGAGAGAAATGTTACCACCGGTCGGTTGGGTGATTTGTTGGATAGTCTTGAGATGCTTAGCAAGGGGGGTCATGAAACCGAAACTGGTCTTGGTGCTGTTATCTGGGTTTAAAATGTATTCTAGTTTTTAATATTAATATTCATGGTTCCCCAAAGGGATAATTAAACTTAAGTAACCCATTCAAGCTACCAACCCACCCATCATGTTCTTCTCCGACTTGAGTTCCAGGTTTATCCTCTCTCAAAACACAAGGAACCCCGCCTATCCACGGAGACTCTCCTCCATCATCATAGACTCTCTCCCCTCCAACCCGAATAACAACACCCTTAGCCACTCCAGTGATTCTCTTCCCATCAATGGAAACTTCCAATTCTCTCCCCCGATTCTTCCCACTAAGTCTCAACTCCACCCGGGCCCCCAACGGTAAAACCAATGGCCGAAAACTTAAACTGCGCGGACAAATCGGTGTCATTAAGAGACTCTTTACCCACGGATGTACGATGGCTCCACCGGCTGATAAGCTATACGCCGTAGACCCGGTTGGAGTACTTAGTAAGAGACCATCGGCAACGATCTCGGTGAGGAATTGCCCATTAATGAAGATATCCAGGATAGCTAGGTGGGGGTGTTCACCGCGGTGAATGAGAAGCTCGTTGACGCAGTGGAAGGGGGCGGGACCTGTAGGAGGGATTTCACCGGCTTTTGAAAGTGCGGAGATCCGGTTGGGGGCGATGAGTGTGCGGTTTATGGAAGTGCCGGTGGAGTCATGAAGAGACACTGTTAGACGGTGTCGTAATAAGATTCTTGAAGAGCTCGACTTCTCGTCACTCCCGGTCCAGCCAGGCTTCTCAGAACTAGACACCGCAACTTCACTTCCAGACATGTATACCTCCCTCCAAGCCCTCTTATGCTCTTCAAACTTCCACTCCCCAAGGAACCCCAAAGTGCCCATAGAGAAACACAACATGGGCGGAACCCCCTTATGCATTCCCCAGAGTCTCGCGGCTCTCAAAATCGTTCCATCTCCACCTAATGTCGTTACTAAATCCACCTTATCCGGGATATCAAACGGGCGTCCAGAGTATACCGGACAAGCCAATTTATTATGAACTTCTGCCGCCACTTTCTCTTCTAAGATGACGTTTATCGATGGGTAGGTGGTGGTGATATGTGATATGAAGGTCGTCAAGGCATCGAGCACCACGGGAGATTGTAGTTTGGGAACAAGTAGGATGTTTCGTGGGGGAGTAGGCCATTGTAATGTTAAGAATGTATCGGCGTCGAAAGGTACGTCTCCGGGATTTGTAGGTTTTGTATACCGCGGCATTATTCGTTCTGGAAGGTCGCTAACAGGCCGGATTACACGCAGATTCCGGGATGTACTAAACGTTTTGATAGCTCGGGACCTCGCAAGCCAAGGCCTTCCGGCCGCTTTAAACACCATGAATACCATATTTCCAAAGTCTATAAAAACAAGGTAAAAATACCTACTATCAAGTAACAAAGCCCATAGTCAATGTTTGTCATCACATCTTTATGTCTATAATAATTCATTCAAGCGAAAGCGGAAGTCCACTCCAGCAGCACGAGCCGAATCCCAGTCTTAGGATCCTTATCGATAAAGAAAACTCACCGCCTGCCTATTCCGGATAAATTTTCATAGCTACACAATCAACGTCATCAGCACCCGAGAAGTGGGACACGCGAGCTATTTCGGCATGTGATTTGTCCAGACAGGGGAGGTACATAGGTAGGCAGGCGTCAGCGGGGATGTGCATGTGCATGTGGTTTCCGAAAGATGCGATCAGGTTTGGATATAACTGCATACAGATGTACATATGCGTGTAGATTCCAGAGATGCCAATTTCTTGAATGATTTTTAATTTTCTGCTGAGCCAATATATTTCAACATGGATAACTTGTTAAAAGCGCCTAAGGTGGACCTAGCAAGAGGGAAACCGAAACATAATTCAGCAGTACAGATACTCCGCGGAGTCGCCTTATTCCTTTATTTTCTATGCGGTTGCATGGCGTGAGTTTCCTGAAAAATGTATCGGGACCCGACTAACAAAAGATAGAATCTTGATAACCCAGCTTTTGGGATCCCCGCTTTACTGGATTCACAGGCCGATATATGACGCTTATATCGCGGTGACGAAGCAGTCGTTTGCGTTGTTGGCAATCACCACGACACAATGGTGGGGTCCTACGACGATGAGAATCTCGGGCGATGAGTCTGTTGCAGGGCAAATTTCTCAACTTGGTGATGGGAGAGTGGCTTTTGATTTTCCGGAGCGGACGGTTCTTGTGGCGAATCATCAGATTTATACGGACTGGTTGTATCTCTGGTGGATTGGCTATGCCAACCTCCGTTCTATGCATGGCCATGTGTATATTATCCTGAAAGAGTCCCTTTCAAAGGTCCCCGTTCTTGGTATCGGTATGCGTTTTTACAGATTCATCTTCATGTCTCGCAAAATGGCAGTTGACGAGCCCCGGATGAAGTATCGTCTTAACAAGCTAATGGAGGAGAAAAAGGGTCTGAATGGACAAATGGAAAGAGACCCCATGTGGCTGTTATTATTCCCCGAGGGGACCAACATGAGCCCGAATTCTCGTCCGAGAAGTAACAAGTGGGCGGAGAAGATCGGCGTGGACAAAATGGAACATGTTCTATTACCGAGGAGTACGGGCATTTACTTTTGTTTGAAGGAGTTGGGCGGGTCCGTGGAATATTTATATGACTGTACCGTAGCCTACGAGGGGGTTCCGTAAGTTTATTTTCTCCGGCTTTCATAGGCTTTACTAACAAGCATAGACGTGGTGGATATGGTGAGGATTATTATACCTTGACGAGCACATACCTTCAAGGTCTCCCCCCACCATCTGTTAACCTTTACTGGCGCCGCTTTGCTACATCGTCGATTCCACTAGAGACAGTAGAACAATTTGATGAGTGGCTACGTGTCAGATGGGCCGAGAAGGATACGCTAATGGAGGAGTATTTAACTACAGGAAGATTCCCGCCTCTCCCGGATGACAAGAAGGGCTACATTGAGACGTCTGTTCGGACAAAGTACTGGTTTGAGTTCATGGGCGTGTATAATGTTGTGGGTGGACTATTGTCATTATTTCTATGGCCAAGAGTTTTGAAGAATTTGTTTAGACGGTAGTTTCTTGGAGATAATTAATTATGTACATTTTTTAAAACTGGACCATGATACCCTCACGCGAAGACTTGATAACCCCCTCAATAATCTTCAACACTTCAACGGCTTCGGTTGCCGGTACAGGAAGATCCTCCCACTTGCCAGATTGGATAGCGGCAGCAAGCTTCTGGAAGAGGACTTTATAAGTTACCACGTTAGGAGTAATTGTCTCTTCCTTAAACGCACCATCCTCCCCGGTCGTCAAGACACCCCACATATCGGCATCTTCCTTTCCGAGGGTAGGGTCATCGAAAGCCATGCCGGCTCTAAGCTGTGGCTCCTGGGTATCAAGACCCTTCTTAACAAAAGAGCCCTTTGTTCCTCTGATCCAGAAACGTGGCTGCTTCACCTCGGGTGAAACGACGGAGATACGAACAAACACAGTAAGACCAGTCTGGTCGTAGAATAACTGGGCGATAATCCCATCAGCTTCATCAACAGAGAAGGATCCCGTCCGCTGGGCTACATGACTAGCGAATAACCGACTAGGCGTCCCAAAGAGCGCGTAGACTTGGTCGAGAAGGTGGGAACCAAGATCATATACGGGGGCGTTACCAGTGGAGAGATCCGGCTTAGATTTCCACGAAGCGGCAGTCGGTGGGGCCGGTCTATGTCTATCAAAGTGCGTCTCAAACTCGGTCAACCGACCCAACGATCCAGCCTTAATAAGTGACTGCACGGTAACAAAATCGGCATCCCACCGACGATTCTGGTAAACGTTCAACAAGACCCCCTTCGCCTTCGCAAGAGAAACCAATTCCTCAGCCTCAGCGGATGTCGGGACAAACGGCTTCTCGCAGAGAATGTGTTTGCCGGCGGCGATGGCCGCTTTGCAGAGGGAGAAGTGCGTTTGAGGGGGGGTCGTGATTACTACGAGGTGGATGGAAGGGTCGGCGAAGAGGGCTTCGGCGTTGGTGTAGTGGGTTAGGCTGGGGTGGTCAGCGGGGGCGGAGTTGCCTGGGGCGGGGGTGCGTTGGACGATGGCTTTGAGGGTGAGAGGAGGGGTTAAAGTGACGAAGGGGATGTGAAAGACCTTGGCGGACAGGCTAGAAAGGACGTGTCAGCTTGGTTCTTTAAGATATCATGTCATGTACATACCCATATCCCACAATACCAACATTAATAGCTTCAGACATCTTATTTTCAATATCAACTTCCTATCCTAAAACACCTCATCTCCGTCATTCTTCACCGGCACAGAGCCTCTTTTATATCCTCCCAAATACCCACTCAATATATGGCGCCACCGCGGAGTTACCTCTCCCGGTCACCGAGTGGGGCCGCAGGGTTAGGGTTCCGAGATGACGTAGGTGGGGTAGTACATGGATGAAGCTTTGAAGAAGAAAAGGCTTAGAAATGGGGCGGAAATGGGGATTTGGAGGTGGAGAAGGTGCGAGGGACATTATTAATCACGGAGCGGGAAGGACGGAGGCGGAAGTTCCGGTTTGGGGGTTATGGGGAGGGAGATTGGCTGGGTTGCTTTGTATCTGGTGATGTACATATATTGTACATGTGCATACATATGTATGATACATATGTATGTATATGCTTATATAGTTGGATAGGCAGGTAGGCAGGCAGGTAGGCAGGCTGGCTGTGCATATTGATATATTTCCAACAGGTCATGCACCGGGCGTTCCGTATGTCATTTTTATTGGTCCAATCTGGTCATGTTGGATATATTACATGCTGCGTGACTGTTGGTTACGCATGACTGGATTTGTGACCGGTAAGCATGCATATATATCTGTAGGCAGATAAAGGCAGATTGACACAAGGCCGGCACAAGGCAGAAAGAGGGGAAATTGCCCGTAACATGTATATGAACGTAAAGGTATAAAATATACAACCTCCCCTTTTGAATCACATTTTGCAATCTCCATCATCATCAAAAACAAAATGTACAACCCCAATAACTTCTACATACCCTACCACCACCCTGCTCCATCGGGTCCCCTCCGGGGAGATCCCCGAAGATCACCACACCGAGAATCTCTCCACCAAAGCCTTTTCTACCCTCGTGCGCCCGCCCCCGATGTCTCCATGACAACCCTCGACGTGCACCATCAACGCACCCATTCCCGCCCACCCAGTCGCCCTAGACACACCAGCTCCATGATCGTTCACGACGGGTACGCCCCCGCCCGCGGCCGCTCTCTTTCGCGCGAGCGCGAGCGCGGCCGGAGACATAGCCACTCGCGTGTCCGTGTTCACCGAAACAGTAGGAGTCGCGGGTGGGGAAGCTCAGAGGAAGAAGATTTGGAAATCGAGCAGGATGAGGATGATGAGTGGGTTGACATGGGTGCTTATAGAGAGCGACCAGGCTTTGAAGTACGTCATAGGTCTCGTTCCCATCGCCGTTTTTACAGTCGGAGTCGGAGTCGTGGACGGGATGTAGTTGAACGGGAGGTTATTACCCATTACACTAACATTGATCATGGTAAGTGGATCGTATTTGAATCCTTGTTCTTGACTAACACGGCTAGGAACCATTCCCGGAATAACTCATCACGGCCACCACAACTACAGCCATGGACACGAGACGATTCCTCTTCGTACAAGATACCTTTCGGACCCGATAATGACCTTTCGCCAGGCAACGTTACGTTCTCCATGGAGGGTATCCCCAGGATCCGAAGGGCCCACCACGGAGATCTTCAGGGAACTAATTGAAGAAAGACGTCTCATAGACCGAGGTCTAAGATATCGCACGGGAGAAAGATATTTCTGTGTCGAGGGCTACCTTTCTCCCGAAGTCATGCGGGAGCTAATTAGCGTAGAAGGAGGGTATTCCCGGAGGCGAAGCCGTAGTCGACGGGGATATAGGTAGTTTAGCCAACATCACCAGCACCACATAATCCAAACAATTTCCCCAACAAAGCTCCCATGAACCTCGTAACCCAAGCAGCTGACACTCCACCTCCAAGGCTCTAAATCCCGCAACGTTCCATGGCTCAGCTTGCTCAGCTGGGTTGTCGATGCCAGGATGAATAAAACTAACACTCCCATTTTCATCCTACGACTAAATATAGTGATTGTGCGAGGCCGTGTTCCGTCGTGGGTCTATCGGCTACGTAGGTTATGTTACGTGACTTTGGACGATACCTTGGTTGTGTGGTACGTTGCGGAACGGGGCGGGAGGGCGGAGTATTTTGCCACTTGGGTTGTTTTTCGTATTGGGGCGTTTGTTGGGCCGAGGAGCTTACCGAGGACATCTGTAAGCGAGGTATCATACCATTCTCCAAAGTATAAAGACCCTCGAGTATCCCGTCGTAATTCCACCATCTTCTCTGTCATCATCAGCATCATCAGCATCATCAGCATCATCATCATCATCATCATAACACTTCATAATCACCAGCATCATACCCCATCATACCCACCATCATGAAAACCACCTTCGCCCTCCTCACCGCCTTCACGGCCTTCACCACCGCCGCCCCCGCCATCCTCGAAGACCGCTCCTTCCAAACCGTCAACTTCACCTTCCACGCCGCCGCCGCCAGCTACGACCTCTCCATCCCCGCCGACGGAGAATTCCACGAGACCGGCCGTTAGTATCTCCCCAGTTCCCTCGTCTGTCCCAGTGCACTAACACTTTCCCAGACCCCGATCTGAACATCAACATCATCGACACCCCCGTCTTCTCCGCCCTCACCAACTGTGAATTCCAGACTCCCGGGACCGTCGCCTTAGCCTCCAGCTACTCCACCTCCGGCACCCCCGAGGTTCTCGTTGGCCCTCCTCAGCCCGTTACCGCTGTTAAATGCTGGGGTAGCTGTGTTCCCATCTACAGTGACTGCTACATCAACGGTGTTAGTCAGGGCGGCTGCTGCAGTGGTTACTGTGCCGCTAACAAGTGCCGTCCCTTCCCTCAGTTCGAGTAGACGGTAAAGTCATAGTGACGGACTGTACATGTGTCCGGACACACGCTGGTTATATTTATATTGCATTACATCTGTATTAGAACACACTCTTTTTGCCTAATCATTAATAAAAACACACTCCTTTACTTAAAACCTTAAGCCTGCAACGACCGTCTCGTTCTCTTCGAACTCTCAGGAACCTCCTCGCCCTTCCGCTTAACCGCCGTAGTCTTCTTATCCTCCACTACATCCGACTTTCTAGGTCTACCTCTCTTGGCCTTGGGTTTCTCCTCAGGCTGCTCCTCAGGCTTCTCCTCGACCTTTTCGGGGACAATATCTGACTTACGGGGGCGACCGCGCTTCTTCACAGGCTCTTCGACGGTAGACACATCAGCGTCAGCGGCAGCGTTAGCAGCGGCCTCGGCTTCAGCTTCCACGTCTATTTTCTTAGGACGGCCACGACGGGCAATGGGTGTGGTCTCGCCCTTAGCGGGGGTGCCCTTGGCCGGAGTAGCCTTGGCCGGAGTAGCTTTAGCCGGGGTAGCCTTAGCGGGGGTGGCTTTTGCAGCAGTCTTCACAGTCTTCTCCTCCTCCTCTCCCACCACCTTATCCTTCTCTTTCTCTCTGAGCTCCAACTCCGCCTTACTAGGTCTCCCTCTCTTCTTCGCAGGAGGCGCCGTAGTATCCGTCACAGCCGCTCTCTTCTTAGATACCGTCGGCTTAGCGACCAGTGTCTCATCCTCCGAAGACTCCAGCTTAGCCTTCTGCACCTCAACCTTCTTCGCCGCACCACGACCCTTCTTCTTCTTCTCCTGGACATCCTCCATGACGACATCCTCAGAAACCTCCTCCTTAGGCTCCTCAACAACCTTTCTAGGCCGTCCTCTCTTCGCAACCGTCTTAACAGGCTCCTCAACAACCTCCTTCTCCTCCGTCTCCGGTTCCTCCTTTTCCTCCTTAGGCTTCTCCGTCTTTACAGGCCCGTCAATCGACTTGCGCGGTCTCCCTCTAGGCTTAGGCGCTGGCTTATCTTCACCATCCGTCTTAACCTTTGCCGGACGACCTCTCTTCTTCAAAGGCTTAACCTCTTCAGGCTCCGCCTCATCTTCTCCTTCATTCTCCGATGGCGCGACAGTTTTCGCGGTAGTAGCGGCAGCGGCCTTTGCGGCGTTGGATGGGCGGCCGCGTTTCTTGGGGGTTGGAGTCGGCGCCTAGTAAAAAGTAGATGTTAGTTTTCATGTCTGCGATAGATGCCCGTGAATAGTTACGTACCTCTTCTTCCTTATCAGCCTCTTCACTAGCGGTCTCTTCAGCAACCTTCTTCTTAGTCGCCCGACCACGAATACCCTTCATACCAGGCTTATTAAACTCAGGATCCTAAAACACGTCAGTCAGCGCATAACTCCCCAACAATATCCATCAAAACTCACGCCATTGAAATCTTCGGCATCAATATGACCCTGGGTGACGCATCTCCGAATCTTCTCTTTAATAGAGTCATCTTCAATCTCATCATATCCATCAATAACGTCCCAATCCTTCTGATCTCCCTCGCCACAAAGTTCCTGCACTGTCTTCAACTGCGCTCCAGAAACACATCCCCAATGCTTCCACTTCCACGCGCCTCGTTCCTGAATCTCCACCCAAGTGCCCAGTCTAAGTTCGCCCTTTTTGCATTTAGTAGCTTCTTTTTTACATTGCGTATCGACGCAACCCGCGCGATTGTTCGGCGATATTTCTATTCGGGGAGACAGGCCTATGTTAATTACCACTCTGCAGCATCATCTGCGCCAAAGAAAACCTACCAATGCGATATTGCGGCATTGTCTTAATGTATCGTCAACAAAAATAATCGTTTGAAAATCCACAAAATTCCGGAAATCCTAAAAAAAAGACCTGTCTGGTTCGTTGTTCGTCGAAGCAAAAGTAACAAAGAAAAAAGAAAGAGAAAAAAAAAAGAAGCCCAATAATTCCCTGCTCCTGTCGGGGGAAAAAAAAACAATCAGAGAAAAAAAAAATCTAAACAATAAAGACCCAGAAATAATCCCACTGTCTATTTTTTTATTTCTTTTCCCAGCCAGCACCTTACCGGGACATAAACCAGAAAATTATGAGAAAAGGTGTAGCGAGAAGGTAAAAAAAAAAAGAAAGCAAAGGAGAGAGAGAGAAAAAAAAAAGGTGAAAGCCTGTTAGGAGGGGTTAATAGCGAAAGTGATTAATTTCTGATGACGGTGGACATTTCCGTTGTGGATTTTTCTGTTCTTTCTTCTTTTTATTTGGAGGCTGGAAGGGATGGTGTTTTTTTTTTTTTTTTGGTGAATTTAATACGCGTTGGTTCTTTCTCGAAGTGGAGTTTCTTTGGAATTTTTGCTGACTTTTTTTTTTCACGGTGTTTAGGAACCCGCTGAGAGGGCAGTCACTAAAGATGACGTGTATACATTATGCATAGTGAACAGAAGAGGACATGTTAGGTTACTAGAGAATCAAGAAACGGCAATTTTAGGTTTAACGGTCTACGTGAATATTCCTTGATATTTGTGGTTTAAATTTAACCTTGAAAATTTGACAAGTCTTTTCTATTTTCCATTTTCCATTGTTTAATATTTGTTTCTAATTTTCAAAAGCTTTACATAACCTAGCTTCTTCACTTGTCTTCCTTTATAAATCCCTCGTTCACTCGTCTAATCCTAAATTCCACGCTACATCAGACCAACGTTGTCCTACATAAAACATGTCTCGCCATTTCATAGTCGGTCTCTCCCAAAATAATCATCATCACCATTCCGCTAACATCCCACAACCTCAAAAAGGAAACTAATGAGCCATAGGGTCCAGGGTCTCCCCACTTCCCCACTACATAAAAGCCGACCAACCAATATACATCCTCGCCAGATTCTCCGAACTGACTGCCTGTTTAATCAACTCATCCACGTGACCCTCCACACCCAACGGGATCGCATCGTTCATGAACCCGCCCATTTTCTTTTGGACTCCTTCAAACGCCGCTTCGGGCGTCATTCGTACTCCGCTCTTGGTCCCGGCGCGGGCTTTCTCCTTGAGGAGATCAAGTGTGGGGTCATGAATGAATACGGACATGAGAGTTAACAGAGTTTCTGTTTGAGAGCGTAGGACTGCGAGCGTGTATTCGGAACAAGCACGGAACGGCCCTTCATATCCGTGGATTCCCATGGCAGCCACCATATTGTGTGTGAGTCGGAAGGGAACTCGCTCGGGTGTCATCAGCGTTTGTCCTTTGTCAAAGAGACAGTTAAAGTCCACATGACAGATTCCACCGTTCCCTTCTTCAATAAGAACGTTCTCACCATGACGATCTCCAAGACCAACTATTGTCCCTACAATCGACATGACGGCTAATGTCCTAATATACCTCAACCTCGCATTAAACCACGTCGTAGGTTCCGGGAAGTTATCCATATACCAAATATGAAGAACCTCGGGAAACAACGGTAGAATCTTCTCCTTCCATAATTTCGGCTCCTTGATAGCCTCATCCAACATCTTTTGAATCTTTCCGAACCCAGGCGTCTCAATACCCCGCTTTGTATACATAGCCGTCAATGTATCTCTCAAAGTCTTCAACCCATCAATCCACTCAATCAACCCACAAGCCTCCCAAATCGGCGTCACACCGTACGTCCGTACGTATAATTGCCTTTTACTAGTCTGCGGATCCTTCTTCAACGCCTTATTAATGATACTCGTGAACTCCATGAATCGTTGATCCGCGCGTAAGTCATCCTTCGGCTTCACCAAGAATTTATGCTTTTTCCCGTCAGATCCCCAGATAGTAATCCGGCGCGGCTTCGCCAATGACCCCATAATCCACACCTCCTCATCCATCGCCTCAAAGGTAACCACGTTACCCGAAAACGGCTGATGTTTATTCCATGTGTCCACAGCCAACGTTGGGAGTCTAGCATCAAGACATTTTTGCGCCGGGACAACCAAAGGACAAGGGAAACATTCGCCTGCTTTGAAGCCAAGTTTCTGATATGTCGTTTTGGTGGTCATTCCCTGCTGAGCAAACTTGGTATCACACTCACTCATTCTTACAAGATGCACCGCAAGAACCTGTCCCTTCTGTAGAATCTCCATCGGATCCTCCGCCAACGGCGTAATTTTTACTGCGCGGTCAATCCGTTCCAGGATTTCTCTCCCGACCCGCCGCCGAGGATTCTTCGGGTGGTTATAAGTCAAAGGGAAGATATACCATAACGATTGACGTGGATGTACAGCCACAATCCGCACAATTATGTTAATCAGCATCCTGACCGCTTCGGGGTGTCGATGTGTTACACGGGCGACTAACTGCGGAAGAGCCGTATACTGCAAGAAGGTAGGGACTCGTCTTAGCTTCTTCTGTATGCTTTCGTGAATTTTGGAGAGTACCTCACGTCGTCTCTCCATAACCTCTTGTGATAATCTTGTCCCCTTCCCATTTGATTTGGTATCTGCAGTGTCATCAATACAAAGCGCCGCCTGCTCCAACCACATCGTGATAACAGTCGGCAGCATCTGATGTAGATGGCCTGTCCCCGTAGCTAGAGCTCGTAGGTAATTATCAATGATAACTTTCCTTATGTAGCCAGTCAACGTAGCATCTGATTGTGCATTACTATGCAGTTTCAATTCATACTCAAGAACCTTCTTGTAGTGTCGTCCCAACCAATAATGACCCTTTTCCCAGGACGGACAAGACCCCGTAACTTGTAGAAACTTCTGTCGCTGAGAGTCAATATTCATTTGTCCCGAAGACTGAAGCCACTTTGCCACACAAAGCTGTGCATGTGCCAACGTTTGCAAATTCGGTGAGACTTTCCGACCAGCGGCTATTGCGACCGATGAAGTCCCACTAGCAGCCGAGGCGGCCACAATCGCCGCGTTATTCGCAGCTTGAATATCCGCTGCCGCCCCAAACTTATCATTCGCAATCGCTGTTTCCAAAGTCGCAATGGCTCGTCGTCCGTGTCCCTGGAGGTTCAATAACTTTGCCCGTTCAATCAACGCCGACTCGGAACCTAGATTTGTCGCGTGCAAAACAGAGTTAAAAGACTGCTGCAACATCCCCGACTTTCTCGACATCCGACTTGAAGCCAGCCATAAAGTAGCAATGTTCTTGTTCGTATATGGCTCCCGAATAAGCTCCATCGCAGCCCTCTGGATACTGAGCACGTATTGCTGGTCCCCGGTGAACGACCCAAGCACTGAAAGACGGCGGTGTAAACTCGCCATCACACCATCCGTAGTACCCCCCGCCACAATCGATCGATTCGCAAGAATCATCTCTAGATCCGACAGAACGTGACATTGTAAAAGAAGCTCACGGGCAGCTTGTAAAGAGGCTGTCGTGGTATTTGTCAAGGCAGCTGAGATCTTGTCTCGAATTAGGGCGATTGTTCCTGGGATCGCACTATACTCTTTACGGTGGAGACAACGGAAGACTTCTCCTATTGACAGGTTAAAGTCGTCTAGAATATTTCCGTTATAGGAACAGACAAGTTGGTCCAGGTCATCCCAGCGAGTAGTAGCCCAGGCAGCCTCAACCGCATACGAACTAATTTTGTTCTCAAGTGCCCCGTTAGCTTTCATACTAGAGGCATAACTTAGCAAGACATCTACGCCATGTTAGCACATATCCCGAAAACCTTGATCCCTAGATACTCACCGTATTGCGCTGAATTCTTTAAACAATCCAGCAATTCCATCTGAACATCCGCATCAACCTGCCCACTCGACATCCGGAATTCACACCAAGTCTGCGCCGCCTCCCACTTTTGCGCCTTCTTATTCGCCGAAATCTCATGCTCCACATCAACAACTCTCAACTGTGCCGTAACACCCGCAAGTCCATCCGGCTCTTCAATTTGTTCATAAACTCTCACCAGCTCCTTCATCAACGCCTCTCTATTTTCCTTGGCCGCCGCCAACACCTGCTTATTCGCCTTTGAATTATCATTTCGCTGTTTCCGTGATGCATAGTTTCGTGCAAGCGGATCGTTGCTGTTTGGCGCGGTTTCGCGAATATGTAGTTCCAAGTGGAATAGGGCGCGGTTGAATTGGGAGCAGGCGAGGGCGCGGGAGGCGGTCAGTTGTGGGGGAATGGCGTCGAGGAACTTTTGCGCGCGGGACAGTTCTTGAGGTTGGTCGACGTCTGTTCTAATGGGGACCTTTTTGCGGTGAACATAGCGCATCATGTAATCGAGGATGTTAAAGACGCTCTGTAGGGTTGTTAGTTTCATGCAACTTGTGTCTGTCTGTGACACTCACCTCTGTATACAAATTATAGTTCCTCCTCTCCTCAGAACTATTCATATCCCCAACATCACTCTCCATGATATCCAAAACCTGTCGGTTCAACTTTTCATAAACCCCTTCATCACACCCGATAACCACATGACAAAACAAAGACGGCAGCAACGCCTCAGCTACCGATGAGTCCTTGATTCTCACCACCCTCTGCAACGGCTTAAGAATTTTTTCCGCCTGTGGGTTCTGTGGGTTACAAACCAGATAAGAAACCAGATCCTTGAGCCACAGGGCATGATCTCTATCCGCCCGGAACGCTGGAATCGTCGGTTTCGCTTGAGCCGCAGACGTGATTACATACCGAGATGACATGAACACGTTTAACAACCCTTGATCTGTCGGCTGTAAACTTTGAAATTCCTCCATGATTTTACTTCCCCTTCCACGGGTTCCCGTCCCTTTGATGGCATCCGTGATACCACAGGTACTCAAAATCTCTTGGATAGCATACGACAGAAAAACCTGCTCACGGCTGTGCGTCGTGGTGATGAAAGTCTTTAGTAGAACCTCTCTTAACAACGCAAATCCAAACTCCGTCGTCTCTACCGGACTCTGGAAGTTGTTGAAAATAACGAGTCTCCGATCCTCCTTATTCGCCTCTACCCGGTGGCAATCCAAACACCCAATAAGTCCAAAACATTCCGTCACCAACCGACAAATCTCCACGTCACTCCCATTATACCTACTCGCGGCATTAAGTAGTGCTCTAAGTAAAGCGGAAATCACCACGTCGGGGTTCTCATCAAGTGAGCCAGATTGGATCCATGCTTGGTTCGTCCGAAGAAATACCACCAGGTCTTCAAGACCCAGCCAAACAACACCTGCGTTTTCATGTTGAATCCGTTCGATGAAGATTTGAACATGTCTCTTGGTCCCTACCTTCGTCGCTTCCTCCTTGCGCTTCTGTGCCAACTCATCATCCAGCACCGCCAATGTCGTGGTCTGTCGGAGAGGCGGTAACTTTAAGACGTTCTTCTCATACATCCCCGGATACTTGCTATTCAGGGCAAGTATATGTTCCTCGGCACACACCCTCGTCTCATCGTTGAACAGACTCCAATGCTGCACAACGACGTAAAAAGTCGTCTCGATCATCATCTCTACATCCTTCGACTCAAGTGTATCAAGCAATGTGACCCACGCGCAAAACGCAGCATGACTGAGTACCGGCACCGCCATGGCTGATAACAGAGCCGCACTAATCTGTGCCTTCGCAAGCCTGATGTGCGTCTTACACGCAGTGATAAGTAACTCCATTGCCTTTATACATTCCGCTTGTTCGTGGGTTGTCTCGGAGAACTTGAGGGAACTTGGGGGGTTCACCATGTCGCTCATTCGAGTGATGAGACCCAAGAGGTGCTGTTCCAAAGCAATCCCAATGATATCGTGCGGTCTTTCTTTCGCCTCTTTTTTGTTACTGTTGATTTGGATACAACACCATTGGAGAGCCGCCAATGCAGCATCCTGCTTCTTTTTATCCACGGAGGAAGCACCAACGAGTAAAAGCTCATGGATCGTCGGGACTAAAGCCTGGCGCATCAAAGCAGTCACCGTAACAGCTTCGAAACCCCGGTCAATCCTGACAAGATGTTCCAAGACCATCTCATCTGCCCGTTCCGTCCGCTCATGGTAATAAACCAATAAAACAGCCAAAACTCTCGCCGTATACTCTTCTCTCAAGAATAGCTGGACGACACCCAGCTTTGCTGATGCCGCTATCCGCTGGATTATATTAGTGTTATATTCCAACGTCAAATAAGGCAATGCATGACCTCTCGCCACAGCCATTAACTTGTCAAGACTAATATTCAACAGCCCCGCCAAATTGTTACTTAATCGAGGACATGAATCCAAGCAACTCAAGGTCTTATGGGAAATGTATCGCCAAAACGGTTGAACAAGGGCACTTAGTGACTTTCCCCGTGACTGCGCCAAGCCACCAAGCTCGACAGATGCCATAGCGACAATCGTCGAATTTGCGTGGCCGAGGAAATCTACGAGTTGCACTATCACGGGGCTAACTTCAAAGTCTGGCAAAACACGGCCAAGTTGACCCCAGGCCATGATACATGTCTCTAACAGAGAAACCTCCTTACGGTCTGAAATTTGCTTTAACAAGCCAATAACTTGATTCCGATTCCGAACAATGATTTTACTGTCGATACTAGAGGTAGCCTTGTCCTCGAGAAGTAGTGGGAATGTTCGTCTATAGGAAGTTAGTAAGAGCGTGTTTGAGGTGAAAAGGATTATACTCACGCAGCTGCTATCCGCATCTCCCGTACATGACTACTCAAAGACTTGAGACACCATAACCCCAATGCCGAATTTTGCAAATCATACAACTCTGGCAGATGAACGTGGACGAGAATCTTCTGTAACGCCACCATGGTTACGATGCGCGGTTTTATCGATCTCTCGAACTCTGGTAGAACAATCAAATTCTTAAACGCCGCAATTAAGTCTTTCTTTACAGAGACACTCTGCTGTGTATTAAGAATAACCGCCGGGTCTGCCATTAAACAGACATAACACCACATTTTCGTTTGACCTGCCCTTTTAGTATCGCGTTCAACTTTCAACGTAGAATCAGCAGAACAAGCACAGTGGGCAATTGTCTCCACAAATGCACACCGACTATCATCGTCCATCCCAGGGAAGGCAGCTGTGAAAACATGTTCTAACATGTCAGAGTTAATGTCAATGTTGAACCGGTTGTAAATCGTCTGCGCAAGTAGATTATCCGAATCAGAGTATTTTCTCCTCTTTGCATCAGGTGTCCCCGTCTCATCTTGCGTCGCCCATGATATCCCAATCTTGGCTACCTGGTCTCTAACCTTGATATCTGTGAAGTTTTCGGGGCGTGTGCTGTAGGGGAAGAGGTGGCCTTCAGGTGGGCTAGATGAGACTTCTCTCATCAAGTCGACAATTTTATCGAAATCAGCCTCCAAATTTGGAAGAGCAAGGAGAAGCTCAACTTTTGGAAGAACGTGGGATGCTACCAATTGTGATATCTCTACTTGGTGAACGGAATAATGAACTAGTGAGATTAAAGCGTCAAGAAGAGTTTCTCGTCGAGATATGGTCTCTACATCTTTGCCTTTGAGCTGATCTGGGTAACTAGCCAGTTCTGAACATAGAAGGGCTAGTGTAATTGGGGCCTTTTCGTGGGTGATTAACCGAGCTGATTCCGTAACGTGTCGTTCGCATTTAAGGAACGGCAAGACTAACTTTATCACAGGGGTGATGTCTGACTTTACGGACTCATGTAGTGCTACCGCTGCGGTGCCCAGAAACTGTAATGAGTCGAGGGCCCACAAGCCATAGTTAAGGAAGATATCTGAGCTAGCTTCTCGTAAAATGTGATTTGTCATGATATGGAGGAAACTCGTAGCTTGTCGTATCAACCGGTCAGGACTAGCAACGATATACTGCAACGCCGCTCTTGGCGATTGATCATGTTCGCCAAGGATGCGATCTAATGTGATTGCTGGTGGCAGTGTGGTTACATATGACGTGGGATTCGGGTTCAACAAGACACCAGTGATTTCTACAAGATAACATATCAAAAGTCAGCAAATTATTACATAGTGAGCCTTTATCACAACCCAGGCACTCACCGTTGACAGTATCCCTAAAGTACTCTAATAACTTGGGATATACAGCAGGAATCTTTTCCCGAGCCTTCATAGAATGATACAACATATTGCCCAAACAATCCTCCAACAGATTCTTCCCCGCAGAGAATTCCCCATATCCCATGATAGACATGACCTGCGCCACCAGCCAAATCCAGAAAGGCTCATCCCCTCTCTTAATCAAGTCTTCATCACAATTCGGCTTAACCCGACAATCCATAACCTCCGGCGACTCCCCCATAGCTTGCGCCAAAAATCCCACCGTCGCCGTAACAGACGTGACAGCCTCCCCCGCCTTAGCCCTCGTAATTCCCACCTCCAATGGCGGTCTCAGCGCGGTAATGTGTAGTTTACAAAATGCATAAGCCAGTACATGATTGTCGTCAATCCGGTCTTGCGGGCAGGTATACTCCGACGGGTGCTTGTCCTTAATGCGCATCGCCGTTTCTACCAACTTTGTCGCCTCGGCATTATTTGCAACTGACGCCGCTAGACGGACCGGCGCCGAGTAGCCCGCCAGATTGGCATTGTTTAGGGTTGTTGTCGAGGAGGCATCTTGAGATGTGGGGCCGGGGCGGTTGTTTGGCGGGGGAGCTGCCTGGTGATGGGCGGGGTGGCCGTGGTTCATATTTGGGACCATTGACTGGGTGTTCTCATGGCTGGTTGGGAGGGTTAGTATCTAGTGTGTACGGGGCGCTTCTCGGTAAACGCTTTTAATAGATAAATCAGATGAAGATTTCTAATGATTACTATCGTGGATGATGAACACGACGTTGTGCGGTAGTATACTTTGTCACACCAACCTGTATTGCCTGGGGTTTGGTCGCGACGAATGTGGGTCCACTTTACACGATGACACGTGATGCTCTTTGTTGGTATTAACCCTTGTGGTTGTTTTAACCCTATATAATGTTGATTGAGATTATCAGCGATTGTTTGTTTAATTCTTATCTTGTATCGCCTCAATGAAACTTGAGTAACTTAACTTGGTTTAACAAAAGTGCAATAGACGTGTGAACTTGTATCTAACTGGGCAAATGACCCAATCGCAACGTTGCGATTATACATACCACTTGTCACCTGTCAGCTACTCTATGAACGAAGCAACGTTATTTCTTGGCTTTCCTCACTAGGTGTCTTCAAAAGTTCCATGACGGAATCTATGTATGTAGGTGGCATTTTAGCGAGCCTGATGATTTTAGCGGATCTTGGCAGAATATCTGTAGGATACCGATGTCTCTCATGTTGAGTATTTTGTAAAAACGTTAGAGAAGATATAGCTGGCGTACGAGCACATAACAAGCCTTCACATGCACATGGTCGGACTCGGTTCTGCAGGTGATGCATTCTACATGAACGCTCTGCATTCTATAAACAAGTCTTACACTATGCAGTATCTGAGATTCGGTATAACCGTCCTGTGGTGGAAGCATCTGTTGGCCACCGCTACATGTTCTCTCCAAAATGTGCTAAACGCAAACCGAAAAATACATACACAATAGGCAGGCATCCCAAGTCGACCAATGGGGAGTTACCGGAGGATAAGAAGCCAAGAACAAGACACGCGACTAAGGACGAGAGAAGCAAGAGAATACTTGAGCCGGCAGGAGAAAACAGGCGGCACTGATAGGGTAGTCCGATGCCAAGACGAGTACGGACATTTTTAACACTATTTAAATCTAACCGACGTCGAATGTTCTATGTATAACAAGATGACTTCGATCAAACCTACCACCATCTCATGAATGTTATAAATGGCTGACGCAAACTGGCGACATTTAGTGGACTCCAGACTGATGTCATATCCAGGATGTAGTGACGAATATGCCAAAAATTGAGTTTGTCCCTCATACTTCCGACAATCGCTTCATTGGCAATGGACAGACCACCTTCAAGAACCACGGATAGCAGGGATGATATGCACTGAGCAAACATGGGTAAAGTCCGATAAAGAGGGGACAGGATAAAAAAAAGAAGACAAGAGGAAAAACCTCAAATCAAGATTTTGCCAAGACTAGCGGCAAGACTTGGCGGACTGACAAAAGTTCTTGGGAGCTAGAAAGAAAGACGGATCGAGGGAACAGCCAGGGGCATTACTATTAAGAGAGGGGTCATTTTGTGTATATAAGAAATCGGGCGTCCTTGGATACGGCCGGATAATAGTTAACTTCCGTAGTGTAAGATGGATTTCGGTTGATGCCGTTGAACATCAGGTATTATGGAGTTGGTGTGGAACAGCTCCATTCAAAAAGTTCATGATTATTACGGCTGTCAACCTTAACAAAACGACATCATGTCCGTTTTGTCAGGCGGTATTCGTTCCATGGGTGGTCTAAACTTTAAGGCTGCAAGCACTGGCGCATACGTTCATAACGGACCCGGACAATCCGGCCGGGTTGTTTTTGCCAAGCATATCAACAGTCCAGGTGTAAAAATGGCAGGCAAACTAGAATCATGATAAGGCCACTGTGTAATAATTTCCTATCTACGAAAAATAATGCGATCCTGCAGTAAATATGTGCATATGTACACACATATACTTGTGGAAGTACATTATTCCTCCCTGTCGATTTTGCCAAGACTTATGGCCGATAACAGCTGCATCATCCATCACGATCCGCTCGCTCGCCTAAAACAGAATGACGTCCAATCCAGCTTTTCACTACACAAGCAACTTGAAAATACCGCCAAACATCGTAATGTTCCTAGCTGCGATGGCGTGCTTGCTCTGTAGCAGGGTTAATCGCCGTGACCTGGGATATATAGAGCCGGAAGGAATTATTAGAACAATCCCCGTGGGTTGACAGCGAGCTAGAAGCTTTTACGGTACGGTACGGCATGGTGAGACTTGCCCGGTGGAATCTAGAACCTTAACCGTGAATAGTGGTTTATGTAAATGGTTGACATCATAGATCCTGGTAAACTCGTGATCTGAGTGGTTACTGGCATAACGTAACGAGCTTGGATGGCTAGATGGCCCGGCGGTGAACGGACAAGACCACCATCACGATTGTACAGCTAAACCCACTACACGAAACAAATCTGGGGTCCCCACCATCCAACAATAGCTATGGTGTCATATCAAGGGTTCACAACGACAACCTCAAGTTTTGCAAAACTCACAAGCCTCTGTAACAAAACCACTGAACATTAGGACTTTACCATACTGCATGTCCTCTATACCTAACCTAGCTCCTACAATCAAACCCAATATCATCCTCAATATCTGAGCCTTTGTACGCCACCAGCCTTCTAATCAGAATTTACCCGCTTCAAGGGCAAGTCATATCTCAATTCAAACCCGCTAACAAGCCATTTCCCAATCGGGACTTGCGTGTATGCAACCAAACAAGCGCTACGTCCGTTCCTTCCACTTCCGGTTCTATGTCTTTTCGATTGGAAAGAGGCACGCCCCTCTTTGATTCCTGTCGGGGCCGTGATTTGGCGTTTTGTGAGGGACATCATGCTGTGTTGCTATCTTGGTTTTTCCCCCGTCTAGACACACTCCCCACTCACACCTATTAGCCCTGGTATCTCTGGATGCCAAGAGTCTCTTCTTGATCCCTCATATATCTCATGTAGTGTTGGCTTATCGGCTACGGTGGCGTCAGTACATACATAAAAGGTCGACCGCCGCACTGTCATTGATGTGCATTTGTCTTTCTCGGTTCATCAAGCCGATGTCTGCATCCTCTTGCATTCTGCTTGCCATCTAAGTCATTCATTCATTTTTCTTTGCATTTGCTATATCCCTTATCTAATAAATCACCTAATACCCTAAAATGGCCGACATCAACACTCCGGCGGTCACTGCCACCGAAAAGGACTCGTCACACAAGACGTCTCTTGACAAGGGAAGCGCCCCCGACCTTGTTGCCGATTCGGGTTCCTCCATCCACTCAGACGAGCCCACGGAGGAAGACCTTCGGACTCTTCCCCGTGTCTCGGGAAAGATTGACTGGTCCATTTACACCATTGCGTTTGCTGAGTTGTGCGAGCGTTTCTCGTACTATGGTTCTTCTGTCCTTTACACCAACTTTGTCAACAAGCCTCTTCCTGAGGGTTCGACTACCGGTGCCAGCCATGGTACTTCCGCTAGTACCCCCGGTGCCCTTGGCATGGGTACTCGTGCCTCGCAGGCCATTTCGCTGATCAACACCTTCTGGGCCTACATTATGCCCCTGTTCGGGTAAGTTTGATTCAACAACAGTTACATAGTTCTCATTACTAACCATCATCGTACTACAGTGCCTGGTTGGCCGATGCTCGCCTTGGTCGTTACAAGGTCATCCACATTGCCATTGCCGTGTCCACCGTAGCCCACGTGATTCTCACTGCCGCTGCCTCTCCCAAGGTCATTGTTCACTCCGACCGCTCCTTCGCTGCCTTCTTCATCGGAATGTTCATTCTCTGCTGCGGTACTGGTCTCTTCAAGGCCAACATCTCTCCCCTTCTCGCTGAGCAGAACCGTGACCTTCGTATGCGTGTTGAGGTCCGTAATGGCGAGCGTGTCATCGTCGACCCCGCAATCACCAACTCCCGTATCTTCCTTTACTTCTACTTTGCCATCAACATTGGAGCTGTGGCCGGTCAAATTTCCATGGTCTGGGTTGAGAAGTATGTTGGCTTCTGGCTTGCTTTCCTCCTGCCTACCGTGCTGTTCTTGATTTGCCCTGTTGTCCTCTGGGCTAACAAGAAGAAGTACATTCTTTCACCTCCCACTGGCTCTGTCCTCAGCAAGTTCGTTCGTATGTTTGTCTGGACTGGCAAGCAGTCTGGCAGTTACTTCAAGTTGAACTGGGAGCATGCTCGTCCTTCTAACTACGCTGTGGCTGACCGCCCGTCATGGATGACCTATGATGATGCTTGGGTTGACGAGGTTCGCCGTGGTCTGATGGCTTGCAAGGTCTTCCTGTTCCTTCCCATCTTCCACTTGGCCTACAACCAGATGTCCAACAACTTGACTACCCAGGCGGGCACCATGGAGCTTCACGGTGTCCCCAACGATATTATTCAGAACTTGAACCCAATCTCGATTGTCATCATGGTCCCTCTCTTTGATCGTTTCCTCTACCCTGGTCTCCGCAAGGCCGGTATCAACTTCACCCCTATTCGTCGTATGACTGCTGGTTTCTTCATCGGTGCCGCTTCCATGGTTGCCGCCGCTGTCATGCAACACTACATCTACAAGATGTCCCCCTGCGGCAAGTACGCCAACGATGAAGGCTGTGACCCTGCTCCTATCAACGTTTGGGCCCAGTCTCTCCCATACATCCTCATTGGTGTCTCTGAGATCTTCACCAACGTCACTTCCTACGAATACGCTTACTCCAAGGCTCCCGAGAACATGCGTTCGCTCGTCATGTCTGTGAACTTGTTCATGTCGGCCTTTGCTTCTGCCATTGGTCAGGCTTTCACCCCTCTGTCCGGTGATCCTCTTCTTGTCTGGAACTACGTCACTGTTGCTATCATTGCCTTCCTTGGTGGTGTTGCTTTCTGGCTCTGCTTCAGACATTTGGATGCTGACGAGGACAAGTGGAACTTGATCCAGTCTTCCAAGTTCAAGGGTGACAACCAACCCGAGGCTGTCACCACTGAGCAGGTTGCTCGTGAGCAGGAGGAGACTTCTAAGAAGGTTTAAATCATTCATGTATTTATACATGTGCATGGGGCTTGAGTATCGGGGTAGTTGAAAACTTGGCATTGATATGGCATTTTTAGCATTAGCATTTTATTCCCTTTTAATATATAGCATCATGGATTGGCTACGGCCATTCCATCATTTCATCGTCTTTTAAATCTACTCTCATTGGCTGTTTTCGTGATCATGATAAACAAACTATTCATTAAATTCATATTAAGTTCATGTCTAATTCCTCTACATCATATGCAAATACACCAAGTTGGTAAACCACTTATCCTTTTTCAACAGAGTCCGACCCAAACTCCCATTCATAACCTCATCAACAAATGCCTCTCCAATAATCTCACACCACAAATCCGGTCCCTCTTTCCTCTTTGGTCTGAGAATAACCGGAGTACCATGTGAAACGAGAATCCCCACCATATCACCCTTCTTAGTTGCTGCCGGAACCAATGCTAATCGGCCCCTTTCAGTAACGGCAAGACGTCTGTTACGGCATCGTGAGACTGATAGGGCACGTTCTTTTATGGCGGGGGGTGTCACGGAGTAAGGAGTGGGATGGGCGGAAAGAAGAGTGCCGAGAGGATTTCCGTTGATTTGGAGACTGGCGGAGTGGTGGAGGAAGGCGTACCGGGGATATTCGGGTGATGACTCAACAGGGACATCGCCTAAAGAGTGTTAGTATTGGGTAATCGGGACACTTGAAGTTGAAAAACTTACCGGCTATAGAGAATAGGAGATCTTGTAGTTGTGTAGGTGTCGGTGTCTCTGTTGATGAGGCGAGTATTCTCCATAGAGCATGTGACGCCTCAACACGATGTGCTCTCTTCCCACTGTTAGGCTGAATAACATTAACATCCACGGCTTTCCCCAACTTGAGGTTAGTCACATCACTTGGCGCAACGGCACCCAACCCATCAATAGTGTCAATATCCCAAGCCATGGCCCTAAATACTGGACCCGTTGACTCCCTCTCAAAGTACGTAGCACCCCATGGAAGTGCCACCTCGCCATCTTCAACACCGTTTGCACACCAAGATCCATCAATAGGATAGCATCTAGCATTATCCGGCCGGGCAAAGTTAGGACACCAAGAAGGTAGTGTACCATCCGTAGGATGTCTACCGTCCAAAAGAGACAAAATTGCAAGTGAAGCATCATCCGTCAAACACCGTTCCGCAAAACTGACATAAGTCTTGGCCGCAGGAATATCCGCATCCACGGTCATTGGGACCATGCTGGGGATCGAAAGAAGACTGAAGACTCTATCTTTGGCATTACTGCATTCCGTGTTGGCTGATAAAAGGAGCGTTTTCCGAACAATGGGGAGGCCGATGGGGCTACCACCAGTTTCAGCGACGTGACTTGGATCTGTTGCTGAGTCTACTGATTCTGGAGTACCCATGTGCGTGTCATAAAGATGTGTCGTTAATTTGTTGATTTCGGTGATGTGTGAGATGGCGAAGCGGCCGTCGAGTTGGACATTATGTTGCACGAGGATTCTCTGTAAAAGTTGCCCAAGGAAAGATTCAAATGGCTCTAAAAGCTCCGCTGCATCCCGGATATATCTCCATTGTGTCATATGTTCACCGCAAAACACAGGCATCGCATGGTTACCCGCCGTTAATTCCTGAATAGCCCACGTACGTCTCCAATAAGCATTTCCATACAATGTGAAAATACTAGCCGCCATTTTCAGCGTGTCGTCAATATTAGCCGCCATGTAATTCGTCTGTTCATCCTGCCATATTCTCTTAGTCGCATACAACTGCAGCTTGGCACGGAGTCGATGTCCAGGACTCAGTACCGGGTCGTCGTCGAAAGCGCGGAGATACTCCGTTCGGTAACTGCGACTGATTTCTGTGACGTAACTCATTGCGCGACCCACTGGTGCGCTTTGTGCTGGTTCTCCAAGCCAGACTACGACGTTGCCGGCTTGGCAGAAAATGTTGTATTGGAGGTCAATGTGCGACTTGACTTCAGCAGAGTCGGCCTGGTTGATACAGAAGACGTCAATCCACATCCATAAACCCATCCGGAAGATATCAAGTTCTCTGAAGCGACGCAGAGCAGCCGTGAGGTTGGCCGAAACCATCTTGCTTCCGCCGTCAATATAGACCTTTTCCGACTCTGTTGGTGAACCCCACCGGTAACTCAGTGCCACATAGTTGCCGGATATGGGGCCGTGGTCACTACCCCAGTTATACCGATCTCTGTAAGCCTGTTCACCGCTAGGGGCAGCAGTCATGCTGCGGACTGTGCGGCCCTTGAGAAGGGAATAGTCTGTTCCCGGACAAACATCACCTGCATCCAGTAGCCCCTCTTCCAACAACACTGGACTCAAGTCAGAGGCAATTCCCTTAACGGCTGGTCCTCCCAGTACTAAGTCCTCTGGCACGGCATCGAGATCGAGAGTAGAAGCGTTTTGTGTTGGTGGATATTTCTTAAATCTGTCTTTGAGTTTCTGGCGGAGGCCCTTGTCTTCGAGGATACAATATCTCTCGGGATGAAGTTGGGCTGTGATGTATGAATCGAAGCTGATAGAAGGCCGAGACGGAGGTGACCGAGATTCACCACGGCGGAGACGGGATGAAGAGAGTTCGACGACACGGCTGCGGAGGCTGATAGGGCTGTCTAGGGCGTCACTGGGGTTCCGGGGGACGATTTGGACGAGGCGGATAGACTTTGCAGTCGGTAGCGGAAGATAAGCGTAGGGCTGCGGCATGGTCACGATGCCTTTGGTGAATTATACGATTAAATATTAAGTTTGAATTTGTGGTGTTGATGGAGTTCGGTAGTTGAAAGATATAGTGTAAGTGAAGTCGTATAAGTCTGAGACAATGTCACCTTTGATGCTTGTTCATCGGCAGTTCATGCAACGATGAGCTAGTGACAAAGAGCGGAACTAAGTCGTGAGGCCGCAAGATTCAGTCGAAAGAACGCGGCTAAAACAGGCGAACAAAGAAGAACCTAAATTCTGGAAGGTGGGTGGCAAATGCTCTAAGTACATTCTGAACAAGAGCCCAGGGTGGGGTTTCTAGACAGGTCAGCCAACAGCAAAACCAATAAGTCAATGCACCCACCTTGTCCTCCAATCTTGGAGAATTCGCAAAGCGGCCGGTCAACACAAGCTGCAATACTAGCTTTTACGGCCCCTTCCTTCCACCTAAGTGTTCCCTGGCCCTGGTCTTGGCTTGATCACGTCACAGTTCACCAAGGTGGGACCAGCAAGAAAGAGGTGCTAACTACATAGCTTTTGAAGATTTACTAAGTCCTGGTGTGTATGTAGCGCCAGTACTATTCCGGGGATCCCTCGATGGACTAGAGAGCTAGTTTGGAGCTAGACTGACGTACGGAACTCACCGTCACTTCCGACTGTAAAACTCGATTTCTTCACAGAGATGGACAACAGGTCAACATGACTCAACATAGAGAAATCCTATCTTCGGGCTTCAATACGGATATTCACGGCCTGTGTCCATCACATAAGCTTGTCTCTTATCATGCATCTGCCAAGACAACAGCTGTGGACGATTTGTAACCCGAGATGGATGCAGGCAACCCCTAGACAGATATGTAGGTACATCCATATATATGATGATATCTATATTTGATGCCCAAAGAACCTGCCATGCAACACACTGTCCCTCGTCCCCGCCCCTCTCCCCAGCAGCTTGATCGGCTTATGTACATGTGGTCCCTGCACCTACGTATCCGCGAGAATGTTGCCAACAACGGCCGCTGATGGTGATGCTATTGCCGTCTGTGGTTGTCAAGACAGGCATGATGATCCAACCATTGTAGTGGATTATGCTCGTGGCTGGGTGTTGCAGACAAACAAAATCCAGGGAACATACAAATGACAGCTCTATCAAACGGGGCGTCCGAGTGCCGAGTCATCTCCCCAAAAATAAAAGGATGAGAAGGACTCAGACGTCCGGCCCCATCATTCTGCTCCGTAGTCCTTCCATGTTCTGTTATCCGCGGACATGCCAACACGTTTGGTTGGAAGTCAATGCCTAGTTTCTAGAAGCTGGAACCAGCCGACCGCAAGCAAGGTTACCTTTTTAGTTCCCTACCAGGGCCCCTGAAAGGTCTTTGGTGGAGAATTCTTATCTCCACCGGCATTGGACAGGCCGCACAGTACATCAGCACACACACAAACCACAGACTAGAGGTCGTAATAGTCTTGTCCTGTTTGTAGCGTTGCATCCGGAAGCGACGGAGCGGCAATTAACATGGCGGGGAACATGTGTACTTTCATCACAATCGCCCCACCAAACTCACTAATCAAGCGTCAAAATGACGTTTTAAGTCTAAATTTGTCATGTTACTCGCCAAAAGATTTCTTATAGAGTATAAGGCGTAACCTGCGTGTGCATTGTATGCTATGTGTTGGTTAAAACAGGAAGGTGCTCGCAGAAGTCTATTGGTCAGTCATGTCCTCTTAGCATCCTATATCTGACATGTGCCTTGGCTTTTGTTAGGATGCTTGGCACATTCGCATTGTTGTCATGATTAACAGGGTTTGTGGATTCTTCTCCACGCAGAATGGCCAATTTGGGTCATTGTAGTAATGGTCCGTCATGGATGGATTGCTTTTCATTTCCCAGCACCCGCATCAAAAGTGCGCAATTGTGGCGAGCTCGGAGGACGGACAAACCAACCGACATCGAGTAGCCCCAGCATCACATGCAAGTGCCGTGTATAATCTTCGCTCTTGCAGGCAATGCTCCTGGTAAAATCAAGGTTCTATCCCTCAACATAACTTGATAACCTAGACATACCCAACCACATCGATAACAACTCGGCCGCTTCCGTCAACATATCTCAGAAGGCTGTCCAACGATCTGCATATCGGCCGGACGACACCAGTCTTGCAGTAAATATTGCCAGCTCATGCATTCGGTTCCCATCTGCGGGGTCATCCAATGGAATCACGTGTTGGATGGTCTCCCTGTGGTGCCTGCCGACGGCCATCCTTCGTACACAAGTCGGAGACAAGGTACATACAATTGCCTACGGGCGGAGACTGCCATTTCTGGAATCGGGGCCATCAACCAAGACTTTTGCTACTCCCTTGGGACTCCTCCCCGGAGCCAGTCGTCATAGAAAGCCAAAATCGTTGCGGGTGGTGGCGTACCCGACGTCCCGACTTGCTTAAGTTCCGAAACTTGACATTTAGAGCCTCAGCTCTGCACGAAATATTGTGGAGTCTAGCTGATCATTAAGCAAAACTATGGATACGCTTGTGTTTGCCTGCACGGGCTTGACAACACATGCAAACTGGCGAACCCACAGTTTCTAGATTACGCCATTGGTGAAGACACATAAAATCAGTCCTTCAGATGCAGAGGTTTTCATAGTCTGTGTGGCATGGGCCATGATGAGAATAGCCTCGTTAAATTTTTCAAACAACATCAGTCGAGACTAGTATAATCTTCAAGACAAAATGATACGATAAACCTGTCCTTATTCATGATCTTACCTAAAACCTCCACATATGGTCATCGAAGTCTCACAGTTGTGTACGTCCTACGAGATCAAATGTTCTTTTGAACAAGATTGATACAGGTCAAGAGTAACGTTTGTGTGTGACCTTCTGGAAGTCGGGTGGAAACATGTCATAATTCACACAAATACCTACCACGTGACTATCGACAGGGTACACATAAACTAGGGTTATGTTAATAGTGAGTTTGCTCTTGAGCTGGGCAAGAAGTCCACATTGGAATCCATAATGTGCATCTGTTTGTTGGACCAATGAGGGCGTTTCTATTCCAGTGGTGGAAGCAAGCAGGGTGGGCCGGATATACCAAGCTCTCCTAGCAATGGAAATGCTGTCAAACCTGTAGTGTGGGGGCGGGTGGTATTCAATCCACAATATCTGATATGTCATGCATGGAAGCCCAAACATTTTAATACTACAACAAAAAGGGCACATGTGGCTTTAACATGCGGTCTAATAACTAACATCATAAAACCTATTTTGCGTTTCCATGTGCTATCGTTGTGTGCCCCACAAGTTGCCGGACCGCATTATCGGCATGGACGACGTCATTGTATTACTTACTAAGCAGGTGAAATCTAAACCAAGGTTGATATTTATCCGTGATTCAGATAGCACTTGATTGTAGCTTTGCATTGTGCGCGTGCAGTTGGCTCACCGTAACATTTTTTTCGGTATCAGGGAAATATTCAGTTTGCTGAATGCTGTTGTGTCTAGGGCCTATGCTAAAACGTAGAATATTACAAACAGACATTGTAGCGATACATACATGAACACAATCAACATAGTTTGATTCATATTCTGGGAAAAGTCCCCGCATAACGCAGGTTTCATGAACCATTCATCTCTGGATGTTCCTTTTTTGTGTGCTATCAATGATTTCATTTGTCACAACTAGAGACATGGCAAGCTTGAATGTTCCTCTTACACCGCAATCGCGATGACGGCAGAAAAAAGATCAACCTAGGCCCTGTGGCTTTTAGTGTTCAGCCACTACTCGCCACCGCTATTTGATCGGTCCAACTGCTGCCAGATGCGGCCCCACCTATTCAAAGCCCGCTAACCCGCTGAATCACCAGCAAAAAGTACCAGCGTCAACGCACACAAAGACGACCAACAGCTCACTTTAGATCATCGCATATTTGTGAAAATAGCACTCTCTCCGCAACTCACCATCTGCTTCTTCTCGCTTCATTTCTTGATTTTTTAAATCGTCGGCATAACATCCCGATTGTTCTTTCGTCATCACCAAACCCTAGGAACCATTCGGCTCATCCTGTACCCTGCTTTGCGCAACCGCTATTCCATTTAGTCGCGGGATTATTCATTATTTTGATCAATCATCTTGTTCACTACAGTCAGCAGCCTTGTCTTTGATTCGACCTTTCGACCACCGGTTGCTACCCGCAAGTTTGCGATAAACCACACCCCGGAAGCATCTTGCGCGGTTTTGCCAAATAGTCTAATTATTTTATTCTCTACTGTTTGAAGCTTCTCGCCACAGCCCCTCTACCGCTCATCCATTTACCATGTCGGCGCGCGACACTGGGCATGCTAATGGGCATGCCTCCCGGTCCAGTTTAAGCAACGGCCACTCAAGACAGGCCTCTCTCTCTACAGTTCAATCGCAACTTCACTCGCCACCGAACCTGCAACGGCGGACAACCATACAACCCCGCCTTCAAACACAGTCCGATGAAGAAGACCGCCGAGGGTCCACTGCCAGTATCCCACGACGACCATCGCAAATAGATCGCGCTAAAAGCGAATATGAGGGCAGCGAAAACGGCTACGTTGACGATGATCGGGACTTTTGCGGAGCCCGGCACGGCTTTGACGAGCAATACGTGACCGAAGATATCACCAACCTTGCCAATGTATGTACCTCAGCTTGTCGTCCAGGGCCCTCCTACCAAGCTCCGTCTTACTAATACATATTGATATCTATAGAGCTGGCAAATGTACTTCACCGATAAGCGCCATGAAACCACAGCTAAGCCGAAAGAGCCCCCACCAAGTCCTGAAGATTGGCGTATGACGGATCGCCTCAAGACCGTTTCGGCTGCGCTTGCTGTCTGTCTAAACCTCGAAGTTGAACCTCCGGACCAGCTCCGGACCACCCCCGGTGCTCGCATGGAAGCTTGGGTTGATCCTACCAAGCCCTCGGGATCCAAAGCTCTTGAAACCATTGGCAAGAATCTTCAGTCTCAGTATGAGTCTTTGTCCATTCGTACCAGATATAAGCATTACCTTGATCCTTCCATTGAAGAGATCCGCAAATTTTGCCAAATTCTACGACGCAACGCCAAGGACGAGCGCGTACTCTTCCATTACAACGGCCACGGTGTACCGAAGCCAACTGCCTCTGGTGAGGTCTGGGTTTTCAACAGAAATTACACCCAGTACATCCCCATTTCTCTGTTCGACTTGCAGAGTTGGCTACAGGGTCCTACCATATATGTCTGGGATTGTTCAGACGCCGGGAACATCATCCCCAACTACGAGCGCTTTGTAGAGAGACACGAGTCTGAGGATGAGGCTGCTTCCCAGATCGATTCAAATCACCAGAAGATCAACTACCGTCCATTTATTCATCTGGCCGCTTGTCGTGTCGGTGAACACCTTCCTACTAACCCTAATCTACCTGCCGATCTGTTCACTTGCTGTCTCACCAGCCCTATCCAGATGGCTCTACACTTCTTTGCTCTACAGAACCCATTACACACCAAAATTACTCCAGAGCGAGCGCGTAAGCTTCCGGGTAAGCTCGCAGATCGCAGATCACCTCTTGGTGAGCTCAACTGGATTTTCACCGCCATTGCAGACACCATCGCCTGGACCACCTTACCCCGTGAGAAATTCCGACAGTACTTCCGTCAAGATCTCATGGTGGCGTCTCTGAACCGCAATTTCATCCTAGCACAAAGAATCATGTCCACTTATGGCTGTACCCCACAGTCATATCCTGAGCTTCCAGACACACGACAGCATGAGTTGTGGAAAAGTTGGGATTGGGCAGTTGAGATGATTCTTTGTCAACTGGATGAACTTGAGACTGCAGATGAAGAGGCCAGGGCTAAGAATCTGCCTATCGAATACAACTATAATGCGTCTACTTTCTTCCAAGATCAGTTGACTGCTTTCAACTTGTACCTCGACTCCCGCGATGCTATGAGACAGCGGGCTCCAGATCAGCTTCCTTGCGTTTTACAAGTATTGCTCAGTCAACATCACAGAATACGTGCGTTGACACTTCTCAGTCGATTCCTTGACCTGGGACCATGGGCTGTGAAGCTTTCTCTTAGCATTGGTATTTTCCCCTACGTTCTGAAACTCCTTCAGTCAGTCGCTGTCGAGGTCCGTCCAGTAATGATCTTCATCTGGTCGCGTATCCTCTCTGTCGATAACACATGCCAAACGGAGCTTGTTAAGGATCCCCATTGCCTCGCGTACTTCTCTCGGTTATTGCGCCCTAATGAGACATACCCGGCCGAGGTCAATGTTGGCGACCACAAGGCAATGTGTGCCTTCATCATCACGATGATTTGCCGTGATTTTGAAGTCGGCCAGCGCTGCTGCAACACTTCTGATATCATGACCTCATGTCTACACCATCTGAAGAATGAGCAAACGCTTCTTCTGCGTCAGTGGGCTTGTCTCTGTCTCAGTCAACTGTGGCAGAACCTCCCCGAAGCAAAGTGGAGAGGGAACAGAGAGAATGTTCTTAATGAGCTTACGTTGCTTATCAAGGACCCAAGCCCGGAAGTTCGTGCATCAATGATCTATGCCTTGACTACATTCATCGGTATCCCAGAGATTACTGCTGAGGTACAAAAGACCGAAGAGAGTCTGGCGTGGACTATTCTCCCTGTTGCCAACGATGCCAGCCCTATTGTCCGCAAAGAGTTCTTAGTGTTCGTATCTACGTTAGCAGTGAGGTATGAATCCAAGTTTGTTGTTGCTGCATTTGAGAATCTTGTCGAGGAAGATGCTATGACGCAGAATGCTGGTCGTGACGACCACTTGACTGAAGGTCGTAGTGGTCTTCACTACGCCCCACCTGCCAACAGAGAGCGTGATGGCTCTATCAAGCCTGATTCTCGTGGTCTCTCTTACAACACTGTTTTCGCTGCCTTGTGGAAAACGATGCTCATCATGAGTGTTGATCCCCATGTCGAAGTTCAAGAAGGTGCGTCACAGATCATTGATTATGTCATGGAGTCTCTCTTGGAATCTTCCGTGGGAGTCAAGGCTCGTGAACTCCTTCTGTCTGTCGAGCGTAAATCCGGTGTCAACATCTCGCGTGGTCACCAGAGAACTGCTACGGCTAATGGGTTCTCTATGAACAACAGTCAGTCAGCAGCTCCTGGCCTCTTGCGCCGGACTGCCAGCATGTTGTTCCCGCTTGGTTCTTTGTTTGGTGCTGAGGATAAGACATCTCATGCCGCCGCTCCTCAACAACCGAGCACGCCCACATCAACCCTCCGTGCCGCCTCTATGCGCAACATTCCTATCGAATCGTTGGCTGAGGAGCCCGCGGATGGTCATTCCCAGGCACAATACAACTTGGCTACTGAGCCCCCGCCTGGCCTCTTTGAGCCCACTACTTCTGAATCGGTGCCTACATTGCCTCTCAAGAGCACCATATTGGAGTGGTCTATTGAACATTGGCGCCAGCCTAAGATGTGGAATCAAGAGGCCGATGAGCCTGGGAGTATCGAATTCAATGAACGCTTGTGGCGTAAGACTCGCAACGAGGGCATTCTCAAGAAGACCCAGCCACTCAAGGCGTTCGCCGGTAGCCACAAGTGGAGTAACTCTATGGGCATTGTGAACAACAACACACAGCCTGTTCACATGTCCTTCCACCAATTTGAAGATCATCTGGCGGTTGCCGATGATGGAAACACCGTGACTATTTGGGACTGGAAGAAAAAATATTCCCTCAACCGGTTTTCAAATGGAAATCCCATTGGTTCCAAGATTCGGGATGTCAGGTATATCAACGAGGATGATCAGGCTTTGATCATGCTTGGATCTTCGGATGGTGTAATCCGTGTCTTCCGTGACTACGATGACCCAGAAAAGATCCAGCTCGCTACTTCCTGGCGTGCCCTGACCGACATGGCACCAAGTAGCACACACAGCGGGCTTGCCCTTGATTGGCAACAGGTTACTGGCCGTGTGCTCGCCGCAGGTGATAACCGTGTGATCCGTGTTTGGGATGTAGACCGTGAGATGTGTGCAATGGATATTCCGGCTCGTTCGGGCTCCTGCGTGACGTCATTGACATCGGACCAGATGACAGGCAATATTTTTGTTGCTGGCTTTGGTGATGGTGCAATGCGTGCTTATGACATCAGAGTGAGACCACAGGACAGCATGTTCCGGAAATGGCGTGATGAGACTGATAGACAATGGGTCATGGGCGTTCACATGCAAAGAGGTGGTCAGAGGGAGTTGTTAAGCGCTAGTCGCGCTGGCAAGGTGCGGCTTTGGGATTTGCGTATGGACAAGCCGATGCAGACGTTCCAGACGACGAGAGATACTTTGAGGACCATCAGTCTTCATGAACATCTCCCGGTATTCTCCGTGTAAGTTCATCTCGTTATTTCTTTTCTCAATCATCTTACTAACTTTATAATATAGCGGTACATCTACGCATACTGTTAAGGTTTTCAACCTCGATGGGCAAGAATTGTCCCGGGTTGAACCTTACTCCGGCTTCCTTCAGCAAACCCGAAACATATCAGTTTCCGTCACCGACTTCCACCCTCACCGACCAATTCTCGCAGCGTCCGCCTGGGGTGATTCCCATATTAATCTTTACACATGTGACAACCCCGAAAAGGAGGTCGGCTCCTAGAGAAGGCGCAGCTCTTAGAGGAGGCTTTAATTTTTCCTGGAGTATGTTGTTTGTTTGGGACTTGAGTCTATAGTCTTGGCAGTCGGAAGCTGCCGAGGTTCATTTTTATTTGGGTATCATGGTGATGACCGTGTGAAATGCGGATGCTCAAGACGGTTTTTTATGATTGACGGCTGGAAACTTTTTGTTTGACAGGGCGTACACGGTGGTTTATCCTAGCCAAGAATACAAGCGTTTCCAATTAAACCTATACTTTTTGCACCAACCACATTTCTTACTTCTTCAGTGATACATGATATACCATCTTCAGGGTTATCTAACGGGACATGTGTAACCTTAGGTCTCACTCCAACTTCCAGCTGATGTTCATGATTCCCGGATAACCCCAGATCACTGTTCTACCGGGCGAGACAATATTCCGCCCTTACAGATAGATTTAGCATTGATTCAGCACATGAAACTACTTTAAGAGAAACTTGAATCGGGCTAGCCTTGTCCTGCGGAGTGACGTGTATTATTTTCAGTGGGAGTAGCAGAATATGGAACGCGCAATAGTGCTTTGTCTTTAGAAAGCAAGCAAATTTACAGATGTAGACTTTGTCTACAATGGCATGGGTATGTGAAATGCGCCATGGCAACGGGTAGGGTCTACTGTGAGTATAGAGCTTTGGTGGCCCTGCAGGTTTAGATTGAGAACGCGCTGAGAATGTTCTTGGATTTTTGTTTATTTTTGGGGGTCCGAGGGGACGGACAGAGTGGGGGTTTGTACATACATATGTGGTGGAAGTATCGGGACGTTCTTCTGGAAGTTCTTCTGGAAGGACATATAGTTAGAGGTGAACAACGGCGTGGTCAGATGAAAGACGTTGATGGATTGACGAGCAAAGTTTTGTCTGAAGCCCCTTTTTTCTTTCTTTTTTTTTTGTCTTGGTCTTTTGGCCACTTGTCACATGTGGCTTTGCCTCGTTTGAATGTGTAAATGCAACCAACATGATCACAAAGAACCGCCACTAACATCCAACACAAATTCCGCTACGCTTTAATACAACGTTGCTGAACTGTGGTACGGTCGATACATCGTCGTGTCAGTCCAGACACTTTAACCCCCAACCATACTTTCTGGCCACTTCAAATGGCCGCTATATGTTTGGCGTCATGACAGCCACGCGGTACACTTATTGTTGTAGACAATTAGTCGTCGAGAAGCATGTCATGCGTCAATGCGGCCTCAAATCCCCCAGAATGCCCCTGGAACTAGTAGGGAATAGGATCCGGATCACCGCCGCGCTTCAATGCAACAGCTTCAACGACAACAACAATAATCGTTGGCCGAACGGAAACCTCGCTCAACTATGTGGCTGGTCGGCGCATGTCAGATGGTTGAATACATAACAACAGAATTCCATGCAGCTTCCATAGGAATGTTTGGCACCGAATCTGACCCGGTCATTCCAACGGTACAGATACAAATTCCCGCGAATTAGGTTGAACGTGCGGGTCGGAGCTTCAGGTCGACGCGGAATATGGTTTGTGCGCTTCCGAAATAGGCTGCCAGCAACAAGATGAAAGTGACCCTTTGGAATCTCCTTCTCGTCCCAAAGCCACATGCGCGTCGGAGCTCACCTCATGTTCTTAAGATAGATGTGCATGTATATATGTATTTTTGCCATCTACACGCATGCCATGGCACACAACAAAGGCGGATCCGTCTCCATGGCAAAATGTGGCGGGATCCCGTGGCTGCCGCTCCCTTTGAACGCCGTGCCGTTCGCCTTTGTCCCGTACATGCATTTGGCCGTTCCTCTTGGCTGAACTCAGCCTCCGTCTTGGTGATCAATACTGAAGACCTTCTCAGTGCCTTGGCTTCGCTGTACCAACCAATCACCCTGGAAATTCATGTGGCCTCACCAGTACCCCTGAAAGAACGTTTCAAGGATGGTCACGTTGAAGTTTCCCACTAAATTGTGTTATATATATACCCTAACCCTATCATATTTGTGTGTGACCTTGGTTACATGTTGGAGTGAAATGTGAATCGATCTCCCTAGATAAACCAAGATCTACCATTTTGCCTCAAGTCTAAAGTCTCAAGCACCCTTTTAGCTTTCAAACGGTACCTTTATATCTAAAATCAACTACTCTAATGTCTACAATTTTAAGGCTAAATACAGGGCACTGATTTTTGTAATTAGCGATTACAGACATGTTTTTTGCCACTGTAGATTCTAGCGTTAGAAGGTTCAGTCTAGTTTTAGCGCCCCTGGTGCTAACGCGTTGGCGTGATTCCTGCCCCTAGCTGCCCTACAACCCTACTGGTTGGCTGTAGCTTCCATCGTTATAGGCAAACAGCACAGGGTGCAAGCGAGGCTCCATTACCGTGCATACGCAGTGATCCCTCCACCACCCACTGGACGCCAGGAACCAGACGTTGGAATAATCCACAACTTGACGTCCTCCTTCACGTCTCGTCTTCTCTTGCTGCTGACGGCCGACCGTTTCCTACTTCCATCCAATTCGCACTCGACCACCGGAAGGATAACTGGGCCAAATACACCCGATAAGCGTCTCCCACCTCGACCCTACCGGCTCCGCTTTCGTTGACAGCCAGAACACTCTTCTTTGGCATCAGCGGCCGCCCCTTCTGTCGGATGCCTTGCATTGATCCTGTTCGCCATCGTCCACCAATGATTTGAACTTGGCGCTTTGTTTTCCCTTGCTCGCAAGTCGCTCTTTTTGTTGACACTAAGTTGTCTCTCACCATCGTCGATTGATCGATTTAGAATACTCTCGCTGCAGACAACACATATAGCCCGCACATTGGCTATTTACAATCCTTCTCACCATATCGAGCGCATCACGGCGCTATTGCCATTGCTGGTATACTTTGAGTAATTGCACCGTGTCTACCAATCCCCTGCGCCATAGACCAAACTATCTACACCTATAACTATCACCACCAAATACCGATTACGACACCCACAAAGGTGCACTTCGATTGTACCATATCGCCTCAATGTCTTTCCTGTTTAAATCAAAGAAGGGCCACGACCGAAACCTTGCTAGCCGCGAGGGGGTCCCAGGCTCCTCCGGATCCAAGGGTTCAATCTCCCGCTCCACACCCACCGGCAGTTTGAACTCCTTGCTGGATGAAACGCCCGTAGGAAGCCCCGAACAACAGCAGACTATGGGATCCATGAACCGTCGTGGCCCCAGTGCTGCCGATAACCACAATCCTACCGCTTCCCCGCCGCCAGGCGCTCAACCTCAGTCACCAACCGGCACGCCACAAGGAGGTCTTCAACACGGCGCGGCTCCCGGCCAACAAAAACCCGGCCCACCACAACAATTAGGACAGCAGCCGTCTAACAGTGATTTACCCGTGAGTTTTAACCAATATTCACTGAAATTCAAAATGGTGTTTCTCGGGAGTCTCCGGAGGTTTAAAGGACTTGCGATTTGTTTGAACGGGTAAACTGTTTCTTGTCGAAGAAGTACACGTTTGCGCCGTTTTATCTTTGTACCCACCATCTGCGTTAGAAACGGAAACTGTAAACTCGAGGTCTAGCTTTGATTTTGCTAGAAACTAAGTTCCTCGAGCTTGTCTCCCATGTATTGCAATTTGTGGCTTACCTATGCATCTGATGTTTCTTGTCTCACAAGCCGGCGGTTGACATTGGGACTCATCAAGTGTCCTTTTGGTTTTTACGGCGGTTTTATTATGCGACATTGCACGACAGGACAAAAGAATGTCGAACATCAAGTCCCGTTCCTCCCGACTCCCGATTACACAACCAGATGTGCAATATCTCCGTTTATCTCATACTGACAAACCTGATTATATAGCTTCGCAATATGGCACCACCCGGCCAAGCTCCAAACCCCAATGCGGCGTTGTACCCATGGTCTCAACGTCGCCTCACCTACACAACGAACACTCCTCACCCATTCCCTAGATATGGCGCCGCTGTCAACTCTGTTGGTTCCAAGGAGGGAGATATCTATATCATGGGTGGTCTGATTAACAGTACCACAGTGAAGGGTGATTTATGGATGATTGAAGCCGGTTCGAAACTTGCCTGCTACCCATTGGCTACTACAGCTGAAGGTCCTGGTCCTCGTGTTGGTCACGCCAGTTTACTAGTTGGTAACGCCTTCATCGTTTACGGTGGTGATACAAAGATCGAAGAGAATGATAACCTCGACGAAACATTGTATCTGCTTAATACGTCTACCCGCCAGTGGTCTCGAGCTTTACCAGCTGGCCCACGCCCATCCGGTCGCTATGGGCACACTCTGACAATCCTTGGATCAAAAATCTTCATATTTGGTGGTCAGGTTGAGGGAATCTTTATGAACGATCTCTGGGCCTTTGACTTGAACCAACTTCAAAACCCCACCAACAAATGGGTTCAGCTCATTGAAAACACTGAATTGGCCAACACACCGGCTGATATGCCATCACCAAGAACTAACCACACTGTTGTGACGTTTAACGACAGAATGTATTTGTAAGTTTTAATTCACTGTCTCAAAAGTACGGGGCAAAGTGCTGACACGACCCCGCAGGTTTGGTGGAACAAACGGATACGAATGGTTCAACGATGTTTGGTGTTACGACTCGCCTACAAACAAATGGGCCCAGCTAGACTGCATCGGGTACATCCCTGTGGCTAGAGAGGGACACGCAGCTTCATTGGTAGACGACGTGATGTACATTTTCGGTGGTCGGACTGAAGATGGTAGTGATTTGGGTGATCTTGCGGCTTTCAGAATTTCTACCAAACGTTGGTACACCTTCCAGAATATGGGCCCATCGCCTTCGCCAAGGTCTGGCCACAGCATGACTACTGTTGGGAAGTCAGTTGTTATTGTCGGTGGTGAGCCCAGCTCAACTACTGCGGAAGTCACAGATCTTGAGGCTGTCTATGTGTTAGACACCTCCAAGATTCGCTACCCCAACGACAATGCTCAGCGTGCGCCAGGTCGGAGACCCAGCAATGAATCCCCTATAGCAGCAGCACCTGGGCAGCGTCCCGTGCGTGACGGTTCTGCTGGCGGCGGCCCTAGACAAGGCCCGCCTCCTGGTTACCAACCAAATGGCCAGAACCCTAATATGGCCAATAGCCCCAACGGAAGACAACCGACTCGTGGTCCCCTAGGCCCCAATGGACCTCCCGGTCCTAACGGAAGACCCGGGCCCAATGGACCTGGTGGTCCACCGAACGGGCCTGGCTACAATCCGAACCACCCTGGGAGTATTGGTCGCGCCCGTGGTGCCTCTTCCGATAGAGACGGAGCTATTGGCAACAACTCACCAATCGCTAGAGACATGCAAGGCGCAGAAAATGGTAGACGGACTCCCCAGTCCAGATCTGGATCTAAGAACGAGCAACATCAAGACGCGCCCCGCACTAGATCTGCTCAGGGTCGTCAAGCTCGTGGTCAAGGTTCTATCGACAGCACTCATGGAAACGACCCCGGAATGAAAGCTGCCGTTGCTGGTGGTATGAGTGCTATGGCCGCTGCTGCTATGGCCAATGGTGCCTCCGCTCCTCCGACCAACAGCCTTCCAGCCGCTCCTGGTGGTCCTATGAGTGGTCCTATGAGCCCCACCGATCCTACCAAACAAGGTTCTGCCCCCTCTCCTGCTGCTGCCGCCGCCGCTGCTTCACTCACACCGAACCGTTCTGCTAGTAATGCCAATCGTCGGTCTTCTGTGCGTAACTCACAGACGGTTGCCCTTCTTAAGGAGTTGGATTCTGCGAGAAATCGGAATGCTTGGTATGCCTCTGAGCTGGAGCTTGCCCGGAAGGCTGGGTACTCTCCTAGCACCAGCATTGGCCCAGTCTTGGAGGGTCGTGGAGCTGAGTCCTTTGACGAGGAAGACAAGTCTCTTATTGAGGCACTTCTCGCCATGAAGAATGAACTGGCCAACGTTCAAGCTTCAGTAGATAAGCAGGCTATTCTTGCTGGCAAGCAGATCGCCGAGGCAGAGAAGCAACGTGATGCTGCCATCCAAGAGGCTGTTTATTCCAAGGCTAAGCTCGCCGGTCTTGGCGGCAGCGCTGCCAACAGTCCCCAGCTTGATGAACACGACGATATGGACCGCAACAGTGACATAAGCCGTCGCCTCGCAACCTCATTGGGCGTGCAGCGTGACTTGACTCACCGGCTTGAAAGCGCTCGTCTCGAACTTGAAGCCGAGCGCAAGGCTCGTAAGCTCGCGGATGACACTACTAATGCTACCCAAAAGCGTCTTGCCGAATTGGAGAGTTACAAGCAGGTAACATCTCCCCAGGTTGAGCAACTCAAGGCGGAACTTCACATCCTGCAACGCGAGTCTCGCGAGCAGACTGTTTTATACACTGATACGCTTGCAGCGATGCAACTACTCAAGGTCGAGCGCGACGAGCTTGTTTCCAAGTCGTCTGGTTCTTCTGGTGGCAACGATCATACTGAAACCATCTCCTCCCTCAAGGCTGCAGTTGCTGCTTCCGTAGAGACTAAATCCCACATGGAAAAGTTGTATGCCGATGAGCGTGTCATGCGCGAGGAGGCCGAGGTTAAACTCGCCAACATTGTTGCTGAGTCTGAGGCTCGCGCTATTGAAATGAGGACTCTCACCCAGCGTCTAGCTGATGTTGAAGCTCTGGCAGACAAGCATGCCCAAGAAGCTCAAGCTCACAAGAGAGCGATTGTTTCTGGTTTGGACAAGATTGATTCTAGAGATGTTAACCGCGGTGACGCCGAATCTGAGAAGATTGCCATCTTCCAGAGCCAGCTTGCCACTGCCAACGGTCTTGTCAAGAAGTACCAGGAGGAGGCCAATATTGCCGCAGACAGACTCCGTGGTGCCGAGGAGCGCATTGCCGGTCTTGAGGTTTACCAGGAACAAGCCAGCCGGGAGGGTGTCGGTATTCGTCGCCAACTGCAATCCACTCTCAAGGAAACCCAGTCTCTCCAAGGTAACATTGCCGAACTCAAGAACAAACTTGCGGCTCAGCAGCTTGAGGCCAATGCTATCACTATCCAACACAGGACCCTGAAGGATATTCTTGGTGAGCGCGGTATTAGCCCAACCACCAGCGGTAAAAAGTCACAGACTGGCTCTCGCGCCGTGTCTCCCGAACAGCAGGCCCGTCTCAAGGAGTTGGAGTCCCAGCTGACGGAGGCTCATAACGCACACGAGAAGACTAAGGTCACCCTAAACACGCAGTTGCAAGAGTCGGTTGGTCACTACCGGGATAAGCTCGCTCAACTCGAGCAGGACTACAACTCGGCAGTGCACTATGTCCGTGGCACCGAGAAGATGCTTAACAAGCTCAAGGAGGAACAGACTGCTTACAAGATCGAGAACAAACGTCTCAAGTCAGATCTTGACAGCTTCGAAGACAAGCTCGTTGCTGCTACCGCTGCTACATCGCGTACCGGCGACATGGACAAGGAACGTGATGTTTTCGAGGGCAAGATGGCACAGCTTCAGACCGAGATGCGCAATACCGTTGCCGATCTCCAAAAACAGCTTGCCACCATCCGGGCCCAACTCCAGGAGGCTGCCACTGAGCGTGATGTTGCTGTTGAGCAAGCCGAGGAGATGAGCCGCCGTATTTCTTCTACGAAAAAGGACATTGAGACTCTCCAGACCGAGAACTCTCTGTTGGAGCGCAGAGCTCTGGACGCCGAACACAAGGTTTCGATGCTGCTCGATCAGGTCGAGTCATCAGTCGATAACTATCGTCGCCGGTCACGCCAAGTTCCCAGCTTCAGTGGCCCCCCCGTTACTGAAATCGTTACCCCAACAGCCCAGACCCACATCACGGTCACTGAGCCTATCATCATGACCGAGCCCGCGCCAGTAGTCGAACGCGAGAGCTTCTATGGGACTCCCGACGGTGGTATTGGTAACCGGAACAGCGCCGCATTGGATAGTTTGGCGTCAGAATTGGAAACTCTTCGTTCACAGTGGGAGGCGACTAGCAAGAACTACCGCTTGAGTAACGCCTTTGAGTTTGATGGTCAGACTAATGGACCCCGTCCCGCTGAGGCCAATGGGCTGGATATCAGCTCTTCTTTGGCGGATTGGCGGAAGCGTCTGGATAGCGAGGAGCGTGGTCAGGATGGTGACAGCAAGTAAACATCCGTTTCCCGTCTCTCTTCTACCTTAGATTGTCTTGATGTTGGTTTTTGTTCTTTATCTATTCCCATCAGTTATGCTACCACGGCCGCCATGTCTCCGTCTGCTTCTGCTGTCTTTTTCTTCCTTTACTTGCTTTCTTGGTAATTTCTGCCCACGACCTGGATGACGTTTTAATTCCTTGGTCATATACATTATAAAACGGGCGTTCTTTTTATTATTTTTGTTGGTTGGGTTTGTTATGGTTGCTTTATTGTTGGCATGTTTGGGTTAGTGTGTCGTGGGTTTTGGTTGGTTAGTTTTGTTCTGCACAAGCGGGTTGATTTATTATTGGTTTGATGATGTGAAGATTGTTTGGTTTGTAGATGGATATATTATTGAATTGTCATTTTGTTTTTACCTTGCATATGTATGGTTGATTTTCACATGTTAGTCGCACTCGCACCCGGTATAATAATGTACCGATGTATGTATGTATATCAAGGACGGATTAATAGTATACATCACCTTGTTTCCAGTGTATGTATGTATGTACATATATGTGGGCACATATAAGTAAGCCCGCTACGATGCTATGATTATATGCATACTAGGGGCAGTGACTGTGGCTGGCACAGTGACTGGTGATGGCATCCAACAACGATATGTAATTCACCTGGAACTTACGGGCGTTCTCTTAAGCCGGGCGAGTATCAGGCAAGATGTGGATTAGTAGGAGCGGTGGCTTACAACTTTGATATGAATTGGGTAAAAAGAAGAGTCTTCTCAGCGGGTAAAGTGCAGAAAGAAGAGACAAAAAGTCCCAATGTGTCTAGCGATGGATGCAAAAAGAAAACATACAACACCGGGTATTCGCACGTGGTCACCCACCGTACTACTAATCCAGCGCTCTGTGGCTTGACTATGGGGGAGCAGACGGGACCCCGTATTTTCCGCAGGCTATGGTCGTATGTGGAAGGTATGCATACTAAGTGGGGTTATAACGAGTTCATTGTGGAGTTTTGGAGATTTTTTGGGGTGATGGTGTATAAGTCGATATCGATATAGATTAATGGCCGGATAAACTCGCATAGAAACGGGCCGTTGTTGATATGCATTGTTGTAACACCAGGCGGAATCAAGTGTGGTATGCATAATATCCAATCCGTCCCGTGCATGTCCGAAAAGGTGCGGTGGGGAAAGCCGAAAGGATGCCAGGTCAGGGACGTAATTGGGGTAACTGCGGGATGTTTGCATAATAGATAAATTGGATGCAAATGGCAGCGTTGTTTCCATTGTTGATATTGGCTGGATGTACGGGTCATCATTACGTTTAAACGAATCGCATAATATTTGAGTTTCAATTTCGATTATCGACGAATCACGAATCATGGCTTCATCAAAGAGTTGGATCACCGTGAAGGGGGATAGTGGATTTTCCCTTGAGAACCTCCCTTTCGGCATTTTCTCTACCGTGGAAAACGAAGTACCTCGGCCGGGTGTGGCTATCGGGGAGACGGTTATTGACCTTTCGGTTCTTTCGGTGAGCCCGGGGTTTTTAGAGACATTCCCTATGATTACTTCGCCGGAGATTCTACAGAGGGAGACGTTGAATGAGTTTGCGGGGTTGGGAAGGTCTATCACGGGGGCGTTTCGGGCCCGGTTACAGGAGGTTTTGACTAAGGGGAGCAAGTTCAAAGGGTTTCTTGAAGATAACGCCGATGTGAAGGGGGAGGCTTTGGTTCCCTCGGGAGATGTCAAGATGCATTTGCCGGTTTCGGTGGGTGATTATACGGATTTCTATGCGGGATATCACCATGCTCATCACTGTGGTGTCATGTTTCGGGGGCCGGAAAACGCCTTGGAGAGAAACTATTTGCATATTCCCGTTGCTTACCACGGACGTGCCTCAAGTGTTGTTGTTTCTGGGACGGAAGTCAAGAGGCCTCGTGGACAATACTTTGATGTGTCTAAGGATGCGCCAGTGCAGGGTGACTGCCAGTGTCTTGATTTCGAACTGGAACTCGGGTGTATCATCGGGAAAGGAAATGCCCAGGGAGACAATATCCCTGTGGACTCGGCGAGTGAACATATCTTTGGGTTTGTCCTCCTCAACGACTGGAGTGCCCGTGATATTCAAAAGTGGGAGTATATCCCACTGGGACCGTTCAACGGGAAGAACTTTGCTACGTCGATTAGTGCGTGGGTTGTACTTGCGGATGCCTTGGAGGCGTTCAAGACGGAGGCTTTGGAACCTAAGGGGAAGAGTGTGCTCCCTTATTTGAAGGAGACTGAGAAGAAGTCGGTGTATGATATCCAGCTACGCGTGGCTGTTAAGAGTGAGTTTATTCTAACCCGGTATTAGACCCAAAGTTTGAAAGTGATTGCCTGTTTGCTTGAATGACGGGACGGTACACATTTCCGTCAACTGGATGCAGGCGAAGTCGCTATTTCCGATCCATTGTTGGAACCAGTGGTTTCACCCTGCTGTTTTTTTGTGAAGTCGGTTAGTACCGATACGAGTTTAACAGACTATTAGGAACTGTGCCGTTTCCCTGCATTCGTCTGTTTGTTCGCCTTCACATTTATTTTATATCATTGCTGCACTGGTAAGGCAAATTCCTGCGCAGCCAATAACACTTCTACTTAAGGATTAACGTCCATATAGTTATGGCGTGCTGTGTTATATGTGCACATCCTATAGCATCAGCTTGTGCGTTCTCAAAAAGGAAACCGACGGGGGGCGGATGTCTGTTGTAGGTACATACATATTTGGCTGTCCAAGTTGACGGCCCAGTTGCCCAATGGGTCGAGCCGTGTTTCTGGTTTCTGGAAAGGCCATGTTCTATCGGGGCCAGGGCCATCGCGTGGTCTATCCGGATAGTGACGGGGAGTCGTGGCGTCTTCTGGAATCAGAAACATGCTTCTGCGATTTTGGGTCCGTGAACGTTTTCTTGCCTAGTTGGGCCTTGTTTCGGTGATACCTGAGATGACAAGGGCGGCACGGGCAGGTATTCCGTCCTTGATGCTGAGGCCTTGAGTTGATAATCGAAAGCGCCACCTGGGGGAACGGACGAGCAACGGGGGTCGGACTCGGTGGTGGGCTATAATCACCGTCGTGGTTGAGCGTTACAAGGGCCATTGCGGTGGCTCTTGGTTTGGACCGTTGTGTGTTACGGAAGAGTTTATGTTGGTAGTGTGGCTGAAGTCGACGGGCATTGACTATGGGTTGGGTGACGAGATAAAGTGTCCGAGGGCTGGCCGATTGGCGCGGTTGTGCTGAGCTGTCAGCTGGCTTTATTCAGATGGTCGGATGAGTGCCATTTTAGGCTGTCGACGATTTGCTTGTTACATTGTCGATAGGGTTTTTGAAGCGCCATGACGCAAAGTGCGGAAGGGCATAATCGGGATTCACCGAGTAGTGTGTTGTTTCGAACTGGGTTGAGTTTTTTATGCGGAGATGTGGAACGAGCCCAGCGTTTGCTTTCCGACATGTACATACAAAGACGATGGAAAAGATGAAGTTACAGGTTACTTGGCACAGACGACATGCACGCGTGGTTACTAACATAATTCTTTACACAGACGAACATGACCCCGCGTCTACATGTGTTGCGCAAGTCAGTTCTAAGAATCTCATGTGGTCTTTCCCGCAGATGATTGCCCATCACACTATGGGAGGATGTCCTTTAAAGGCGGGTGATTTATTGGGATCAGGAACGATTAGCGGTACTACGGATGGGACTAGGGGAAGTTTGATGGAAATTACGGAGGCGGGGAAGAGGAAGATTCCGTTGACTTCGGGTGGACAAATGACGTATTTGAGAGGTGGTGATGTTGTTAAATTTGAGGGCGTTTGTGTTGGACAAGATGGGAAGAGAATTGGCTTTGGCGAGTGCATTGGTAAGGTCATTGGGTAATCAGATAACTATACCTAGATACACTATGTCTTGAGTAGAATACCAGTCAATATCCAACAACAAGCTTCCAATTTCCTGTCATATCTCGTGTCTGTGTCTGTGCCCGTGCCTCATCGGGACATCGGTAGAAGGCCGTCTCGCCACCAATCCGTCATTACCACCCTTGCCATTCTTCACGCCACTCGTCTCCGTTTTCTTTTCCAAACTGTACAAACACCTCCACCTCCACCTTTTCCAAAAGAACCATCGACGTCGGCCCTTTTTCACGGTAACATTCATGACAGTCGATACATATCAAACGTTATATTAACCCTTTAATGACGTAACCCTATACAAGGATCGCAAAGGGGATAAGTGAATTCCCAGGGTTTTTACTACTTTTGTCCTGGGCTAACTCGAATCTTGTTTCCTGATTGGGGTGACGGAAGATGTTGCGTGGGCTGAAGCGACGAGATTTCGCAGCATTTAGACGTGATGGCGGAATTTTAGGTTTGTAGGGTTTGGGGGTGGATATTTCTTTTTTACATGCTACGGTGTGGATGTAGGTTTTTTTTTTTTTTTTTTTTTTTTGCCCGGGGCGGGTACGGGTATGCCATGTCAAGAGACGGATAAACGACAGGTTCAGCTGCTAGGTCGTGTAAAGACACCGAAAACACCACGGAACAACCGCGTCGATGACCTTGTGTATTCTTCCCAACAACGTTTTTCCCCCGCGGAACCGGATACGTGAATACATTTACCCACCCTGTATATTCTCCAGTCCCGCATCAGGAAGAACTCTTTCCCTCTCAACAATCTTCCCGTCCTATCTCCATTATTTCTCTCTCTCTCTCTCTCTCCACCGTAACTACCCCCCCGTTCCCGTTCCACATCACAAGCGGAGACTCGCCGTAATAGGAATTGCACTATTGCTTCGGAATCATCAACACGACCGACGCCGGATTTCCGTAGCGAGATGAAGACTTTTTTTTTGGTTGTGCTTCCATGTTCCTTGTTTGTAGGCGGAATAGTGGTGGCGGGAGTTAGCGCCAGGGCCGGGTCCGGTGTTTTTTTCTGGTGGAGGGGACTTGGTGTCTTGATATGGAGTTTTTTTGTGCCCTTTTGGGGATGTATTAAGAGTGAGTGGGTTTCTGATGGTGGTTGTGAGTCAATTTATTGAGGGGCTTATGATAATGCCTATTTTGCGTTGTTTGTTTTTAGTTCTGAGTTGGTTGTTTGGAAGGTTGGTGATGACGCGCTTGGTAGCGGTAAATTAGCGATTTTGAGTATGTAATGAGACTACGGAAAACCGTTTAGCGCCGGTAGTCAGGGCTATGGCGACTTATTATGACCGGATCTGTATCGATGTCCGTACGGATTTGTACATTTATTGTCTCAGATCAACGTCACTGGCATGCATGCCACTATCGACCTGTCATTTCATCTCCCTCGATTTTCCCACGTAATCTGTTTTTTTTTTTTGTTTTTTTTTTTTTTTTTTTTTTTT